>QRFJ01002695.1:40294-73490 GCA_006176705.1 Cocos nucifera
TTTCGATGACTTCAAGCTCGATCTGAATTAGGACCTCGACCTCAGCCTTTGATGACCTACAATCAGCCTATATTGTGACCCTAGCTTCCATCACCTCAAGCTCGGCCTGAACTTGGACCTCAGCCTCGGCCTTCGATAACCTTCAATCAGCCTACATTGTGATCCTAGCTTCCATCTTTTGATGACCTCAATGATGCTAGAGGAAGGACCTTTGAGCCCATTTATGAAAAGAAATGAGCATCCAGCGAGAGAAGCTCCATCATGTTGCTCCAATGCCGATGAGATTCAATATCTATCTTCAATAGGTCCTATCCAGGCTCAAATTGGGAGGCTTCAAATAAGAAAGAAATTTCAATCAAAGATAAAGGTCCAAGCAAGGAAGGAGATCATAAAAAGGATGATCCAAACCAACAAAGACATCACAAGATCTGGATAAGAAATATAATTATAATTTTTTTTTAGTCATATTATATTCTTGTTTTTTCATCCGTTCTTTTGAATTCTAGATAGAATCAAATATTAGAAGGATGATTTTCATTTGCACTCTGATATACTGGGCAAAATCTAGTTTGAGAACTTTATGAATAAGTGCAAATTTGATGCCCAGTAAAGGCTCTTCATCAATATCATCCCATGAAAAGAGGATTCGATTCCCTTGATTCAAAAAAAAAAAAGAAAGAAAAGGAAAAAAAAAGGTAGGTTTTTTAGTTCTCTGTTAGGAAAAAAAAAAAAAAGGAGGTTTTCCAGTTCCTTGCTCAAAAAAAAAAAAAGGAAAAAAGGTTTTTCAGTTCTTTATTCTCTAAAAAAAAAAAAACAAACAAACAAATAAAAAATAGAGAAAGAAGAAAGAGGGGCGAGGTCGGTGTCCACAGGCCTCCCCAACCCCTATGCATCCGGCCGACGTCCGCCACTCCCACACCCATCGCACGTTCGGCTGGCCTTCCCCACACCCGTTGCACATCCAGCCGACCTCCTCCAAGCCCACACACCTTCGGGATCTTCTGTCTCCCGTGCGACCGAGCGTGCCCACTTCGATTGAGCTTCACTCTCCCTGTGCGCCCAAGTGACTCCGACCGACCTTCTTTCTCCTCTCCCTATGCGCCCAAGCGACTCTAGCTAACCTCCATCTCCCCCGTGCTCTCGGGCACGACCAACGATGGCTCCAACCTCCTTCTCCCTCATGACCCCAAGCGACTCTGACCTTCTCCCCCTCACAATCTCGTAGCGGCTCCAACATCCTCCCCCACGCTCCCAGGTGCGGCCTGCAATGGCGTCGACCTTCTCCTCCCTTGGGATCCTGGATAGCATGCCCTCTCTAGCCAATCTCCTCTCTCGCCCACTCTCATTGCATCTCCAGTTGATCTCATCTCTCACTCATGCTCGTCACACATCTAGCCAATCTTCTCCCTCCCTTCAGGCGCTGCCATTCAGCTGACCTTCTCTCTCCTACATGCCTGGACATGCGATCTTCTCTCCCGAGCATCTGGGCGTGGTTGGTCTCACCTATTCGATGTCCCTCTAGTTGATGTTGCCTATTCAGTCGAGCTCCCCCCTGCATGCTCCCAGGTACAACGCGGCGACCCCTCCGATCTCCTCTCTTCTGCAGCATCTAGGAAGCGCCCCTTGTGGCCGAGCTTTCTCCCCTGCATGCCCGAGCGGCCCTCGAAGTCCTCATGCATGCGGTGCTGAGGTCCCCTCTTGATGGAATTACAAATTATCCAAAAATGACTTTGAGGTTCCCATATGCGTGCCTCATCCCCTCGCAATAACGGACCTCACCCAAATACATGAATTCCGAAGGTCACCACCTCCTTTGCTGCACCTCTGGTGACACCAAACTCGCTTCACACGCGAGGTCCTCCTTGCATGTGCTTAATCTCCGACCCCTTGAAAGTTGCCTGCATGAAAGTTTTGAAGAAACCCATGCACATTGAAAGTCGATGCTTTCTTGCGGTCGAAGGTCATTCATGGTGTTGGGGTTCACATGCTTTCAGCACGGTCGAACCCAAAGGTCAAGATCGAACTAAATTCTAAAAACTAAAATCGAAGTCGAAGTTAAAATGAAGACTAACCCGAAGGACCAAATTAGATTTGAGCCTAGAAAGAAATCAAGCCTAGACCCAAAAAAAAAAAAGAGATAGAGAGAAGAGGAGGAAAGAAGAAGCCAGCTTTAACTGATCCTCTCCCCCCCCCATGCGCCTGCATGTGTCATCTCGATGTCTCACCATGTGCTGAATCTTCTCTTCCCATGCTACCTTCTCTTCCACATGCCCAAGCATGGCTGAAGTACCATCTCAATGGCACTGACCCTCCCTTGCATGCCCAGGTGGATGAACTTGCCATGATGGTGCCAAGGTCTATGCATCTCCAGTGCACGGCTAAAACCCGCCACCAAGCAGCCCTTGAAGTACTTAGTGTGCATGATGCGAAGTCCTCACGAGGTCTGTGCACTCCTAATGCGGCTGAAGTTCCCTTCACATGTATTCGTTCGACCTTTTCGAAAGTCCTTCCCATGTGCATCTTCGCATCATACAATGCATCAAAGCTGAACTTGGAGCAACCCCAAAATGCCACCCACAAAATGCCACAACCTCCACACACGGCCTTGTGAATTTCACCCGCTAAAGCTAAATTAATACAAAAAAAAAAAGAGAGAAGAAGAAAAAGAAGAAGAAGAAGAAGACAAAGTCTGATCTGAATTGAGTAATCCAAGGCAAAAGCTAAATTAGATAACAAAAAGGGATCAAATGAACCCAAGATCTCCCAAATAGAGAACTCATGGTAAGAGACTTTTAAACTTCTATCTATTATTTTTTTTTCTTATTTTTTTTCTTGCAAGGGATTGTAGAACACCAAAATCAAGGTTGCAAACCCAAAGCCAATTAAGACTAAGTTCAAGAAACTAAGGCTGAAGCTGAAGTCAAAATAAAGGCTAAAGCCGAAAGTTAGAAGTCAGACCAATCCAAGGTCAGGCTCAAGATCAATCCAAAGTCAAGCTTAAAAACAATCTAACAACAAGCTCAAGATCCATCCAAAGTGAAAGCAAGAATAGAATCCAAGGCAAAAATTGGATAAGTCTAAGGTCTGCAAAAGTTTAAACTCAAAAGACTGAGGCCAACATAAATTCAACCTCAGTAAGCCAAGCTCATCAAAAAATAAATTTGAGGTTAAAACCTAAGCCAAGCTTGAGGTCAGAATTCAAGACCAAGCTAAGGTCAAAATCAAGGAAAAGCTGAAGTTTAAAATCACAACCAAGTCGAAGTCAAAATCATGATCGAGATTTAAGCTATCAAGCCCAAATTCAAGCCCCAAAAATGAATGAATGAAAGAAATCAATGCCTGAAGAAGCTGAATCGACTAGAAAGGAGTCCAACTCCAGAAAAGGAGGCCAAGGAAACCAACCTAATAAGAACATCAACCAAAGAAGGCCAACTAGAGGTAAACTAACAAAGTGGAAAGCCAACATGGCAAGAAATTTTACTCCTTGTGTAGATGTATTATGATATCAGCAAAAGGCATCATTGATCATGGGCAAGTCAAATGAAGGCCTCTGGTTCTTAAATAGAGGTAACGGGGAGAAGGCCCTCTCAACGGTCCTTTTTGCATGACCCAACAATCTTTGTTAGAAATAGGAGGAGGACCTCATCCTAATAAGGATAAAAGGCTCAACCACATCAGGAATAGGAAGGAGGACCTCGTTCCTGATGTGGATAAAGATCCTTACAAGAAAAATGAAAGACCTCCAATTCTTAAATAAGAGGTAATGGAGAGAGGCCCTCTCAACGGCCCTTTTGTATCCCAGCAATCTTGTTAGGAATAGAAGGAGGATCCTCATCCTAGTAAGGATAAAAGCAAACCATGTCAGAAAGAGGAGGAAGGATCCTCATCTTGATGTGGATAAAGATCCTTATGAGAAAAATGAAGGCCTCCAATTCTTAAATAGGAGGTAATGGGGAGAGACCCTCTCAATGGCCCTTTTATGCCCAAGTAATCCTTGTTAGAAATAGGAGGAGGACCTCATCTTAGGATAAAAACAAGGATAAAAGGATCTTGTCTTGAATGGATAAAGACTCTTATGAGGGAAATGAAGGCCTCTATCAAAAGGATAGGAGGACCTCATGATCCTTTTATGCCCTGGTATCTTATTAAGTGGAGAATCTCATCCAAATATGGATAAAGATCCTTATGAGAGAAACAAAGGCCTCCAATTCTTAAATAAGAGATAACGAGAAGAGGCCCTCTTAATGGTTCTTTTGTGCCCTAGTAATCTTATTAGAAATAGGAGGAGGATCTTGTTCTAGCAATGGTAGAAGCTAACCATGTCAGTGAAGGGAAATCCTGATTTTCCGATCCAGGTTCGTTCAGATCTGATCAGATCAAGAGATATATTTCAAAAATTTTTCTCTTAATCCCAATCAGATCTTGATATGTTTCAGATCTGATTCTTATTATTTTAATAAAATAAAATTAAAAGATAAATTAAATCAAATTTAATTTACCTGATCTGGGTAATCCTATTATCCTGTTGATGATCCTGTTTGCAGCGGAAGGTTCTGGATCTTAGCCACGCAAGCGCCTGGCCTCTACCGGTATCCACTCGGGTTGGATCTGGAGATCCTCTTCTTCTCTATCACGCCTCCAAAAATCAGATCTGGATCTGATCTGGAAGGATCTTCAAAACTCTTTTGAAGATGAGCAGTCGTCCTTTGCAGCAGCGCAGCCTTCTTACTTTTGATCGCCTTTCTTTGATCTGAATCGCACCAACCAAGGTCCAAAACTCCTTTTGGACGTGGAGAGCAAGGGGAGAAGGTGGTTTGGCATGGAGAGGGAGGGGAGAGGCAGCCTTGGGGCGTGGAGAAACTATGATCTCATCATATCTCTTTTATATTTGAGTTGGGTATAGGGTCTTATTTATAGACTAGCTGTGATCCAACTCCTCTTCTTCCCAACCAATCACAACCCTTTGTGAAATCAGATCTAAATCTGATTGGTGGGAATAGAGTCCCCTGGATTCCTCCTTAGAGGGCGTCTAAGACCAGTCAAAGTTGGTTCTTAGAAGAACTCTAATTGGAATCCAAAAAGGAGATGGAGTCCTTGTCCAACAAGGACTCCTAGGCGCCTCCAACTTGGGCACACGCCTAGGGTGGCGTGCGCCCTTCTCCTTGCCAGGTTCTGGCAGGGGGACAGGCCCCCACCAGCTCTCCAATAGGTGCATGACATGTGGTCAAAAGTCAAAGTGTCAATGGTCAATGTTTGACCAGTCAAAGGTAGACTTTTGACCAAAGTCAAAGAATAAGAAATGGCAGGTGACCAAAAATGGCAGGTAGTGTCTTACAAATAAGACAACCTTTTCTGACTTGGACAACCTCCTGTCAGACCATATGAAGGCCTCTGTTTGAGCACAAACTCCTTTGGCTCAGACAGGACAACTTATTTATGATAGCAAAAGAAGAACGTTAGGTTCAATCGAGTGCTAGCACGATTTCCTTGAACCTAATTGAATCTCATTCAGATCAATTGAACTAGATCAGTTCAATTGATGATCACCAGATTCAAACCCTTGTTTGTGTGACCCAGTTAGGTTCAGTTCTGTATGGTAATGGGATATGTCATGATCTCTATCATCGACATCATCGAAACTCCTTTCGATGGATCAGAACTCTTCTGATTCGAACAGCTAGAATGATCGATCATCTAAATCATTCTAATTGCTCCCAAAATCCACCAGTGACACCTAGCAGTATATGGTGGCAACCCATCAGAGCTGAAATGCGAACCTCTTGGTGCAGCTACCTGTGTGATTCAAGTTCTTCTATCTTGAGCCCCGATCAGATTAGGGTTAAGGTGAACTCGTCAAACCCTAGTCTCTGTCATATGATGTAATCATTCGATTCGAGTCCAATGTGAAAATCTAAATAGAAACTCTTTCTATTATTTCACTCTGCCATGGCCATGGGCTTCTGGACTTGATTCTCATGATTATCATAGGGCTGCTCCTCTACCACCGAGGTAGATAGATTCCATCTTGATGCCATCCAGTTCCTACAATGAACATGCTATAGCCAACATACACCTCAGGGTTCCATATGGCTAGGAGACCGAGTAATGGTGTAGTCAAACTATAACACCCTCAAGGTGAACTGCCGATGCACCTCAGGTCAAAGAACCAGACACACTACTGCAGCATCGAGTCAGTCATTGACGAGAAGGTAGACTCCCTAATGACTACTCGAGGTGGTCACGCTCAGTGCCCTCGTTCTCTAACGAGTACCTGTACTCTCGCTCCGGTGTCTCCACACCGTAGACTCAAGACTCATCTACTAAAGAGAAGCGATTGTACACCAACCTTCCGGATCAATCACCATCCTCGTGATGATCCTATGGTCGGGAGCAATTTTATGAGTTAATAATGATTATTCATGTCTTAAATTTTCAACTCTTGAAAATATGAATTATCATTACCATTAACTCAAAGGATGTATCACAGACACTAAATACACATATGTGATAGAAAAATAACCCATTTTATTGATTTTAGTCAAAATTATAATTTTGCCCCTAGAAGTGTATTACAAGTGTCAGCCAATTCTGGCTTCTAGGGCACATATATCTAACAATCTCCCACTTGTCCTAAAGCCAATTGGCTACAAGTCTAAGTCCCATCTTCTCAAGGTGGGCTTCGATCTTCTGCTGGCCCAACGGCTTTGTAAGTGGGTCTGCCACATTATCTGTGGAGTTGACTCTCTTGACCTCGACGTAACCCTTCTTGAGGTAATCGTGGATGAGGTGATATCACCACTTGCTTGGAACTCTTCCAGCTGACAGCACCACCATTGCACACAAACAGACTCCCAGATGTCGACTTTCGATCATCTATATCAGGACATGAAATCCGAGTCTGTGTATCCCTGGACTTGGAGTTCTCCGTTACCAAAGATCCAACATTATATCCTTAGTTCTTCTCAAGTACTTAAGGATACATTTCATAGAAGTCCAGTGTTCTTCACCTGGATTTGAACTGATATCTGCTTGTGACACTCACAGCATGGGCTATATCAGGTCGTGTACATAGCATGGCATACATGAGGCTCCCTATTGCAGAAGCATAAGGGATCTTGCTCATGCGTTCTATTTCCTCAGGTGTGCTGGGGCACATCTTCTTGGAAAGATGAATACCATGTCTGAAGGGTATTAATCCCCTCTTAGAGTTTTCCATACTAAACCTCTTTAGTACTTCCTCTATGTACATCTTCTGTGAAAGTCCTAGCATCCTATTCGGTCTATCCCTATAGACCTTAATTCCTAGAATAAAGGATGCTTCACCTAGGTCTTTCATGGAGAATTCCTTTGGACAACCACATCTTGACTGATGTCAACATGGGAATATCATTCCCAATAAGGAGGATGTCATCCACGTACAATACGAGGAAGACAACAGCGCTCCCACTGACCTTTTTGAAAACACATGGTTCCTCTTCATTTTTGATGAAACCAAACTTTTTGATCACATCATTGAAATGAGTGTTCCAGCTCCGAGATGCTTGCTTAAGTCCATATATGGACCTTTGCAGCTTGCAAACCTTGTGATCAGTATCACTGGATGTGAAACCTAGCGGCTGTTCCATATAGATATCTTCCTCAAGATATCCATTTAGGAATGCCGTTTTCACGTCCATTTGCCATATTTCATAATCGAAATAGGCTGCAACAGCAAGCAATGTGCGGATGGATTTTAGCATAGCTACTGGGGAAAAGGTATCCTGATAGTCAATGCCTTCGCGTTGACTATAACCTTTTGCCACCAGTCTAGCCTTGAATGTCTCCACATTCCCATCTGCACCAATCTTTCTCTTGAAGATCCATTTACATCCAATAGGTACTATACCTTCTGGTGGATCTACCAAGGTCCAGACTTGGTTTGAGTGCATCGAGTCAATTTCTGACTGCATTGCCTCTAGCCATTTCTCGGAGTCGATATCTGATATCGCCTCGTTGTAGGTTTTGGGATCATCACCATGAGCACCATTACCTACGAGGAACATTTTCTCTACTTCCTCTGAAATAATACCTAAGTATCTCTCAGGGGGACGGAAAACTCTTTCCGATCTACGAGGTGGAGGAGGTAGTGTTCTTATTGGCTCAACCTGATTTGGTTCCAATTGGTCCTTAGCTCGTTTCACTTGTGAGACTTTCTCATCAAGCTTGATCTGCTTTCCAATGCCGCTATCTTGAATAAACTATTTTTCAAGAAAGATGGCATGTCGACTCACAATCACATTGTGGTCTTCTGGAATGTAGAAATAGTATCCTAATGACTCTTTAGGATATCCTATGAATCGAGCTCTGAAAGGACCTAAACTCTAACTTGTCCGCTTGTTGTCTTTTGACATGAGCCGGACAACCCCAAATTCTGAGATGACTCAGACTTGGTTTCTTACCGTGCCATATCTCATACGGTGTGGTAGGAACGGTTTTAGAGGGAACCCTATTCAGTAGATAGATTGAAGTTAACAATGAGTGTCCCCAAAGGAAAATCAGGGAGGTCTGTGAAGCTCATCATGGATCGAACCATATCTAATAGGGTCCGATTTCTCCATTCTGAAACCCCGTTGAGTTGAGGTGTTCCTGGTGGAGTCCATTGAGAGACTATGCCATTTTCCTTGAGATAGTCTAGGAATTCCTGACTAAGGTATTCACCTCCTCGATCTGATCGAAGAACCTTAATGGATTTTCCAGTTTGTTTTTCTACTTCATGTCTGAATTCTTTGAACTTTTCAAAGGCTTCAGACTTGTGTCTCATAAGATACACATACCCATACCTAGACAGATCATCGGTAAAGGTAATGAAGTAGATAAAATTGCCTCTAGCCGGCACATCAAATGGGCCGCACACATCTATATGTACTAAAGGGCAAGGAGATCTGTGGCCAGGTAAGTAGGGCAGTTCCATGCTATCCAATGGACGTCGCTGTTGCAATGGAAATACTTTCCTTTGACATCGGCCTTCTTCTTCGCTGCTCTGCCTTCTTCTTCTTTGATCCTTCCACCTTTTGCTTTTTCACAGACTTCTTTTTCTTTCCAGAAGACTTTCTTTTTTGGAAGAAGTCCGTTCCATAGCAAGAACTGAGCCTTTAGAACCTTTCATAGAAAGCTCAGCGGTAACCAGCATATTCATTAAGTTCGGCCAAGGAATTTTGAAGTTTATGCATGTGGTAATTCATGATGAATTGCCCATATGCATCAGTCAAGGATTGCAGAATTAATATCATTCTGCAGATCCAAGTCCAACTTCACACCGAAGCTTCTCAAGCTCTTCCATGTCCTTGATCATCATCAGACAATGATCTTGGACTGACTGCCCATCACGCATCTTAGCCTTAAAAAGTCATTTAGTGACTTGATACTTGGCTGCGCGACTCTGTTCACCAAACATCTCCTGCAGGTGAGCCAACATTTGGCGAGCAGTCCCGATATCTTCATGTTGGCGCTGGAAGCTCATCAGACATCGAGCCCAACATGTAGTATCTGGCCTTATTATCTTCGTCAATCCATTTTTCCAGAGACGCTCTCTGTTCAGTGGATGGACGAGCTGGTAAGGTGGGAGGGTCCTGGTCCAATACATGGGTTAACTTCTCGGAACCCAAAATAATTTTGTAAGTTCCTGAGCCAATCCTTATAATTTGGTCCGGTCAGTCTATGTGTGTCCAGGATTCGTGCTAATGGGTTGGATGCAGACATTTTCCTATAGAGAGTCAAAGATTTCTAGTTAGATATTGTAATTAAGACTTGAACCAATTTATTTAGGAAATTTTATTTTTAAATAAATTAGCTCCCACTATTTTCTCGGATCCCTACACTCCCTCTGTAGAGATGCAAAAATCTCCACGATTAATGATTTCTAGTGGGTGGTGCGGTCTCACCAACTGACTCATCACCTCACCTAACAGTTATTGGTGATGGGTTAGCCAATGAGTGAACAACTCTTGTTCAATGATTCTCTAATCATGGTGCACCCAAACTTGGTCTCTAATTCATGAATCTCACCGTATCCGAAATATTGATCCACTCCTTAGTTAAGTCAGACCCACCATTTGCACAGACTTGGATTCCTAATTGAGTCTCTCACCGTATCCAAAATATTGAGCCCAACTCATCCTCCAGCCCATAGCATCCAATGCCTAATAGACATGGTTGCATCTTCCCGGTGCAACTGAGCCACTGTAACCAGTCGAGAACAATCAACCCCGGGAAGGGCCCGCACATCTACAATGGTGGAAGACCTTAGACTTAATCTTTTCTTAGGAGAATTTGATTTAGGTCTCATTAAACTAGACTTGACATAGTCATAACAATTATGACTAACCTAGTGGCATGGGTTAGCTCGGATTATTGACCACCTCAGATCAGAACTGAGTCAACAAACATGGCCAGGTAAGTGAGATCGGTGGAAGGGATATGCCATTAACTCGACAAGAATGCATTCAGAGTCGAGTAGCTTCCAATTAAAAATCAGTCGATCGTATCTGCCAAACTTACCTTAGACACCAAATTATTGAGCCAGAACCAATTGGGTTAGCCTACAATCCAGACTCTAACCACTGAGCCTAATTAGGTCTTAGCTTGATCGATCACTCACGTGACTCGATCTTGACCCAGACTTAATCCTATTAGGCTGGTCAATTTAAGCATTGTTGATCCCATCTAACCAACTCTTGATTCGGTTTGATCAACCGCTTAGACCTAATTGAGCTACCCAAGCCCGAAACCCAATTTTATGAATATGTCTTAGATCTGAAATTCTCAATTTTAGACCTAATTAATATTTCATAAACTTAATTCTTAATTAAGTTAGGGTTCATTAAACAAAACATGCAAATAAGATCCTAGGGTTTCAGGATCTAGGGTTTTGCAGAAAGTAAGTTTTCAATTTCTGATTAAGGACGAACACGCAGCACCCCTACACATCATAAGAACACCCCATCGAATGGAAAGGAGAGGGCCTTTAAATCCCTACTTTATTCTTATGATCCGGACGGCCAAGAGGGAACGCCTTAATCAGAAATACAACTAATACTACAAAAATAATTAGATCTATAGCATATATCTCATATATAAAAATAGATCTAATTAAAACATATTTTGCATACATCTCATGTATCATAATCATGCATGTTTTTCAGATCTAAATTATCTCATAATCATCTAAAAAATTAAATTTAAATTTGATCTTATCAAAATAAATTTAATCTAGACCTAATTATGTAGAACTATTCTACAACTAGTCTAAACATGCAACTATCATATCTCATATGAATTCAAAAATTAAATAATTTTTATTTTCTTATTTTTAGATCTGATTATAATATTTATAAGATCAAAAAATAGTAAATAAATAGATCTAAAAATGATTTAATCAATTAAATAAAAATATGCAAGACTATTCTATAGAACTAATTCTATTCCTAGAACTAGTTATGCATATCTTCATACATATTAGATCTAAATTATTTAATTTTAATTTTTTCTAATTTTAGATCTAATCACATCTCATGTGATATCTAAAATCACTTATTTTTTAATTAAAATTAAATTTAAAATCAGATCTAAATAAATTTTATAAGAACCTGGCTCTGATACCAGTTGAAGGAAAATCCTGATTTCTCGGATCAGGTTCGTTCAGATCTGATTGAGATCGAGAGGCATATATTTCAAAAATTTTTCTCTTAGATCCTAATCAGATTTAATATTTTTCAGATCTAATTTTATGATTTGATAAATAAAATAAAATTAAAAAAAATTAAATTAAATCAAATTTAATTTTACCTGATTCTGGGTAATCTGATTACCCATTGATGATCCTGTTTGCAAAGCCCTAAGGTTCTGGATCTAGCCACGCAAGTGCCTGGCCTCTACCGATATCCACTCAGATTGGATCTGGAGATCCTTCTTCCTTCTCTTTCATTTTCTCCAAAAATTAGATCTAGATCTGATTTGGAGGATCTTCAAAACTTCTTTTGAAGATCACCCAGTCGTCCTCTGCAGCAGTGCTACCTTCTTCACTTTTTCATCAGCCTTTTCTTGATCTGAATCGCACTAATCTAAAGGCCAAAACTTTCTTGGGTGTGGAGAGGAGAGAGAAGGGCCAGAAGGTGGTTTGGCATGGAGAAGGAGGGGAGAGGCAGCCTTGGGGCATGGAGAAACTAAGAGGAGGAGATCTCTTTTAATTTGAGTTGGCAGATAAGGGTCTTATTTATAGACTACTGTGATCCAACTCCTCTTCTTCCCAACCAATCACAACCCTTTGTGAAATCAGATCTAAATCTGATTGGTGGGAATAGAGTCCCCTGGATTCCTCCTTAGAGGGTGCCTAAGACCAGTCAAAGTTGGTTCTTAGAAGAACTCTAATTGGAATCCAAAAAGCAGACCTGGAGTCCCATCCAACATGGGACTCCAGGCATCCCTATCCATGGGCACACGCCATCCTAGGCGTGCACCCCTTCTCCTTGCTAATTTTCTAAGAGGGGGACAAGCCCCTATCTAGCTCTCCAATAAGTGCATGACACATGTGGACAGGTGTCCAAGTGGTCAAAGGTCAATGTTTGACCAAGTCAAAGGTAACTTTTGACCAAAGTCAAAGAACAAGAAATGGCAGGTGTTGTCTCAAAAATTAGGTATGTCTTACAAATTAAGAACAACCCTTTTCTGACTTGGACAAGCTCCAGTCAGACCAGATAAAGGTACCTGAGTGAGCACAAACTCCTTTGGCTCAGTCGAGGACAACTTTTTAATGATAGAAAAAGAAGAATGTTAGGTTCAATCGATGTGCTAGCACGATTTTCTTGAACCTAATTGAATCTCATTCAAATCAATTGAACTGGATTAGTTCCAATTGATGATCATCCAGATTCCAAACCCTTATTTGTGTGACCCAGTTAGGTTCAGTTCTGTATGGTAATGGGATATGTCATGATCTCCATCATCGACATCATCGAAACTCCTTTCGATGGATCAGAACTCTTCTGATTCGAACAACTAGAATGATCGATCATCTAAATCATTCTAATTGCTCCCAAAATCCACCAGTGACACCTAGCAGTATATGGTGGCAACCCATCAGAAACTGAAAATGCGAACCTCTTGGTGCAGCTACCTTGTGTGATTAAGTTCTTCTATCTTGAGCCCCGATCAGATTAGGGTTAAGGTGAACTCGTCAAACCCTAATTTCTATCATATGATTTAATCATTCGATTCAAGTCCAATGTGAAAATCTAAATAGAAACTCTTTCTATTATTTCACTCTGCCATGGCCATGGGCTTATGGACTTGATTCTCATGATCATCATAGGGCTGCTCCTCTACCACCGAGGTAGATAGATTCCATCTTGATGCAATCCAATTCCTACAATGAACATGCTATAGCCAACATACACCTCAGGATTCCAATGGCTAGGAGACCGAGTCATGGTGTAGTCAAACTATAACACCCTCAAGGTGAACTACCGATGCACCTCAGGTCAAAGAACCAGACACACCACTGCAGCATCGAGTCAGTCATCGATGAGAAGGTAGACTTCCTTATGACTACTCGAGGTGGTCACGCTCAGTGCCCTCATTCTCTAACGAGTATCTGTACTCTCGCTCCAGTGTCTCCACATCGTAGACTTAAGACTCATCTACTAAAGAGAAGCGATTGTACACCAACCTTTCGGATCAATCACCATCCTTGTGATGATCCTATGGTCGGGAGCAATTTATGAGTTAACAATGATTATTCATGTCTTAAATTTTCAACTCTTGGAAATATGAATTATCATTACCATTAACTCAAAGGATGTATCAAAAATACTAAATATACATATGTGATAGAAAAATAACCCATTTATTGATTTTAGTCAAAATTACAATTTTGCCCCTAGAAGTGTATTATAAGTGTCAGCCAATTCTGGCTTCTAGGGCATATATATCTAACAGTCAAAAATAAGAGGACCTTATCCTGATGTGGATAAAGATCCTTATGAGGAAAATGAAGACCTCCGATTTTTAAACAAGAGGTAACGGAGAGAAATCCTCTCAATGGTCCTTTTATGCTCTAATAATCTTCTTAGGAATAGGAGGACCTCATCTTAGCAAGGATAAAAGCTAACCACATCAGGAATAGGAGGAGAACCTCATCCTGATGTGGATAAAGATCCTTACGAGAAAAATGAAGGCCTCTAATTCTTAAATAGGAGGTAATGGGGAGAGACCCTCTCAACGGTCCTTTTGTATCCTAGCAACCATGTTAGGAATAGAAGGAGGATCTCATCATAGAAAGGGTAAAAGCTAACCACATTAGAAACAGGAGGAGGATCTCATTCGGATGTGGATAAAGATCCTTACAAGAGACCTGAAGGCTTTCGGTTCTTAAATAGAATGTAATGGACAGAGGCCCTCTCAGTGGCCCATTTATGTCTTGGCAATCTTGTTAGGAATAGGAGGAGGATCTCATCCTAATACGCATAAAAGCTAACTATATTAGAAGTAGGAAGAGGACCTCATCCTGATGTTGATAAAAATCTTTACAAGAAAAATGAAGACCTCTGATTCTTAAACATGAGGTAAGGAAAAGAGGCCCTCTCAATGGCCCTTTTATGATCTAGTAATCTTGTTAGGAATAGGAGGAGGATCTCATCCTAGCATGGGTAAAAGTCAACCATATCAAAAATAGGAGGAGAACCTTGTCCTGATGTGGATAAAGATCGTTACGAGAAAAATGAAGACCTTCAGTTCAAAAATAGGAGATAACGAGGAGAGGCCCTCTTAATGGCCCTTTTGTGTCCCAGCAATCTTGTTAGGAATAGGAGAAAGATCTCATCCTAACAAAGATAAAAGCCAATCACATCAAGAATAGAAAAAGAACCTCATCCTGATGTAGATAAAGATCCTTACGAGAAAAATGAAGACCTCCAGTTCTTAAATAGGAGGTAACAGAAAGAGGCCCCCTCAATGGCCCTTATGTGCTCTAGCAATTTTGTCAGAAATAGGAGGACCTCATCCTAATAAGGATAAAAGCCAACTATGTTAGAAACAAGAAGAGGACCTCATCCTGATGTAGATAAAGATCCTTACGAGAAAAATGAAGGTATTCGATTCTTAAATAGGAGGAAATAGAGAGGGGCCCTCTCAACGGCCCTTTTATGCCCTGGCAATCTTGTTAGAAATAGAAGGAGGACCTCATCCTAACTAGGATAAAAGCCAACTATGTCAGAAATAGAAGGAGGACCTTGTCCTGATATGGCTAAAGACTCTTATGAGGGATATGAAGGCCTTCGATTTTTAAACAAGAGATTAACATCGTCTTAACGAGGGTGATGGCCTCCAATTTTTAAACACAAGAATAAATATCAAGATCTATAGAAATCCAATCTTAGAAGGTCGAGGTCAGCAAAAATCCAAACTTAAGACATCAAGATTTATAGAAATCTAAGCTCAAAAAGCTAAGGACGAAATTGAATCCGAGCTAATGAATAAAGACCTTTGAATAATTTCAATAAGAAATCTGAAAGACTTTTGAGTCTAAATGATAAAAAAGGATAGATCTTCGGCAAGTCCGATCTTGGTATACTTTCGTTCATCCAAACTAAGGCTCCGGACTCGAAAGTAGGGGGGCTATTGTTGGAGAACTTTTGTGCTGATCCAAAGATATGAGAATTTAGGCTGATTGAAGGTCATCAGAAGTCTGAGGATGAGGTCCTAATTCAAGTCAAACTTGAAAGTCATTAAAAGATGAAAGCCAGGATGATAATGTAGGCTGAATTGAAGGTCATCAAAGGCTGCGGTTGGGCTCCTAATTTAGGTCGAGCTTAATATCATCAAAAGATGGAGGCCAAGATCATAATGTAGGCTAATTGAAGATCATCAAAGGTTGAGGCCGAGGTCCTAGTTTAGGCCAAGCTTGAGATCATCAAAAGATAGAAGCCAGGATCATAATATAGGTTGATTGAAGGTCATTGAAGAATGAGGCCAAGGTCTTAATTCAAGCCGAGCTTGAGATCATCAAAAGATGGAAGCTAGGGTCATAATGTAGGCTGATTAAAGATCATTAAAGCTAAGACCGAGGTCCTAATTCAAACCAAGCTTGAGGTCATCAAAAGATAGAAAGCCAGGATCACAATGTAGGCTAATTGAAGGTCATCGAAGGCTGAAGACTAAGGTCCTAATTCAAGCCGAGCTTAAGGTCAGCAAAAGATGAAAGCTAGGATCATAATGTAGGCTTGAATTGAAGATCATCGAAGACTGAGGATGAGGTCCTAAGTCAGGCCGAACTTAAGGTTATCAAAAGATGAAAGCCAGGATGATAATGTAGGCTAAATTGAAGGTTATCAAAGGTTGAGGATGAGGTTCTAAGTCAGACTGAACTTGAGGTCATCAAAAGATGGAAAGCCAAGGATCATAATGTAGGCTGAATTGAAGATCACCAAAGGCTGAGGCCAAGATCCTAATTCAGGTCGAGCTTGAGGTCATCAAAAAGCTAAAGTCCCCACTCTCATCTCTAGGTTGTTAATTCACGTAATCAAGAGATGGTCTCCCCTCATATGCCATATGGCGACAATACCTGACATGATTCCTAAGAATATTTCTATGGGCAAGCAAAATATCTCTGATAACTTTCTACTCTCCCGCGACTAACAATTCACAATCCATCCAAATTATTGGGGATAAACCCTGCTCTCGGCAAAGTCCAGTCGATGCTTAGCCTGATGTGATTGGTAATCGCGGAAGAGCTTCGATCATGAATTCTTCCTCTTGGGACCTCTCCAATAGCCAAGCTCCTTCCTGACTTCTCCAGCAGTCGAGCTCTTTTTGGACCTCTCCAACAATCGAACTCCTTCTGGACTTTCCCTTCAGCCGGATCCCTCCATCGGACAAATTTTCTTTTAGGTCTTTCCTCTCGTAGATCTACATGCAAATTCCTTTAGCAAACCTATTTCTGGATCCCCCCAGCGGATCCACGTTCTAACATCTCCGACAGACTTCTTTCAAAGATTCCTCTAGTCGTAGGACTCCCGAATCCATTTCGACCAAACTTTCGACTGTCATCCAGAAAGGTCTCCCTCAAATTTGGCTCTATACACAGCACGAATCAACTTACACACAGACTACCTTAGAGGAGTCCAAACTCCTCTGGGATCAATATAACTCAAAGTTCATCACCAACCGACGTCTACTCCATTTGAACTTCAACTATTAAATCTCAACAGACTGGCAAGTCATGATAACAGACGCCATCCTCCATAATAAACTTCGTGTGGCCTGAGCAGCCCGCTACCAGACGGTTATGGCTGTCACTATCAATTTATTACAAGCTCCATCTATAAAAGAAACCCTCCAGATACATTTTCTTTAGACTCTCTTCTTCTTTTCAAAACTCTACAACTTTCTTGATTGAGCTCTCCATTTCTGTTGGCCGAAAGAGTTGACTTGATCGTTGGAGGGTCTTGCCGGAGCCACCACCCCAGGCTCTGGGTGAGACTCATTTTACAGATCATCGATGGTGACCTCGTCTTCCCCAACTCCAGCACTTCTCCAATGATAATCAGATTTTGCATCAATAAGATTGGCGCTAGAGGAAGGGCCTCTCTACCTTCTGAGGTTTTCTTATTCTTAAAGTAGTGCTCAGTAGAGATCTCTACTTCTTCTTCTCCATAATCCTCCTTCCCAAAAAAGATGCCCCTTAGGAAAGCTTCAATCCGACGATCAACGGCCTCCGCAGCCAGATCCCGTCCAGATCTGCCCATCCTTATTTCATCCTCATCAACTAAAGCTCCAATTATAGCAATGGTGGAAGCAAAATAGTTCAACCTGCTAGTCCAGTAGGTTCGTGGCCTCACAAAAGTAGTACAGGCCATGCGACAGTAGCAGCCTCTGACACTAATTCGATCAGAGCAGGCTTCTCTAGAGCCCCATGATCCAGTATGGGGATGGTCGACTCGAGCTAGCTAGTCAGTAACCTCTGAAAAAGGAAAATAGTGGGCCGAAAGCCCCTGGTCTGATCATGACTCTATCCTTGGGGGGACTTTATGAAGGAAAAATCCTAATTTTTTGGGTCAGGTTCGTTCAGGTCATCTTGGATCAAGAGAGATATTTCAAAAATTTTTCTCTTAAATCTAGATTAGATCTAAGATATTTTAAATCTAATTTTATAGATCTAATAAATAAAAATAAAATAAATTTAATTTAATTTAATTTGTATCTTGATGTTGGGTAATTAGATTATCCTTTGATGATCCTGTTGATTGCCTGAGGTTCTGGATCTAGCCATGCAAGCACCTAGTCTCTACGGTATCCACTCAGACTGGATCTGGAGATCTTCTCCTTCTTTATCATCTCTCCAAATATCAGATCTAGATCTAATTTAGAGGATCTTTCAAACTTCTTTTGAAGATTTGCAGTCATCTCGGCAGTAGTGCTGCCTTCTTCCTTTTTTGTCACCTTTCTCTTGCTTGGATCGCACCAAATTGGAGCCCAAATCTCCTTGGGCGTGGAGAGGAGAGAGAGGACTAGAAGATGGCATGGAGGAGGGAGAGGGGCAGCCTTGGGGCATGGGCTAAGGAAGAACCTCTTGAAAGCTAGGCGTAGATAGGATTTATATAGATCCTGCTGCGCCATGCAGTGCCACATCATCCCGGCCAATCACATTGCTTTGTGCAATCAGATCTAAATCTGATTAATGGGATGACATCACCTGATCCAATTAGATGAGAGCCCCTTCAAATCATCCTCAGGTGGCACCAAGACTGGTCAAAGCTGAGTCTTAGGCGCCTACCCATGTTGATTCCAAGAAGCAACTTGGAGTCCCATCTGTATGGGACTCTAGACATCCCTATCCATGGGCACACGACTCTCTAGGCATGCACCCCCTTCTTTCCTATTTCTAGCAAGGGTACAAGCCCCTATCTACTCTCCTATGGGTGCATGATACATGGGCAGATGTCTAAGTGTGAAAGATCAACGTTTGACCAAAGTCAAAAGACAAGAATTAGCAGGTGACGAAAATTGGCAGGTATTGTCTCAAATTTATCTTATAAATTAAGGCAACCCTTTTCTGACCTAGACAAGCTCCAGTCAGATCAAGTAAAGGTATCTGAGTGAGCACAAACACATTTGGCTCAGTCGAGATAACTTTTAATGATAGTAGAAGGAGAACACTAGGCTCAATCATGTGCTAGCATGATTTTCTTGAACCTAATTGAATCTAATTCAAATCAATTGAACTAAATTAGTCCAATTGATAATATCTAGATCCAAATCCTTATTTGTATGATCCATTTAGGTTCAGTTCTGTAGGATAATGGGATATGTCATGATCTCTATCATCGACATCATCGAAACATCTTTCGATGGATCAAAACTTTTCTAATTCGGACAATTAGAATGATTGATCATCCAAATCATTCTAATTGCTCTCAAAATCCACCAGTGATACCTAGCAGTATATGGTGGCAATCCATCAGAACTAAAAATGAACCTCTCGATGCAGCTACCAGTGTGATTAAGTTCTTCTATCTTGAGCTCTGATCAGATTAGGGTTAAGATGAACTCATCAAACCCTAATTTCCATCAGATGATTTAATCATTCGATTCAAGTCTGATGTGAAAACCTTAATAAAAACTCTTTCTATTATTTCACTCTACCATGGCCATGGGCTTAAGGACTTGATTCTCATGATCATCATAGGGCTGCTCTTCATCCACCGAGGTAGATATATTTTCTCTTGGTGCAATCCAATTCCTACAATGAACATGCTATAGCCAACATACACCTCAGGATTTCAAATGGCTAGGAGACCGAGTCATGGTATAGTCAAACTATAACACCCTTAAAGTGAACTATCGATGCACCTCAGGTCAAAGAACCAGACACGCTACTGCAACTTCGAGCCAGTCATCGACGAGAAGGTAGACTTTCTCATGACAGCTCGAGGTGGTCATGCTCAACGCCCTCGTTCTATAACGAGTACCTATACTCTCGCTCCGATGTCTCTACACCATAGACTCAACACTTATCTACTATAAAAATGCGATTGTATACCAACCTTTTGGATCACTCACCATCCTCATAATGATCCTATGGTCGGAAGCATTTTATGAGTTAATAATGAAAATTCTTATCTTAAATTTTCAACTCTTGAAAATAAGAATTATCATTATCATTAACTCAAGGGATGTATCATAGACACTAAATATACATTTATGATAGAAAATAATCCATTTTATTATTTATATTCAAAATTATAATTCTGTCCCTAGAAGTATATTAGAAGTGTCAGTCAATTCTAGCTTCTAACGCACACATATCTAACAAACTCCCACTTGACCTAAAGCTAATTGGCTACAAATCTAAGTCCTATCTTCTCAAGGTAGGCTTCGATCTTCTACTGGTCCAATGGCTTTATAAGTGGATCTACCGCATTATCTATGGAGTCGACTCTCTTGACCTCAACGTAATCCTTCTCAAGGTAATCATGGATGAGGTGGTATCGCCGCTCGATGTGCTTGGATTTCTGATGAGACCTCGACTCCTTAGCAAGGGCTATGGCACCATTGTTATCGCAGTATAGAGGAATGGCATCTAATGGCATCACTTCGATCTCTGCGGCAAACTTCTTATACCAGAATGCCTCCATCGTAGAATCTGACGCAGCAATATATTCTGCTTCCATGGTGGAATCTGCTATCACAGTCTGCTTAAAACTTTTTCAACTGATAGCTCCACCATTACACACAAATAGACTCCTAGATGTTGACTTTCGATCATCTATATCGGACATAAAGTCCAAGTCTGTATATCCCTGAACTTAGAGTTCTCCATTACCGAAGACCAACAACATATCCTTAGTTCTTCTCAAGTACTTAAGGATACATTTCACAGAAGTCCAGTATTCTTCACCTGAATTTGACTGATATCTGCTCGTGACACTCACAGCATGGGCTATATCAGGTCATGTACATAACATAGCATACATGAGGCTCCCTATTGCTGAAGCATAAGGGATCTTGCTCATGCGTTCTATTTTCTCAGGTGTGCTAGGGCACATCTTCTTGGAAAGATGAACACCATGTCTGAAGGGTACCAAACCCCTCTTAGAGTTTTCCATGCTAAACCTCTTTAGCACTTTCTTTTTTGTACATCTTCTGTAAAAGTCCTAGCATTCTATTCGATCCATCTCTATAGACCTTAATTCCTAGAATAAAGGATGCTTTTCCTAGGTCTTTCATGGAGAATTCTTTAGATAACCATATTTTAACTGTGGTCAATATGAGAATATCATTTCCAATAAGGAGGATATCATCCACGTTCAATGCGAGGAAGACAACAGCACTCCCACTGACTTTTTTGAAGATACATGATTTCTCCTCATTTTTGATGAAATTAAATAATTTGATCACATCATTAAAATGAGTATTCCGATCCGAGATGTTTGCTTAAGTCCATATATGGATCTTTGCAGCTTGCATACCTTGTGATCAGTATCACTAGATGTAAAACCTAGAGGCTATACCATATAGATATCTTCCTCAAGATATCCATTTAAGAATGCCATTTTCATGTCCATTTGTCATATTTCATAATTAAAATAGGCTGCAACAACAAGCAATGTGCGGATGGATTTAAGCATAGCTACTGACAAAAAAGTATCCTGATAGTCAATGCCTTCGCGTTGACTATAACCTTTTTCCACTAATCTAACTTTGAATGTCTCCACATTTCCATCTACACTAATCTTTCTCTTATAGATTCATTTACACCTAATAGGTACTATACATTCTAGTGGATCTACCAAGATCTAGACTTAGTTTGAGTGCATCGAGTCAATTTCTAACTTCATTGCCTCTAACCATTTCTCGGAGTCGATATCCGATATCGTCTCGTTATAGATTTTGGGATCATCACCATGAACCCCATTACCTACGAGGAATATTTCCTCTATTTTCTCTAAAATGGTACCTAAGTACCTCTCAAGAGGATGGAAAATTCTTTTCGATCTACGAGGTGGAGGAGATAGTGATTGTATTAGCTCAATCTAATTTAGTTCCATTTGGTCCGTAGCTCATTGCTCTTATGAGACTTTCTCATCGAGCTTGATCTGCTTTCCAATGTCGCTATCTTGAATAAACTATTTTTCAAGAAAGATTGCATGTCGACTCACAATCACATTGTGATCTTTTGGAATGTAGAAATAATATCCTAATGACCCTTTAGGATATCCTATAAATCGAGCTCTAAAGGATCTAAAGTCTAACTTATCCGCTTGTTATCTTTTGACATGAGCTGGATAACCCTAAATTCTGAGATGACTCAGACTTGGTTTCTTATCATGTCATATCTCATATGGTGTGGTAGGAATGATTTTAGAAGAAACCCTATTCGGTAAGTATATTGCAGTTAACAAACAGTGTCTCCAAAGAAAATCAAGAAGGTCTGTGAAGCTCATCATGGATCGAACCATATCTAATAGCGTCGGGTTCCTCCATTCTGAAATTTCGTTGAGTTAAGGTGTTCTAGGTGGAGTCCATTGAGAGACTATGCCATTTTTCTTCAGATAGTCTAGGAATTTTCGACTAAGGTATTCACCTCCTCGATTTGATCAAAGAACCTTAATGGGTTTTCTAGTTTGCTTTTCTACTTCATGTCTGAATTTCTTGACTTTTCAAAAGCTTCAGACTTATGTCTCATAAGATACACATATCCATACCTAGATAAGTCATCGGTAAAGATAATGAAGTAGATAAAGTTGCCTCTAGCTAGCACATCAAATGGGCCGCACACATCAGTATGTTCTAGGGCAAGAAGATCTGTGGCCCTTTCCCCATGTTCTATAAAAGAAAGTTTAGTTATTTTGCTATGAAGACAAGATTCACAAATTGAATATGACTCCGAAGTCAATGGACTCAATAGCCAGGTTTTCTTCAATTTATTAATCCTATCTTCTGCTATATGATCTAGTCTTAGGTGCCATAGATATCTATCATTTGGACTATCCCTAGGTCATTTCATGGCATTCACATTTTGCTCGATATTAAAAATAGATACATCAATATGTAACTGATAAAGATCGTTAATAAGAAAATCACTTGTAATTTTATTTCTTTCATAAAGAATGTTACAATGATCCTTAAGAAAACTAATTACATAGCCTACTAGTGCTAGGCATGAAACAGAAATCAAATTTCTGCTTGCAGCAGGCACATAATAATAGTCTTTTAATACTAAGTCTAAACTAGATGATAGTCGAAGAGGGTATGTTTCCATGACCACGATAGCAACTCTTGCTCCATTTTCGATGCACAGGATCATCTCACCATCCCTTAGCCTCCTACTATCCTTAAGATCCTACATAGAAGTGTACAAATGAGCACTAGAACTAAAGTTAAGCACCTAACTGGATGCAGAAGAAATCGTCAGTTAGACTCAATAACGAGCATACCTTTAGAAGGATCTTCCTCCTTATTCTTTAGGGTGGCTAGGTAAGTAGGGTAGTTCCACTTTCAGTGGCCATCATTGTTGCAATGGAAATACTTTCCTTTGTCAGCGATCTTCTTCTTGAGCTCTATCTTTTTCTTCTTTCCTCCTTCCACCTTTTGCTTTTTCACAAACTTCTTTTTCTTTCTAAAAGACTTTCTTTTGGAAGAAGTTCATTCCATAGCAAGCACTAAGCCTTTAGAACCTTTCATGGAAAGCTCAGTAGTAACCAGAATGTTCATAAGTTTGGCCAAGGAATTTTGAAGTTTATGCATATGGTTGTTCATGATGAACTACCCATATAAATCTATAAAGGATTGCAGAATTATATCATTCTGCAGATCCAGGTCCAACTTCACTCCGAGCTTCTCAAGCTCTTTCAAGTTCTTAACCATCATCAGACAATGATCTTGAACTGACTGTCCATCACGCATTTTAGCCTTGAAAAGTCATTTAGTGACTTGATACCGAAGGAAAATCCTGATTTTCTAGGTCAGGTTCATTCAGATCTGATTGGATCGAGAGGCATATTTCAAAAATTTTCTCTTAGATCCTAATCAGATCTGACACTTTTTAGATCTGATCTTATGATCTGATAAATAAGAAAATAAAATTAAATTAATTTTGAATTAATTTTACCTTGATTCTAGGTAATCTGATTACCCATTGATGATCCTCTCAAAGCCTTGAGGTTCTGGATCTGGCCATGCAAGCGCCTGGCCTCTACCGGTATCCACTCAAACTGGATCTAGAGATCTTCTCCTTCTCTTTTTTTTCTCTAAAAATTAGATCTAGATTTGATTTGGAGGATCTTCAAAACTTCTTCTGAAGATCACCCGTCATCTCTGCAGCAGTACTGCCTTCTTCCTTTTTCGTTAGCCTTTTGTTGCCTGACTCGCACTAATCTGAAGGCCGAACTTTCTTGGGCATGGAGAGGAGAGAGAGGGCCAGACGGTGGCATGGAGAAGGAAGAGGGGCAGCCTTGAGGCATGGCTTGAAGAGTAGGAGAGATTCTCAAAAGTTGGTGCAGACAGGGTCTATTTTATAGACTCTGCTGCGCCATGCAGTGCTGCATCACCTCGGCCAGTCATGTTGCTTCGTGGAATTAGATCTAAATCTAATTAGTAGGATGACATCATCTGATCCAATCAGATGAGAGACCCATAGGTTCATTTTTAGATGGTGCCTAAGACTGGTCAAAGTAGATACCCAAGGGCCACCATAAGTAGAAACCAAGAAGCAACCTGGAGTCCCATCCGTATGGGACTCCAGCATCCCTATCCATGGGCGCACACCATCCTAGGCATGTGCACCCCTTCTTTCCAATTTCGAAAGAGGGGACAAGCCCCTATCTGCTCTCCAATAAGTGCATGACACATGGGCAGATGTCCAAGGGTCAAAGGTCAATGTTTGACCAAGTCAAAGTACAAGAATTAGCAGGTGATGGAAAATGGCAGGTGTTGTCTCAAATTTATCTCATAAATTAAGACAACCCTTTTCTGACTTGGACAAGCTCCAGTCAGACCAGGTAAAGGTACCTGAGTGAGCACAAACTCATTTGGCTCAGTCGAGACAACTTTTAATGATAGAAAAAGGAGAACGTTAGGCTCAATCGTGTGCTAGCACGATTTTCCTTGAACCTAATTGAATCTTATTCAAATCAATTGAACTGGGTTAGTCCAATTGATGATATCTAGATCCAAACCCTTGTTTGTGTGATCCAGTTAGGTTCAGTTCTATATGGTAATGGGATATGTCATGATCTCCATCATCGACATCATCAAAACTCCTTTCGATGGATCAGAAACTCTTCTGATTCAGACAACTTAGAATGATCGATCATCTAAATCATTCTAATTGCTCCCAAAATCCACCAGTGACACCTAGCAGCATATGGTGGCAATCCATCAAAACTAAAAATGAACCTCTCGGTGCAGCTACTTGTGTGATTAAGTTCTTCTATCTTGAGCCCCGATCAGATTAGGGTTAAGGTGAACTCGTCAAACCCTAATTTCTATCATATGATTTAATCATTCGATTCAAGTCCGATGTGAAAATCTTAATAGAAACTCTTTCTATTATTTCACTCTCTGCCATGGCCATGGGCTTATGGACTTGATTCTCATGATCATCATAGGGCTGCTCCTCATCCACCGAGGTAGATAGATTCCATCTTGGTGCAATCCAATTCCTACAATGAACATGCTATAGCCAACATACACCTCAGGATTTTGAATGGCTAGGAGACTGAGTCATGGTGTAGTCAAACTATAACACCCTCAAGGTGAACTATCGATGCACCTCAGGTCAAAGAACCAGACACACCACTGCAGCATTCGAGTCAGTCATCGATGAGAAGGTAGACTTCCTTATGACTACTCGAGGTGGTCATGCTCAGTGCCCTCATTCTCTAACGAGTATCCTGTACTCTCGCTTTGGTGTCTCTACACCGTAGACTCAAGACTCATCTACTATAAAGAAGCGATTGTACACTAACCTTCCGGATCAATCACCATCCTCATGATGATCCTACGGTCAGGAGCATTTTATGAGTTAATAATGAAAATTCTTGTCTTAAATTTTCAACTCTTGAAAATAAGAATTATCATTACCATTAACTCAAGGGATGTATCACAGACACTAAATACACATTATGTGATAGAAAATAACCCATTTTATTATTTATAATCAAAATTATAATTTTGCCCTTAGAAGTGTATTACAAGTGTCAGCCAATTCTGGCTTCTAGGGCACACATATCTAACAAACTCCCACTTGACCTAAAGCCAATTGGCTACAAATCTAAGTCCCATCTTCTCAAGGTGGGCTTCGATCTTCTACTGGCCCAATGGCTTTGTAAGCAGGTCTACCACATTATCTGCGGAGTCGACTCTCTTGACCTCGACGTAACCCTTCTCGAGGTAATCACGGATGAGGTGGTATCGCCGCTCGATGTGCTTGGATTTCTGGTGAGACCTCGGCTCCTTAGCAAGGGCTATGGCGCCATTGTTGTCGCAGTACAGAGGAATGGCATCTGATGGCATCACTCTGATCTCTATGGTAAACTTCTTGTACCAGAATGTCTTCTTCATAGCTTATGATGCATCGATATATTCTGCTTCCATGGTGGAATCTGCTATCACTGTCTGTTTGGAACTTTTTCAACTGACAGCTCCACCATTGCACACAAATAGACTCTTAGATGTCGACTTTCGATCATCTACATCGGACATAAAATCCAAGTCTATATACCCCTAGACTTGGAGTTCTCCATTGCCAAAAATCAGTAACATATCCTTAGTTCTTCTTAAGTACTTAAGGATACATTTCATAGAAGTCCAGTGTTCTTCACCTGGATTCGACTGATATCTGCTCGTGACACTCACGGCATGGGCTATATCAGGTCGTGTACATAACATGGCATACATGAGGCTCCCTATTGCTGAAGCATAAGAGATCTTGCTCATGCATTCTATTTCCTCAGGTGTGCTAGGGCACATCTTCTTGGAAAGATGAATGCCATGCCTGAAGGGTACTAAACCCCTCTTAGAGTTTTCCATACTAAACCTCTTTAGTACTTCCTCTATGTACATCTTCTGTGAAAGTCCTAGCATCCTATTCGGTCTATCTCTATAGACCTTAATTCCTAGAATAAAGGATGCTTCTCCTAGGTCTTTCATGAAGAATTCTTTAGATAACCACATTTTAACTATGGTCAACATGGGAATATCATTCCCGATAAGGAGGATGTCATCCACGTACAATACGAGGAAGACAACAGCACTCCCACTGACCTTTTTGAAGACACATGGCTCCTCCTCATTTTTGATGAAATCAAACATTTTGATCACATCATTAAAATGAGTATTCCAGCTCCGAGATGCTTGCTTAAGTCCATATATGGACCTTTGCAGCTTGCATACCTTATGATCATCATCACTAGGATGTGAAACCTAGCGGCTGTTCCATATAGATATCTTCCTCAAGATATCCATTTAAGAATGCCATTTTCACGTCCATTTGCCATATTTCATAATCAAAATAGGCTGCAACAGCAAGCAATGTGCGAATGGATTTTAGCATAGCTACTGACGAAAAGGTATCCTGATAGTCAATGCCTTCGATTGACTATAACCTTTTGCCACTAATCTAGCTTTGAATGTCTCCACATTTCCATCTGCACCAATCTTTCTCTTGTAGATCCATTTACACCCAATAGGTACTATACCTTCTGGTGGATCTACCAAGGTCCAGACTTGGTTTGAGTGCATCGAGTCAATTTCTGACTTCATTGCCTCTAACCATTTCTCGGAGTCGATATCTGATATCGCCTCGTTATAGGTTTTGGGATCATCACCATGAACCCCATTACCTATGAGGAACATTTTCTCTACATCCTTTGAAATAGTACCTAAGTACCTCTCAAAAGGATGGAAAATTCTTTTCGATCTACGAGGTGGAGGAGGTAGTGTATGGATTGGCTTAACCTGATTTGGTTCCATTTGGTCCTTAGCTCGTTGCTCTTGTGAGACTTTCTCATCGAGCTTGATCTGCTTTCCAATGCCGCTATCTTGAATAAACTATTTTTCAAGAAAGATGGCATGTCGACTCACAATCACATTGTGATCTTCTGGAATGTAGAAATAATATCCTAATGACTCTTTAGGATATCCTATGAATCGAGCTCTAAAGGACCTAAAGTCTAACTTGTCCGCTTGTTGTCTTTTGACATGAGCCGGACAACCCCAAATTCTGAGATGACTCAGACTTGGTTTCTTACCATGCCATATCTCATATGGTGTGGTAGGAATGGTTTTAGAAGGAACCCTATTCAGTAAGTATATTGCAGTTAACAAACAGTATCCCCAAAGAAAATCAGGAAGGTCTGTGAAGCTCATCATGGATCGGACCATATCTAATAGGATTCCGATTCCTCCATTCTGAAACCCCATTGAGTTGAGGTGTTCCTGGTGGAGTCCATTGAGAGACTATGCCATTTTTCTTTGAAGATAGTCCAGAAATTTCTGACTAAGGTATTCACCTCCTCGATCTGATCGAAGAACCTTAATGGATTTTTCAATTTGCTTTTCTACTTCATGTCTGAATTCTTTGAACTTTTCAAATGCTTCAGACTTGTGTCTCATAAGATACACATACCCATACCTAGATAAATCATCGATAAAGGTTATGAAGTAGACTAAATTGCCTCTAGTCGACACATTGAATGGGCCGCACACATCAGTATGTACTAGGGCAAGAAGATTCGTGGCCCTTTTCCCCATGTCCTACAAAAGGGAGCTTAGTCATTTTGCCATGAAGACAGGATTCACAAATTGGATATGACTCGAAAGTCAATGGACTCAATAGCCCAATTTTCTTCCAATTTGTTAACCCTATCTTCTGCTATATGACCTAATCTTAGGTGCCATAGATATCCTATCATTTGGACTATCCCTAGGATCGTTTTGATTTTATGGCATTCACATTTTGCTCAAAGTTAAAAATAGATACATCAACATGTAACTGATAAAGACCGTTAATAAGGAAAACCACTTGCAATTTTATTTCTTTCATAAAGAATGTTACAATGGTCCTTAAGAAAACTAATTACATAGCCTTCTAATGCAAGGCAAGAAATAGAAATCAAATTTCCTACTTGCTGCAGGCACATAATAATAGTCTTTTAATACTAAGTCTAAACCAGATGGTAGTCGAAGAGGGTATGTTCCCACGGCCACGGCAGCAACTCTTGCTCCATTTTCGATGCGTAGGATCATCTCACCATCCCTCAGCCTCCTGCTATCCTCAAGACCCTGCATAGAAGTGCACAAGTGAGCACTAGAACCAGAGTCAAGCACCCAACTGGATGCAGAAGAAATCGTAAGGTTAGACTCAATAACGAGCATACCTCCAGAAGGACCAGCCTCCTTCTTCTTTAGGGTGGCCAGGTAAGTAGGGCAGTTTCGCTTTCAGTGGCCATCATTGTTGCAATGGAAATACTTTCCTTTGTCAGCAACCTTCTTCAGCTCTATCTTTTTCTTCTTTCCTCCTTCCACCTTTTGCTTTTTCATAGACTTCTTCTTCTTTTCAAAAGACTTTCTCTTGGAAGAAGTCCATTCCATAGCAAGCACTGAGCCTTTAGAACCTTTCATGGAAAGCTCAGCGGTAACCAGCATGTTCATAAGTTCGGCCAAGGAGTTTTGAAGTTTATGCATATGGTAGTTCATGATGAACTGCCCATATGCATCAGTCAAGGATTGCAGAATTATATCATTCTGCAGATCCAAGTCCAACCTCACTCCAAGCTTCTCAAGCTCTTCCAAGTCCTTGATCATCATCAGATAATGATCTTGGACTGACTGCCCATCATGCATCTTAGCCTTGAACAGTCGTTTAGTGACTTGATACTTGGCTGCGCGACTCTGTTCACCAAACATCTCCTATAGGTGAGCCAACATTTGGCGAGCAGTTTTGATATCTTCATGTTGGCGCTGAAGCTCATCAGACATCGAGCCCAACATGTAGTATCTGGCCTTATTATCTTCGTCAGTCCACTTATCCAGAGATGCTCTCTATTCAGCGGATGGACGAGCTGGTAAGGTGGGAGGGTCCTGGTCCAATACATGAGTTAACTTCTCGGAACCCAAAATAATTTTGAAGTTTCAGAGCCAATCCTTATAATTTGGTTCCGGTCAGTCTATGGGTGTCCAGGATTCATGCTAGTGGATTGGATGCAGACATTTTTCCTATAGAGAGTCAAAGTTTCTAGTTAGATATTGTAATTAAGACTTAACCAATTTATTTAAAGATTTTATTTTTAAATAAATTAGCACGATCAGTGCCCTCGTTCTCTAACGAGTATACGTCTCTCGTCCATTTTCTCTATACCGTTGACCTTAAGCTCATCTACTACTAAAGAAGGGACTTGTACACTAACCTTCTGGATCATCACATCCTATATGATGATCCTACTGGTCAGGAGCATTTTATGAGTTAATAAATGAAATTCATGTCTAAATTTTCAATCTTGAAAATATAGAATTATCATTCCATTAACTCAAGGAGATGTATCACAGAAACTAAATACTTAATTGTGATTAAAAAATAACTCTATTTTATTATTTATAAGTCAAAAATTATCAATTTTTGCTACTTAGAAGTGTATTCAAGTAGTTCAGCAATTCTGACTTCTTAGGGCACACATATCTAAAATAAACTTCCCACTTGACCTAAAGCCAATTGGCTACAAATCTAAGTTTCCGCATCTTCTCAAGGGGGCTTCGATCTTCTGCTAGCCCATGGCTTTATAAGCAGGTCTACACATTTTGCGGAGTCGACTCTCTTGACCTCGACGTAAACCCTTCTCGGGTAATCACAATAGGTGGTATCAACCGCTCGATGTGCCTTGGAATTTCTGGTGAAGACCTGCGGCTCCTTAGCAAGGGCTATGGGCCATTGTTGTCGCAGTATAGAGGAATGCGCATCTTGATGTTATCACTCTGATCTCTATGGTAAACTTCTTGTACCAGAATGTCTTCTTCATAGCTTATGATGCATCGATATATTCTGCTTCCGTGGTGGAATCTGCTATCACTGTCTGTTTGGACATTTTCAATGACAGCTCCACATTGCACACAAATAGACTCCTTTGATGTCGACTTTCCGATCATCTAATATCGGGACATAAAATCCAAATCCATATACCCCAACTTGGATTCTCCATTGCCAAAAAATCCAGTAACATATCCTTATTCTTCTTAAGTACTTAAGATACATTTCATAGAAGTCTAGAGTTCTTTTACCTGAATTCCGACTGTATCTGCTCGTGACACTCACGGCATGGGCTATATCAAGTCCGTGCACATAAATGGCAGTACATGAGGCTCCTTTGCGCTGAGCATCAGAGATCTTGCTCATGCTTCTAATTCTCAGGTGTTGATAGGCAATATCTTCTTGGAAAGATGATGCCATGCCTGAGGGTACTAACCCTCTTAGAGTTTTCCATACTAAACCTCTTTAGTACTATCTTCTATGTACATCTTCTGTAAAAAGTCCCCTAGCATCTATTCGTCTGTGCTATAGACCTTAAATTTCTAGAATAAAGATGCTTCTCCTAATCTTTTCATGAAGAAATTATTTAGATCCACAGTTTACAACTTGGTATGGAATTCTTTAAGGAGGATGTCATTCACCTGTATAAATATGGAAGACAAAAACATGCTCCCACTGACCTTTTTGAAGACACATGGCTTCCTCCTATTTTTGATGAAATCAAACATTTGATCACATCATTAAAACAAGTATTCAGCTCTATTGATGCCTTGCTTAAGTCCATATATGGTATCTTTACAGCTTGATACCTTATGATATCAATCACTAGATGTGAAACACTAAGGGCTGTTCCATATAGATATCTTTCTTCAAGATATACCATTTAAGAATCACGCATTTTCACGTCCTTTGCCATAGTTTCATAATCAAAATAGGCTGCAACAGCAAGGCAATGTGCGAAATGGATTTTAAGCATAGGCTATGACAAAAAGTATCCTGAGACTATAAACCTTTTGCCAATAATCTATGCTTGAAAATGTCTCCACTTTCCCATTCTGCACCAAATCTTTCTCTTGTAGATCTATTTACACCCAATAGGTACTATACGCTTCTAGTGGATCTACCAAGGTCTAGACTTGGTTTGAGTGCATCGAGTCAATTTTTTGACTTCAATTGCTCTAACCATTTCTCGGAGTCGATATCTGATTATCACCTCCGTTATAGTTTTGGGATCATCACCACATGAACCCCATTACCTATGAGGAATATTTTCTTTACATCCTTTGAAATTAGTACCTAAGTACCTCTTCAAAAAGATAGAAAAATTTTTCCCGATCTACGAGGTAGAGGAGGTTAGTTGTATGGTTGGCTTAACTTTGATTTGGTTCCATCTTGGTCTTAGCTCGTTGCTCTTGTGAGACTTTTCTCATCGACTTGATCTGCTTTCCAAATGCCTTGCTGTCTTTGATAATAACTATTTTTTCAAAAAAGATGGCATGTCGACTCATAATCACATTGTGATCTTCTGGAATTTAGAAATAATATCCTAATGACTCTTTAGGATATCCTACGAATTAAGCTCTAAAGGACCTAAAGTCTAACTTATCCGCTTGTTGTCTTTTGACATAAGCCGGACAACTCCAAATTATGAGTATGACTTCAGAACTTGAATTTCTTACCATGCCAAATCTCATATGGTGTGGTAGGAACGGTTTAGAAGAAACCTATCAATAAGTTATATTGCAGTTAACAAAGCAGTACCCTAAGAAAATCCAGGAAGGTCCTGTGAAGCTCATCATGGATCGGAACCATTTCTAATAGGATTCAATTCTCGCATTCTGAAAACCCATTGAGTTGAGGTGTTCCTGTGAGTCCATTGAGAGACTATCCATTTTCTTTAAAGGTAGTCCAGAAATTTCTTGACTAGGTATTTCCACGCTCCTCGATCTGATCAATAGAACCTTAATGGATTTTCCAATTTGCTTTTCTTGCTTCAATGTCTGAATTCCTTATGAACTTATTCAAACACTTTAGACTTGTGTCTCTAAGATCACATCCCATACCCTGATAAAACATCGATTAATGGTTGTAAAGTAGACTAAATTGCCTCTATCGACACATTGAAATGGACCGCACACATTG
>QRFJ01002695.1:73515-116575 GCA_006176705.1 Cocos nucifera
TATGTACTAGGGCAAAAAGATTCGTGGCCCTTTTCCCGTGTCCTACAAAAGGGAGCTTAGTCATTTTGCCATGAAGACAGGATTCACAAATTGGATATAACTCGAAAGTCAATGGACTCAATAGCTCTATTTTCTCCAATTTGTTAACCCTATCTTCTGCTATATGACCTAATCATAGGTGCCATAGATATCTATCATTTGGACTATCCCTAGGTCGTTTTGATTTTATGGCATTCACATTTTGCTCAAAATTAAAAATAGATACATCAACATGTAACTGATAAAGACCATTAATAAGGAAACCACTTACAATTTTATTTCTTTCATAAACAATATTACAATGGTCCATAAGAAAACTAATTACATATCCTTCTACTGCAAGGCAAGAAATAGAAATCAAATTTCTACTTGTTGCAGGTACGTAATAACAGTCTTTTAATACTAAGTCTAATCTAGATGATAATCAAAGAGGATATGTTCCCTCGGCCACGGCAGCAACCCTTGCTCCATTTTTTATGCGCAGGATCATCTCACCATCCCTCAGCCTCCTGCTATCCTCAAGATCCTACATTGAAGTGCACAAATGAGCACTAGAACCAGAGTCAAGCACCCAACTGTATGTAGAAGAAATCGTAACATTAGACTCAATAACTAGCATACCTCCAGAAGGACCAGCCTCCTTATTCTTCAGGGTGGCCAGGTATATAGGGCAGTTTCACTTTCAGTGGCCATCATTGTTGCAATGGAAATACTTTCCTTTGTCAGCAACCTTCTTCAGCTCTCCCTTTTTCTTTTTTCCTCCTTCCACCTTTTGCTTTTTCATAGACTTCTTCTTCTTTTCAAAAGATTTTTTCTTGGAAGAAGTCCGTTCCATAGCAAGCACTGAGCTTTTAGAACCTTTCATGGAAAGCTCAGCGGTAACCAGCATGTTCATAAGTTCAGCCAAGGAGTTTTGAAGTTTATGCATATGGTAGTTCATGATGAAATGCCCATACGCATCAGTCAAGGATTGTAGAATTATATCATTCTGCAGATCCAAGTCCAACCTCACTCCAAGCTTCTTAAGCTCTTCTAAGTTCTTGATCATCATCAGATAATGATCTTGGACTGACTGCCCATCATGCATCTTAGCCTTGAACAGTCGTTTAGTGACTTGATACTTGGTTGCGCGACTCTATTCACCAAACATCTCCTATAAGTGAGCCAACATTTGGCGAGCAGTTTTGATATCTTCATGTTGGCGCTGAAGCTCATCAGACATCGAGCCTAACATATAGTATCTGGCCTTATTATCTTTATCAGTCCACTTATCTAGAGATGCTCTCTATTCAGTGGATGTACGAGCTGGTAAGGTGGGAGGGACCTGGTCCAATACATGAGTTAACTTCTCGGAACCTAAAATAATTTTAAAGTTTCAGAGCCAATCCTTATAATTTGGTTCGGTCAATCTATGGGTGTCCAGAATTCATGCTAGTGGATTGGATGCAGACATTTTCCTATAGAGAGTCAAAGTTTCTAGTTAGATATTGTAATTAAGACTTAATCAATTTATTTAAAAATTTTATTTTAAAATAAATTAGCTCCCACTATTTTCTCGGATCCCTACACTCCCTCTACAAAGATGCAAAAATCTTCACGATTATGATTTCTAGTGGGTGGTGCGGTCCCACCAACTGACTCATCACCTCACCTAACAGTTATTGGTGATGGGTTAGCCAATGAGTGAACAACACTTGTTCAATGATTATCTAATCATGGTGCACACAAACTTGGTCTCTAATTCATGAATCTCACCATGTCCGAAATATTGATCCACTCCTTAGTTAAGTCAGACCCATCATTTGCACAGATTGGATTCCTAATTGGATCTCTCACCGTATCCAAAATATTAGGTCCAATCCATCCTCCAGCCTGTAGCATCCAATGCCTAATAGACATGGTTGCGTCTTCCTGGTGCAACTGAACCACTGTAACCAGTCGAGAACAATCAACCCCGGGAAGGGCCAGCACATCTACAATGGTGGAAGATCTTAAACTTAATCTTTTCTTATGGAGATTTGATTTACGCCACATTAAACTAGACTTGACATAGTCATAATCATTATGACTAACCTTATGGCATGGGTTAGCTCGGATTATTGACCACCTCAGATTAGAACTGAGTCAACAAACATGGTCAGATAAGTGAGATCGGTGGAAGGGATATGCCATTTACTCGATAAGAATGCATTCGAGTTGAGTAGCTCCAAATTAAAAATCAGTCGATCGTGTCTGCCAAACTTATCTTAGACACCAAATTATTGAGATCGAACCAATCAAATTAGCCTGCAATCCAGACTCTAACCATTGAGTCTAATTAGGTCTTAGCTTGATCGATCACTCACGTGACTCGATCTTGACTCAGACTTAATCCTATTAGGCTGGTCAATTTAAGCATTGTTGATCCCATCTAACCAACTCTTGATTCGGTTTGATCAACCACTAGACCTAATTGAGCTACCTAAGCTCAAACCCAATTTTATGAATTTGTCTTAGATCTGAAATTCTGAATTTTAGACCTAATTGATATTTCATAAACTTAATTCTTAATTAAGTTAGAGTTCTTAAACAAAACATGTAAATAAGATCCTAGGGTTTTAGGATCTAGGGTTTTGTAGAAAGTAAGTTTTCAATTTCTAATTAAGGACGAACGTGCAGCACCCCTACACATCATAAGAACACCCCATTGAATGAAAGGAGAGGATCTTTAAGCCCTACTTTGTTCTTATGATCGGACGGTCAAGGGGAATGCCTTAATTAGAAATACAACTAATCTACAAAAATTAATTAGATCCAAGCATATATCTCATATAAAAAAAATAGATCTAATTAAAACATATTTTATATATATCATATATATCATGCATGCATGTTTTTCAAATCTAAATTATCTCATAATCATCTAAAAAATTAAATTTAAATTTGATCTTATCAAATAAAATTTATTCTAGACCTATTTGCAGAACTATTCTACAACTTGTCAAAACATGCAACTATCATATCTCATATGAATAAATTAAATTAAATTTATTTTTTATTTTTTAGATCTGATTATAATATTTATAAGATCAAAAAATAATAAATAAATAGATTTAAAAATTATATTTAATTAAATAAAAAATATGATTATACTAGACTACACATACAATAATTCTATTCCTAGTCTAATTATGTATCTCATATATATTAGATCTAGATTAATTAATTTTAATTTTTTATTTTTCTAATTTTAGATCTAATCACATCTCATGTGATATCTAAAATCACTAATTAATTAGATTAAATTATATCTAAATAAATTTTATAAGAACCTGGCTCTGATACCAGTTGAAGGAAAATCCTGATTTCTCGGATCAGATTCGTTCAGATCTGATTGAATCGAGAGGCATATTTCAAAAATTTTCTCTTAGATCCTAATCAGATTTAATATTTTTCATATCTAATTTTATGATTTGATAAATAAAAAAATAAAAAAAATTAATTTTGAATTAATTTTACCATGATTCTAGGTAATCTGATTACCCATTGATGATCCTGTCAAAGCCCTAAGGTTCTGGATCTAGCCACGCAAGTGCCTATTCTCTACCGATATCCACTCAGATTGGATCTGGAGATCTTCTCCTTCTCTTTCTTTTCTCTAAAAATTAGATCTAGATCTGATTTGGAGGATCTTCAAAACTTCTTCTGGAGATCACCCATCGTCTCTGCAGTAGTGCTACCTTCTTCATTTTTCATCAGCCTTTTCTTGCCTGACTTGCACTAATCTAAAGGCCCAACTTTCTTGGGTGTGGAGAGGAGAGAGAGGGCCAGATGGTGGCATGGTGAAGGAAGAGGGGTAGCCTTGGGGCATGGCTAAGAGGAGGAGAGATTGGAAGTGGGCGCAGATAAGGTCTATTTATAGACTCTACGGATGATATCACCTGATCCAATCAGATGAGAGACTCACAGGTTCATTCTTAGATGGCGCCTAAGACTAGTCAAAGTAGATATCCAAGGGCCACCTAAGTAGAAACCAAGAAGCAACCTAGAGTCCCATCCATATGGGACTCCAGCATCCCTATCCATGGGTGCACGCCATCCTAGGCGTGCACCCCCTTCTTTCTAATTTTCAAAGAGGGAACAAGCCCCTATCTACTCTCCAATAAGTGCATGACACATGGACAGGTGTCCAAGGGTCAAAGGTCAATGTTTGACTAAGTTAAAGTACAAGAATTAGTAGGTGATGGAAAATGGCCGGTGTTGTCTCAAATTTATCTCATAAATTAAAACAACCCTTTTCTGACTTGGACAAGCTCCAACCAAACTAGATAAAGGTACCTGAGTGAGACAAACTTATTTGGCTCAGTCGAGACAACTTTTAATGATAGAAAAAGGAGAATGTTAGGTTCAATCATGTGCTAGCACGATTTTCTTGAACCTAATTAAATCTTATTCAAATCAATTGAACTGGATTAGTCCAATTGATGATATCCAGATCCAAACCCTTATTTGTGTGATCTAGTTAGATTCAGTTCTGTATGATAATGGGATATATCATGATCTCCATCATCAACATCATCGAAACTTCTTTCGATGGATCAGAACTCTTCTGATTCAGACAACTTAGAATAATCGATCATCTAAATCATTCTAATTGCTCCCAAAATCCACCAGTGACACCTAGCAGCATATGGTGGCAACCCATCAAAACTAAAAAATGAATCTCTCGGTGCAGCTACTTGTGTGATTAAGTTCTTCTATCTTGAGCCCCAATCAGATTAGGGTTAAGGTGAACTCGTCAAACCCTAATTTCTATTATATGATTTAATCATTCGATTCAAGTTCGAAGTGAAAACCTTAATAGAAACTCTTTCTATTATTTCACTCTCTACCATGGCCATGGGCTTATGGACTTGATTCTCATGATCATCATAGGGCTGCTCCTCATCTACCGAGGTAGATAGATTCCATCTTGGTGCAATCCAATTCCTACAATGAACATGCTATAGCCAACATACACCTCAGGATTTTGAATGGCTAGGAGACCGAGTCATGGTGTAGTCAAACTATAACACCCTCAAGGTGAACTACCAATGCACCTCAGGTGAAAGAACCAGACACACCACTGCAGCATCGAGTCAGTCATCGATGAGAAGGTAGACTTCCTTATGACTACTTGAGATGGTCACGTTCAGTGCCCTCATTCTCTAACGAGTATCTGTACTCTCGCTCCGGTGTCTCTACACCATAGACTTAAGACTCATCTACTACAAAGAAGCGATTGTACACTAACCTTTCAGATCAATCACCATCCTCATGATGATCCTACAGTTAGGAGCATTTTATGAGTTAATAAATAAAAATTCATGTCTTAAATTTTTAGCTTTTGAAAATATGAATTATCATTATCATTAACTCAAGGGATGTATCACAGACACTAAATATACTTATGTGATTGAAATTAATCCATTTTATTATTTATAGTCAAAATTATAATTTTACCCTTAGAAGTGTATTACAAGTGTCAGCCAATTCTGACTTCTAGGGCACACGTATCTAATAGATACTTGGCTGCGCGACTCTATTCTCCAAACATCTCTTATAGGTGAGCCAACATTTGGCGGGCAGTCCTGATATCTTCATGTTGATGCTGAAGTTCATCAGACATCGAGCCCAACATGCAGTATCTGGCCTTGTTATCCTCGTCTGTTTATTTTTTAAGAGATGCTCTCTATTCAGTGGATGGATGAGTTGGTAAGGTGGGAGGATCCTGGTCCAATACATGAGTTAACTTCTCGGAACCCAAAATAATTTTGAAGTTTCAAAGCCAATCCTTGTAATTGAGTTCGGTCAGTCTATGGGTGTCTAGGATATATGCTAGTGGGTTGGATGCAGATATTTTTCTATAGAGAGTCAATGTTTCTAGTTAGATATTATAATTAAGACTTGACCAATTTATTTAGGAGTTTTATTTTTAAATAAATTAGCACTCTCTATTTTCTTAGATCCCTACACTCCCTCTATAAATATGCGAAAATCTCCATGATTAATAATTTCTAGTGGATGGTGCGGTCCCACCAACTGACTCATCACCTCATCTAATAGTTATCGGTGATGGGTTAGCCAATGAGTGAACAACTCTTATTCAATGATTCACTAATCATGGTGCACCCAAACTTGGTCTCTAATTCATGAATCTCACCGTGCTCAAAATATTAATCCACTCCTTAGTTAAGTCAGACCCACCATTTGCACAGATTGGATTCCTAATTGAGTCTCTCACCATATTCGAAGTATTAAGCCCAATCCATCCTCCAGTCCGTAGCATCCAATGCCTAATAGATATGGTTGCATCTTTTCGATGCAACTGAACCACTATAACCAGTCAAGAACAATCAATCTCAAAAAGGGCCCGCACATCTATAATGTTGGAAGACCTTAGACTTAATCCTTTCTTAGGAAAATTTGATGTAGGTCCCATTAAACTAGACTTGACATAGTCATAACCATTATGACTAACCTAGTGGCATGGGTTAGCTCGGATTATTGACCACCTCAAATCAAGACCAAGCCAACAAATATGATCAGGTAAGTGAGATCGGTGGAAGGGATATGCCATTAACTCAACAAGAATGCATTCGAGTCGAGTAGCTCTCGATTAAAAATCAGTCAGTCGTATCTGCCAAACTTATCTTAGACATTAAATTATTGAGCCAGAATCAATCGAGTTAGCCTACAATCAATACTCTAACTACTGAGTCTATTTAGATCTTAGCTTGATCAATCACTCACATGACTCGATCTTGACCCAGACTTAATCCTATTAGGCTGGTCAATTTAAGCACTGTTGATCCCATCTAACCTACTCTTGATTCGATTTGATCAACTGCTTAGACCTAATTGACCTACCCAAGCCCGAATCCAATTTTATGAATATGTTTTAGATCTAAAATTCTCAATTTTAGACCTAACAAATATTTTATAATCTTAATTCTTAATTAAGTTCAGGATTCACAAATAATATATGTAAATAAAATTCTAGGATTTCAGGATCTAGGGTTTTGCAGAAAGTAAGTTCTTGATTTCTAATTAAGAATGAATGTGCAGCACCTCTACACATCATAAGAACACCCCATCAAATGGGAGGAGAGGGTATTTAAATTCTACTTTATTCTTATGACTGGACGATCAAGGAAAACGTCTTAATCAGAAATATAAATCTACAAAACTAGTTAGATCTACATCATATATCTCATATAAAAAAATTGATCTAACTTTATACATATTTTGCATACATCTCATGAATGTTTTTAGATCTAAATTAACTCATAATTCATCTAAAAAAATTAATTTAAATTGATCACATCAAAATAAATTTTAATCTAGATAATTATGTAGAACTATTCTGCAACTAGTCTAAACATGCATTCATCATACCTCATATAAACCAAAAATTAAATAATTTTGTTTACTATTTTTTAGATATTATTATAATATTTATAATATTAAAAAATAATAAATAAATAGATCTAAAATTATAACTTAATCAAATTAAATTATGAACATCCAAAACTATGTATAGAACAGTTCTATTTTACAACTAGTCATGCATCTTATAAATCTTAAATCTAAATCATGCATCTTGTAAATCTTAGATCTAAATTATTTAATTTTAATTTTTCTAATTTTAGATCTAATCACATCTCATGTGACATCTAAAATCATCTAATTATTAGATCAAAATTAAAATAAAATTAGATCTAATCAATTTATTAGAACCTAGCTCTGATACCAGTTGAAGGAGGAATCCATAGTTTTCGAATCAGGTTCGTTCAGATCATCTTAGATCAAGAGAGATATTTCCAAAATTTTTTTCTTAAATCTAGATCAGATTTGAGATATTTTAAATTTAATTTTATAGATCTAATAAATATAAATAAAATAAATTAAATCTAATTTAATTTATATCTTGATGTTCAGTAATCAGATTATCCTTTGATGATCCTGCTGATTACCTGAGGTTCTCGATCTAGCCACGCAAGCGCCTGGCCTCTACCAGTATCCACTCAAGCTAGACTTGAAGATCTTCTCCTTCTTTATCATCTCTTCAAATATCAGATCTAGATCTAATTTGGAGGATCTTCAAAACTCCATTTGAAGATCTGCAGTCATCTCTACAGTAGTGCTGTCTTCTTTCTTTTTCGTCACCTTTCTCTTATCTAGATCGCACCAAACTGGATCCCAAATCTCCTTAGGTGTGGAGAGGAGAGAGAGGACTAGAAGATACCATGGAGGAGGGAGAGGGGCAGCCTTGGGGCATGGGCTAAGGGAGAACCTCTTGAAAGCTAGGTGCAGACTGGATTTATATAGACCCTGCTGCGCCATGCAGTGCCACATCATCCCGACCAATCACGTAGCTTCATGCCATCAGATCTAAATCTGATTGATGGGATGACATCACCTGATCTAATTAGATGAGAGCCCCTTCAAATCATCCTTAGGTGGTGCCAAGACTGGTCAAAGCTGAGTCTTAGGTGCTTACCTAAGTTGATTCCAAGAAGCAACCTGGAGTCCCATCTATATAGGACTCTAGGTGTCCCTATCCATGGGCGCATGCCTCCCTAGGCATGCGCCCCCTCCTTTCCAATTTCTAGTAAGGGGACAAGCCCCTATCTGCTCTCCTATGGGTGCATGACACATGGGCAGATGTCTAAGTGTCAACGGTCAATGTTTAACCAAAGTCAAAAGACAAGAATTAGCAAGTGATGGAAATTGATAGGTGTTGTCTCAAATTTATCTTATAAATTAAGACAATCTTTTTCTAACCTAGACAAGCTTCATTCAGACCATGTAAAGGTACCTGAGCGAGCACAAACATATTTGGCTTAGTCGAGATAACTTTTAATGATAGTAGAAGGAGAACATTAGACTCAATCGTGTGCTAGCATGATTTCCTTGAACCTAATTGAATCTAATTCAAATCAATTGAACTAGATTAGTCCAATTGATGATATCCAAATCCAAACTCTTATTTGTGTGATCCAGTTAGGTTCAGTTCTATATGGTAATGAGATATGTCATGATCTGTATCATCGACATCATCGAAACATCTTTCAATAGATCAGACTTTTCTGATTCAGACAACTAGAATGATCGATCATCCAAATCATTCTAATTGCTCCCAAAATCCACCAGTGACACCTAGCAGTATATGGTGGCAACCCATTAGAACTAAAAATAAACCTCTCGATGCAGCTACCTGTGTGATTAAGTTCTTCTATCCTGAGCCCCGATCAGATTAGGGATAAGGTGAACTCATCAAACCCTAATTTTCGTCATATGATTTAATCATTTGATTCAAGTCTGATGTGAAAATCTTAATAAAAACTCTTTCTATTATTTCACTCTACCATGGTCATGGGCTTAAGGACTTGATTCTCATGATCATCATAGGGTTGCTCCTCATCCACCGAGATAGATAGATTTCCTTTTGGAGCAATCCAATTTCTACAATGAACATGCTATAGCCAACATACACCTTAGGATTCTGAATGGCTAGGAGACCGAGTCATGGTGTTGTCAAACTATAGTACCCTGAAGATGAACTGTCGATGCACTTCAGGTCAAAGAACCAGACAAACCACTATAGCTTCAAGCCGATCATCGACGAGAAGGTAGACTTCCTCATGACTGCTCGACGTGGTCACGCTCAGTGACCTAATTCTCTAATGAGTACCTTTACTCTCGCTCCAGTATCTCTACACCATAGACTCAAGATTCATCTACTATAAAGAAGCGATTGTACACCAACCTTCCGAATCACTCACCATCCTCATGATGAGCCTACGGTCGGGAGCATCTTATGAGTTAATAATGAAAATTCTTATCTTAAATTTTTAACTCTTGAAAATAAGAATTATCATTACCATTAACTCAAGGAATGTATCACAGACACTAAATATACATTTATGATAAAAAATCATCTATTTTATTATTTATAGTCAAAATTATAATTTTGCCCCTAGAAGTGTATTACAAGTGTCAGCCAATTCTGACTTTTAGGGCACACATATCTAACACTTTGCCCCCATTCAGTCAAAAGATCTTGGAGACACGCGATCGAAAGGATCTCCTAGACCAAAAATTGTAAGAGATGAACTGATGGATTGAGGAACTCCGTTGTGCTCCCTCCTCTTATGATAATGATATCTGTACTAACCCTCCTTTCTCTCACTACATCATGTAGGAACCTATCCCGCCGAACTTCAAGCTCCCTCAATTCAAGAGCTACGATGGGACTATCGATCTGGTCGACCACTTGAAAGCCTTTCAGATGATGATGCTGCTCCATGGTGCACCAAACGCCATCCTCTATCGAGCCTTCCCATCCATTTTGAAGCGAGCAGCCAGAAATTGGTATTCGGTCCTTAAGCATGGTACCATCTTTTTCTTTGATCAAATGAACCATCAGTTCGTGGATCATTTCATCAGTAGCCGATGCCCCTACCGAGGTTTCAACTCCCTCATGAATATCAAGCAGTAAGAGGGAGAACCCATCCAAGCTTATGTCAACCACTTCAATGCAGCTGCCCTAGAAGTTCGAAATCTGAACCAATCTATCGCTATGGCCACACTAAAAGGCGGCCTTCAGAAGAACAACCTGCTATTCTTCCTAGAGAAGAAGTATCCCAGAGATTTTGCTGATATGTTAGATTGGGCTGAAGGCTATGTCCGAGTAGAAGAGGCCTTCAAGGCCAAGGATAATGAAACCATAGAAGAACGACAAATGGGCGAGCCAAGTAGGCCTACATCTGAAGAGAAGCCAAACGAGGTTCGACCGTGCTCCCGAACTCCCTCTGAGTGCAAGCAAGCCCGAATCCCTCCTCGAGCTCAAAAGCAGGTAAGCCCTAGCAGAAGGGCACGGTGGGGCTCCCCACTTTGAAGGTTCCATAACTATGCCCCCATCAATGCTTCAAAAATACAAGTACTGATAGAAATCAAGGAGCAACTACCTAGATCGAAGAGGATGCGCTTGTAAGCGCACCAACTGGCATTACCTCTCCCTGATACCAATTGATGTTCCATGATATTGCTCGAACTCCAATCATCCTTGGCATCACAAGCCCCGATACCATGTTGCGGAAGCCCCTGATCTTTAACACGGATCTAAAGGAACCTATGACGTTCTCTATGGGCAGCAAACCATCGATCCTCCACCTGAATCTATGATGGGGCGCCTCCCTCCTTGAGCTTAAGGGAGACGCCCCCTTCTCTAGGGCTTCTTCAAGAACCCTAGGATGACAATTCTAGAAAGAAGAGAAGAAGAGAGTTGAAGGAGAAAAGATCTATATTCCACAGCATAATAAAATCCTAATACAACCTATGTATTTATACATAGCTATTAAGCCCGACCAAAAAACTCTCCGACTAATCCAATACATGAAAGCACTCACCGAGCCCATATACACCCATATCTCCCATGCTCTCATCCTCTGGATCTAGACCCGACTCATACATGAATTAGCTTTCTTAAGACCTCTCAAACCAGGCCTTAAGATCCCTAGGATCAACCCAGACCCTAGCCCAAAATAAACCCTCGCATAACTCTACCCGCGCACTAAGCTGGCTCAGTCTCAGCACTAAGCCGGCTAAGTTCCACTGGGTCGGCTCAGTCTAAAACTAAGTCGGTCCAATTCTGTGCCATGTCTGCAGTCCCGAATGCTCAGCTCTCTATTTTGTCTATACTCTAAGACTTAGCCAACCCAGTTTGCCCAGTTCTATACCGTGCCTACAGTTCTGAATGCTCAGCTCTCTATTTTGCCTGTGCTTTGAGACTTAGTCGATCTAGTTTTGGACTGAGCCGACTAACCTATAGAAAATCTTTCTTCTACAGTCTTGATTCTTTGGCTTTGATTCTTTGCTTCATCTTGAATCTTAGATCTCTGAAGCACCAACCAAGCTCCTAAAATCTTCGGAGCCAACCCCTTGACTCCTCTCATGGCCTCCCAAGACTTGGGAGCACCATAAATCCTCACAATCTTCATCTTGGTGCTCCTAAGCCTTGGCAAACCTCTCGGCAATGACCTCCTGCACGATCCCAATATCCCTGCACACTCGATAGCCCCTTATGCAATCATCGCCTCTGCCAATCCTCTTTAACTATTGTACACCCTTGAGGCCTTTTAGATGACCACCTCCATTGCTGAAGATCTTGGCTTGCACTCCTACACTATTCTAAAATTGTAGGATCACTTCTGCTTAGCAGCTACATCATTTTTTCTGAACTTTCTTACAGAACCTATAGTATTTTTATATCAACACATGCTGTACCACCTGACATGATCTCCTCAGAGCTATACCTGTCCACCTACTCATGCTGCTCCACCTGGAACTGTGCATTATCGATGCTCTGAACTCATGCCAAATTTTCTCTCCACTTGTGAAGCTACCACTATGGAGCTCCACCTATATCCGAAGTCCACCTGATGCCATAGAAGTCGACTCTATCATCGAGTCCCTCGAGGCCAACCACTCAATGCTGCATTGCTAAGCCTGCCGCTTCACCTCAAACACCATCGCTACCCCTTCGAACCCTTTGCACTCTGTGGCCCTCTTCGAAGCCATCTCGGATACCTCCGCAAATGCGGACACCTTCATAACCCAAGAGCTCATCCAACTCTTCTGAATTCAGCTACTGAATCCTAGAAAATTCCATCCTAGTCCTTTTTTGCCCCCACACCAGCCATCACTTTAGTTGCGCCTGGAGAATCATCCTCCCCATGAACCACGACTCTCCCTGGTGCTCCTACAGAACAAATCTGACCCATGATACTCCTGACTGCTTGAGACCTCCTGGCACTCCCTGAGACCTACACTCGATCTTCCGGAGATACCACTGACACTCTCTGCTGAGATACACTCCTCGACTGCTACACCATCGAGCCTCTCTTAACCCCTATGCCTTTAGGGTGGCGCTCCTACAGCACTCCAGCACTCCCTGACTCATCTCTATGTCGCTCTACAGCTGCCCAGCCCTAATCTATTGGACCTCCATGGATCATCCATCTTCATCACTTTCAAGGCTCCATAAATTCAAGCTCTGGTCGAATCACTAAACACATCTCCAACTACTTTCCTACCTTCCTAACATCGAAGAACGTATAGTCGCTTCTTCAGCCTTCCTTCAACCATTACCCTTTGGAAAACCTTTCTTCAACAATCCTACACTGCCCATCTTCCTAGAGAACCCTAATGCTCTCTACTGAGATACCTCCCTCGACTGCTGCATCATCGAGCTTCTCTCAGTCCCGCATCTCTAGGAAAATGCTACTATAGCACTCCAACGCTTCCTACCTATCACATAACCATCATACACCCTGACCTTTCCACCAAGATCGATCAATAAATCATGCACCAAATCCTTTCACCCTAAGAAAATCTCTTTCCATTAATCCTCTCAACCTTTACCTTCAACCCGCTACTCCCGATTGGCCAAACCATAGTAATAACAAAGATAGATTTGAGACATACCATAGAATCCTTGTGCAGATCTCCGATTTTATCTTATACGACTTCTTCTTTCCTTCCATGCACCATCAGGCTCTGATACTAGATGTATGCACACCAACTAGAATCACCTCTCCCTGATATCAATTGATGTTCCATGATATTGCTCTAACATCAATCATCCTTGGCATCACAAGCCCCGATATCATGTTGCAGAAGCTCCTAATATTTAGCATGGACCTGAAGGAACCTGTGATGTTCTCTATGGGTAGCAAACCATCGATCCTTCACCTGGATCTATGATGGGATGCCTCCCTCCTTGGGCTTAAGGGAGACGCCCCCCTTCTCTAGGGCTTCTTCAAGAACCCTAGGGCGGCAATTCTAGAGAGAAGAGAAGAAGAGAGTTAAGGAAGAAAAGATCTATATTCCACAGCATAATGAAATTCTAATACAACCTATGTATTTATACATAGCCATTAGGTCTGACCAAAAAACTCTCCAGCTAACCCAATACATGAAAGCACCCACCGAGCCCATGTACACCCATGTCTCCCATGCTCTCATCCTCTGGATCTAGACCCGACCCATACATGAATTAGCCTCCTTAAGATCTATCAAACCAGGCCTTAAGATCCCGAGGATCAACCCAGACCCTAGTCCAAAATAGACCCTCATGTAACTCTACCCGCACACTGAGCCGACTCAATCTCAGCACTGAGCCAGCTAAGTTCCACTGGGTTGGCTTAGTCTGAAACTGAGCCGGTCTAGTTTTGTGCCGTGCCTATAGTCCTAAATGCTCAGCTCTCTATTTTGCCTGTGCTCTGAGACTTAGCCGACCCAGTTTTGGATTGAGCCGGCTAACCTGCAGAAAATCTTTCTTCTATAGTCTTGATTCTCCGACTTTGGTTTCTTGCTTCATCTTGAATTTCAGATCTTTAAAGCACCAACCAAACCTCTGAAATCTTCGAAGCCAACCCCCTGACTCCTTCCATGGCCTCCCAAGGCTTGGGAGTACCACAAATCCTCATAGCGCTCTCACCCTGGCAAGCACAATCCCAACAAGTATTGTCTCTATCATCATGACCACAGTCATGATATAGAAGAATGTATCCAACTCCAAGACGAGATTGAGGAGCTCATCAGGTGAGGAAGGCTCGGCTGATTCCTACAGCATCAGTTCGAAGGAAGAGTGGATCGACCAAGGGCACTACCGCAATCAAAGCCACCGAGGGAGGAGGAGCGGCAGGTAGATCGACCACCCCTCAGCATTATCAACATCGTCTCTAGGGGATCTCAACGAGGGGAGGCTAGTAGACCAACGGAGCCCGAGAAGAGGTGGAGAACTGAGGAGCGCATCGCTTTCACCAATGAGGATGCCCAGGAAGTTCAGCTCCCACATAATGATGTGGTTATAATTGCTTTAAATATCATAGACTATGATGTACACCACATTCTTATTAATAATGAAAGCTCGGTAGATGTCTTATTTTATTATACTTTCTCAAAATTATCTATTTCTGATGGTCTATTGGGGCCGATAAACTTTTCGTTAGTGGGCTTTAGTAGTGACACGGTACCAGTTGAGGGTATAATAACTTTGGTTATGACTGCAGGACAATATCCAAGGCAATCTAGAGCATAGGTGGACTTCCTCGTAGTGAAAGCTCCATCGGCTTACAACGCGATCTTTGGCCAACTTGGTCTAAATGTACTGCAGGCAGTAGTGTCAACATATTATTTAAAGGTAAAGTTTCCAACAAGCCATGGGATCGGAGAGATCAAAGGAGACCAGATCTCGACGAGGCACTGTTACTCCATAGCCCTACAAAAAAATACCCAGCCTGGCCTTTGCCTTGTTGATAGACTGGATGTCCATGACGACCTTATAGAGGAGCGAGGAGAGCCTGTAAAAGATCCCATTTCTATCCTATTAAATGATGAAAATGTAGAGCACACTGTGCAAATTGGCTCTAACTTGGGGGATGAGGTCCGAGAGCAACCCATTACCATCCTTCAGAGAAATGCGGACATCTTCGCCTAGGTCCCATGGACATGCTAGGGATTGATGCCGAGGTCATGAAACATCAGCTGGCTATTGATCCCAAGTGTCGGCCAGTAAAAGAGAAGATGCATAGCCATGCTTTGGAGAGGCAAAAAGCAATTCTAGAAGAAGTTGATAAGATCCTCGAGGTCGGATTCATCTGAAAAATTAACTATCCAAGCTGAGTCTCAAACATGGTGCTCGTCAAAAAGACGAACGGCAAGTGGAGGATGTGTATAGACTTCAAAAAGCTAAACAAAGCTTGTCCGAAAGATAGCTACCTCCTATCCTGAATTGATCAACTGATGGATGCAACCTCGGACCACGAGCTCCTCACCTTTGTGGATGTCTTTTTTGACATAACCAAATCCGGATGGCGCTAGAGGATGAAGAGAAAATTGCTTTTGTTACTGACCATGGTCTTTACTATTATAGGGTTATGCCTTTCAGACTCAAGAATGCAGGGGCAACATACCAACATCGGTCAACAAAATCTTTAGAAGGCAGATCAATCGAAACATGGAGGTATACATAGACGACATGCTTGTCAAGAGCTGAGCTTCAATAAATCACATTACTGACCTCGAAGAGACCTTTAGTGCACTTAAAATGTATAAGATGAAGTTGAACCCAACCAAGTGCGCCTTCGGTGTGACCTCGAAAAAGTTCTTGAGATTTATGGTGTCGAGGTGCGGCATTAAGATGAATCTAGAAAAAATCTGGGGTATTCAGAAGATGACCACTCCAAAAATGATTAAAAAAGTTCAGCACCTGACTAAAAATGTGGCATCCCTAAATCGCTTCGTCTCAAGATCGATCGAGTGATATATGCCCTTCTTTCAAGTTCTCAAGCAGCCAAAGAGCATTTGCTGGATGGTGGAATGCCAACATGCATTCGAGGAGCTTAGAAACAACCTCAGCTTACCCCCACTACTGGCAAAGCCTGAGTTTGGAGAAGAATTATTCTTGTACCTGATAGTCTCCCCAACAGCCCTAGCAGTGGTCCTGATCAAGGAGGAAATGAAAGTGTAGTGGTCGATCTACTACATAAGCCGAGTCTTGAGGGATGCAGAGATCAGGTACTCTAAGTTAGAAAAATTGACTTACTCTCTTCTAATTGCTATCAGGAGACTTCGACCTTACTTTCAAGGGCACACCATAACTGTTCTCATGGATCAACCAATTAAAGTAGTTTTTCATCTAACGAATGCCTCCGAAAGAATCGCAAAATAGGCAATCAAGCTAACAAAATTTGACATCAACTACTGACCTCGGCCATCAATCAAAGCCTAGATACTAGCAAATTTTATAGTGAAATGCACCATTTCAGATGAAGCCGAGCTTGAATAAAATGAAATTGGCATCTCGTGGTTGTAACAGAGCCCCCCCTCCCCGAAGGGAGTGCCAACTTTTTTGAAGGTTTTTGGGCCTTGTACATGGATGGTTCATCCAACGCTGCTGGAGCAGGCGTGGGGTTGGTCCTGGTTAACCTCGAGGGAGTCATCATCGAATATGCACTATGCTTCGAATTTCTCGCAACTAATAATGGGGCCGAATATGAAGCTCTAATCGCTGGGTTCAAAATAGCAAAGGAGTTAGAAGCAGACCGGCTCCAAATTTTCAATGATTCCCAGCTGGTGGTCAGATAGGTTAGCGGTAGCTATGAAGCCCGAGAGGAAAGCATTATGAAATATCTTGAGAAAGTAAATAACTCAACTTCAACCTTTAATAGTTTTAGCATTCAATGGATTCTGAGGGTAGAAAATATGAGAGCCGATCTTTTCTCTAAATTGGCCACTTTCGCCTTGGCCAAACTATCCTAAGAAGTATTTTTTAAAATTTTAAAGTACCAAAGCTCAGAGAAATTGCAGCCCATTATGCAAGTTGAAAATGAGCTGAGTTGGATCGACCTGCTAGTTGCCTACCTCAACGATGGAATTCTTCCTCATGATCCAAAAGAAGCTCAAAAACTTAGGAATCAAGCTTTCTTGTATGTTTTGTACGAAGGCAAGCTATATAAAAGGTCATATTCTCTATCGCTATTAAGATATCTCTGACTTTTAGAGGCTGACTTTGCATTATGGAAAGTGCATGAGAAAATTTGTGAAAGTCATGTAGGAGCCAGATCCCTATCACAAAGACTATTTTGGTAGGGGTACTATTGGCCAACCTTGTACCAAGACTCTATAGAGTATGCCAAGAAATGTGACCACTGTCAGAAAAATGCAAACATACAAAGACAGCTGACCTCCAAGCTTGCTCTACTAAGCACACCTTGGCCATTCGCATAGTGGAGAATGGATATACTTGGCCCCTTTCCAATGACATCCGGATAATGGAAGTTTCTTCTGATTGTGATCGACTACTTTACCAAATGGTCAAGGCCAAACCACTAGCAAAAATTACTGAGGTCAAGGTACAGAACTTCATCTGAAAATCAATCTTCTGCTAGTTTGGTCTGCCCCAAACTCTCATAATAGATAATGGATGATAGTTCACCGGGATGAGGTTCGCTGAGTTTTGCGAAGATCTAAACATCTCCCATCACTTAACATTAGTGGCCCATCCACAGGCAAATGATGAAGCAGAGGTGACTAACTGAATTTTACTATAGGGCATCAAGGCAAGGCTAGAAAGAGCAAGGGGGACTTGGGCGGACAAATTCTACCACATCTTTTGGGCATACTAAACTACTCAAAGACTACCAACAGGGGAAACACCATTCTCCTTGGCCTTTAAAATAAAGGCAGTCATGCCAATCAAGCTTAAATTTCCATCAGCATGGGTCGTGGCCTTCAATGAGCAGCATAACTCACAAGAGCTCAGAGTCAACCTCGATCTACTGAAGAAAAAAAGAAAAAAAGTCCAAGTTTGAATGGCAGCCTACAGACAAAGAATAATCAGATACTATAATTCCAAATAAAAAGCAAAGCATTCAGGGTGAGGGACTTGGTGCTCCAATGAGCATCCATTTCCTAATCTTAGAATCAAAGAAAGCTCATCCTAAATTGGAAAGGTCCGTATAAATTAGAGGAGGTCATCCAGCCTGAAACTTATCGCTTGAAGGAGCTCAGAGGAACAACACTCCCACGACCTTGAAATTTAGAAAATCTGAGAATGTACTATCAGTAACTTTCCTTCAATAAAACTTTTCTATTTTTATAACTTTCTGCCTCAAAAATTACATGATGATAAATAACTCTTTGAAGCAATCTAAAGTGGCCCATTAGGAATAGGAGGAGAACTTCATCCTAGCATGAGCAAAGTTGAAGGCCTCATTAAATTAAGACAAGATGAGGGGAGAGGCCCTACCAATGGCTCTAATGTACCCCTACAGTCCGTTAGGAATAGAATGAGAACCTCATCCTAGCATGAGCAAAGTCGAAAGCTTCATTAAATTAAGATGAGATGAGGGAAGAGACCCTACCAATGGTCCTAATGTGTCCCTACAGCCCGTTAGATCCTAGCGTGAGCAAATTCGAAGGCCTTGTTAAACTATGATGAGATGAGGGAAGAGGCTCTTCCAATAGCCCTAATGTGCCCATACAGCTCGTTAGAAATAGGAGAAGAACCTCATCCTAGTATGAGCAAAGTTGAAGGCCTCATTAAATGAAGATGAGATGGAGGGAGAGGCCCTACCAACGGTCCTAACATGCCCCACAAGCCATGTTAACAATAGAATAAAAACCTCATCCTAACGTGAGCGAAAGCCAGGACCTCGTTGACCAAAGACGAGGGAAAGAAAGAAGCTGGCAGAGAATTCTTATGCATGTTCTTTCTATGATAATCTGACAATGTCAAATATGAATAGAAGGACCCTATCTCAGTTCATAGAAGAGATCCCAGCTCGGGATCCATGACAAACATCTCATGAGAAGGCAACCCAAAGAAAAATAGAGTGAAGAAAGTAAAGCCACGAGCTAGCCCTAAATTCATGCGAAATAAAAATAACAAAAAGGTACCATCTTATTATGAAAGTAAGTTTGTTACATGCAAAACATAGGTCGACGAGACCAATTATACCAAAAAAAAGAAAAAGGGGAGAGAGAAAGAGAAGGGCCGTCGAAATCCTAAGAAGGGCCGAACTTCTTAGACTTCGGGCTGGTGGCCATTACCAAATATTCCTTAAGACGATCGACCTCATCCTCAAGCTCCCTCTGCCTCATCATATTATCATGAAATATCCTGTCGGCTTGGCGGTAGTTCTCTTTTGACTCTCGTAGCCTCCTCCTAAGGATCTCGAACTCGGCCTCTGCATCCTTGGTAACTTGACTCTCACAAGTCAGCTCGAGCTTCAACCATTGCACCTCGGTCTTTACCGCATCGACCAACTTCTAGAGTTCATCAATGGTCCTCTTCAAAGAGGCAACCTCCTCAGCCTCCCTACTCATACCAGCCCGAAAGCCATCATCAAGTTAACACTGGAGCTGGGCTACTTCATTGTTGGAGGCACGAAGCTTTTGTTCTAATGTGGACATCCTACCACTCCAGTCTAGTCGATAAGTCTCATAAGTGAGCTCAGCATCGTGCAGCTACTTTTGAAGTATGGAGAACCTTGTTGACCAATCCCACTCAAACCATGCCCTATCAGAGGACATGGCGAGCTCCCCTCCAAAAGTTGAACTTTCTTCTTTTCCATCTTGAGTTGAGTCTTGAGGGAGCCGATCTTCACCATCAACACCTAGGATTGGTCGCTCGCACTCTTCCGAAGTTTGGTCAGCTCCCTCTCGAAGCTCCCCTTTCGAATGCTGAAGCTAGCAGCATCTTTCATGTGCAAGTTTCGAAGGCGAGTAACCTCTTTGGTCACCTTCGAAGCATTCTTCTGTAAAGCTCGAAGGTCATCCTCTATCTTCTTTAACTTCTTCTTAAGCTGATGGACTTCCTTCTTTAAGCTTTTTATTAAGGATTTCAGGGGAACCTCCTGAGGCAGCGGATCAGCGTCGATGAAAGACTGCATTCAAGGTATGAAAAACACTCAAAGGAATGGACAAAAAGAAATCCACATTCATTTAATCAAAAATTTTGAGTATAAAGCAAAAAAGGGTTGAAAAAGCAAAATGTACAACTACTCAAGGATTTCAACCTCTAGAGGGGCGATGGAAGATGCAGTCGAAGCACTGTTGACTATCTCGGGTGCCCGAACTAGCTTAAGTGCTTCTACAGCAGACTCGGATGGACCAGACATAGGCTTGATGAAGTGAGAATCGACTGCCAGCATTGGATGGTCCCGTGTCTGCCTCGTCTCCATCCTCCTTCAAAAAGTTGAGGTCGAGTTCGAGGAACCTCCGAGCCACCCTACCTTCACAAAGCTCGAAACCCTTGAAGAATGCCTCCTGGCCAAATTTGACGTTTAGGTTTCTCATCTCGAAAGAAGCCTTGAACTCTTTCACAGCCCGGGTCATCACCTCTGAGATCAACTTCGCCATTCGAGCCTCCAATTCGGTGACCTTATTCTATGCTTCCTTCCTCCTCTCCTCCTTCAGGGCCAGTGCAGCTTTGAGTTCGGTCGAGATGAACTCCTCTTTTTAAAGCACCCCCTAGAGACTCCCAATGTCTACCGCCTTCTCCTCTTTAAAATGCTCGACCTCGATGACCCTCTTGAAGATGACAGATCTTGGCTCGAAGGCCCTCTTGGACCTTCTATGCTTCCGCCTCCTGATGGCGTGCCCTTTTGATGTAGGTGAGCATCTGGTGACCCAATTGCAACAAATAATTGATGTTAAAAGAAAAAAAGAAGGGAGAGAAGAAAAGAGAGGAGTAGAAAGGTTGAGCGATGGAGCAGTTATCTTGAGGATGGTTCCAAGAGAACTCCAAGCGAGCTGCAATGGGTCAAGGTCGGCCATGTGGTCCACCACCTCCAGCATGGCAAACTTGTCGATTAGATTTTGGATGATCTATGGATTGTCGAAGGGATCCCCCCCTCATTAGTCACTATCGCCATCCACCCCGCTAAGGCAAGCCTTGCGAGACGTCTTGGCGATAGGTTTCTTCTTTTTCGTTTCTTTCCCTACCTCTCCTTCGATAGGGGGCTCCAAAGCCCGATCCCCATAGGAAGGACCAGAGGGCATGGGAGGCACGAAGCCCATGCCAGTGGTGCCGACCTCAGCATCTAAGGCAACTTCGGCACTGACAATGACCTCGAGCACAATGGCAGTGGAGGTAGGGACCGTAAAGCTGGAATCATCGACCTTCGTCCTCTTTGAGCTATCGCTTGATGCCTTTTCTTTCCTCTTCTTGGTGTAAAGCCCTTTGGTAAGCAATTCAAAAGCTTTGGTATCCATTTTTATAATAGAAAAAGAAGTGCATTCAGCGGTAATACATGTGCAAAATCGTGTGAATTCGAAAAGCAAAAGGTATACTAGTAGGGTCAAGAGGACTCAGATTTAGATTGAACAAAGTCTGTTCTTTCAGAAGGACAAGAAAGAGAGGAGTTCGGTATGCTTTGAGTTTATTGGAGGAATCAAGGTCGGCTCTATCTAAGCTAGGAGCTTGATGAACTGACTTCCTAAGCGCAGGGTCGGATAATACACAAAAGAGTATTTTTCTTTTCAATTATGAATGAAAAAAGGGGCACCTTTCAATAACCCCTTCTTGCCAAATTGGAGAAAAAAGTACCACTAGTCCTTCACGAAAGGATGGTGCTTGAAGGTGTAGAAATTCCTAAAGAGCAAAATGGTCAGCTGGACCTCAGCCAGTTAACAGAAGAAAAGAAAATCAATGACGAACCGAAAGAAGTTTGGCACAATAAATGCGAAAGAGATGTTTAAAAATCGAAAGAAGATGACTACAAAAGGGGACAATGGGAGCCTAAGCCCAGCACGCAAAATTTCTAAGAACAAACAAAATTGGTTGGCTGGAGGAGAGCTGACTCGATCATCGAAGCTAGGGAGTTCAAGATCATATTCTTGGAGGATTCCATATCGGATTCGAATCAAAAAATGATCGTCCAGAGTAAGAACAGATAGGATGCTGTCTGGAATGAAGGACGAGTGGGACATGTTCCTAGGATCTACCTCGACCTGGGGTGCAGAGTCAAGGAAGGTCGGTTTAGGTGAGCCCCAACAACTGATGGAGTGGGAGGTTTTGGAAGACATCTGGATCAAAATAAAATCTCGAGAAACCCCCCCCAAAAAAAACAAAAAGAAAAAATGCAGAGCAAATGTTGCTACCAAAAAATTAAGGGAGTAAGAAGCTAGTAAGAAACAGCACGAATAACCTAAGAGAAGGGATAGAAAATTGACCTAAGCTATTTGGGGAGGAAGAAAAGATGATGGATGCACTGAGAATCAGCCAAGAGGGTGTCCAAAGCTCGAGAAGGCAAGGAAGATGGCTAAGACCCTTAGGAAGAAGACGAACGGAGACCGAAGGAAGGAGAAGACTCAGGCAAGAATGGCTTCAAGAGGAGAGGAGAAGGCCTTAAATAGTCGAAGGTAACCCAAGGTAGTTATGATTGCGGATCAACTTTGGTCGGTCAGCGTGCACCACGTGTCCCACTCATCATGACAAAGGAGTGGCGATGGATGGAGACTTTATGGCGTTGTACCTGGGGCAGGGTTTTGGTGGAAGATTCGAAGGGCCATCTTTTCGAACTCATTTCAGACTTAGCTTCGGTGCCAGTACGGTAAACATCAAAATATCTCATCCTGACGAGTGCAGAAACCCAAGATCAGACTTCAGCAGTCGCCTTTTTTCTCCCTTCAAATTTTGAACTCGAGAGTAGGGGGACTATTGTTGGAGATAAACATCGCTCCCATTGAAGTCCAGTCTGATGCTTAGCCTAATGTGACTGATAATCATGGAAGAGCTTCAATCGAGAATTCTTTCTCTCTTGACCTCTCCAACAGCCGAGCTCCTTCCTGACTTCTTCAGCAGTCGAGCTCCTTTCGAACCTCTCCAGTAGCCGAACTCCTCTCGGACTTTGCCTTCAGTCGGATCCCTCCATCAGACAAATTTTCTTTTAGGTCTTTCCTCCCACGAATCTGCATGCAAATTCCTTCAACAGACCTATTTTTAGATCCCCCCAGCAGATCCACATTCGGACATCTTCTGCAAACTTCTTTCAAAGATTCCTCTAGTTGCAGAACTCTCGAACCCCTCCCGATCGAACTTCTGGCAATTGCCCAAAAAGGTCTCCCCTTAAATCCGACTCCATACACAACATGAATTAACTTACACACAATCTTAAGAGAGTCTGAACTCCTCTGGGATCAATATAACTCGAAGTTCATCACCAACCGACGTCTACTCCATCGGAACTTCAATTATTAAATCTCAACAGACTGGCAAGTTGCGACAATAGATGCCATCCTCCATAACAAACTTCGCATGGCCTGAGCAGCCCACTACCAAATGGTCATAGCTGTTGCTATCAGTTTGTTGCAGGCTCCATCTATAAAAGAAACCCTCCAAATATATTTTCTCTAGACTCTCTTCTTCTTTCCAAAATTCTACAACTTTTTTGACTAAGCACTCCATTTCTGTTGGCCAAAAGAGCTGACTTGATTATTGGAGGGTCTTGTCGGAGCCACCACCCCAGACTCTGGGTGAGACTCATTTTATAGGTCACCGACGGTGACCTCATCTTCTCCGACTCCAGACGGTGACCTCATCTTCTCCGACTCCAGCACTTTTTCGATAATAATTAGATTTTGCATCAACACTAACAAACTCTAGACGTCTTATAAAAAAGAGATAAAAAGAGGGATCCCAAGATATGCAAACTCTTCTCTCCAAAAATACTCATCTTCTTCCTTCTGTTGAACAAAAAATTGACTTAAGCATCGAAGGGTCCCTACTAGAGCCAATTTCGATCGAGGACTTCTCTTATAGGTACGATCGCCACTATTCCATCATCGTCAACTTACCATCATTGCACAACTCTAGCCAACCCAACCTCGAGTTGAATTTTTGTATCAACAATGTATATATGCAATGAAAAATTAAATGCATTCGATCAGCAAATCACATTAGTTGACCAATTTATGTTCAGAATACAATACCTATACATGGATAGTAGAACTCCATAATCTAACAATCATGGAAAGAAATCTTCTCATATCATGATATAGTCACATACTTTTTTGGCCTCTACAAACAGTCCACATGAAGCTTCTGATTCCAACTAGCTCCATTAGAGTGCTAACTCCTCGCCGAAGCCTTAGATGGCTGACCTTTATCGATCAAATCAGCAATCATATTTCTAATCTCTTGGATTATTCAAAAAATTAGAAGATGGACTTTGGAGGATGTCAAGCTGGTGTGTGAAGTTTGATGGTAATTGGGCACTCACAGCGCTCAATCTCTCCACTCGAACCCTAAGTCTCAACTCTAGAGTTTTGCACACCTAAAACCCTGACACCTAGAAATGCTCGCACTCCCACTCTCTATGGAATTTTTCCATGAAATAAATTTTCGTGGATAGAGGACTCTCCTCTCTACACAATCCTCACTCAGATCCTATCTAAAGTGGGTGGCCAAAAGAAATAAAAATTGAACAAATGGCAAGAGACAAAAGTTGGTGTAGGAAAACTCTTTCTCTCTCTGGACTTTTTCATGCCCAAGACTTGTGCCCACTCACTCAAGAATCCTCTCTCACAAAGTTTTTCTCCCCTTCTCACACACCCATAAAAAAAATCCTTTCTTAAAGGGCAACATAAGATGGGAGAACCATGTGGGATGAGATAAGATGTGGAGGTTGAACTTGTTTCAACCTCCCTCTTGAATTTGAAATTCAAATTGACTACTTATCCTCTTCCAATGCCAAGTCCTCATGAGAAATACGTAGAGGGACTTCTCATCACTATGCCTTCACTCTAAACCATTCAAAATATTGGGCAACAAAACCAAAATGGCATGGGGAGTGGACAAGAAAGTTAGAGGGCTAACAAATTGCTTTGAATTTGAAATTCAAGAGTACCTAATCTAATCCATCACATGGACCAGGTCAAGGAGAACAAAAGAGGGTGCACACTTCTAATTTAGCATGGAGAAAAGTCATGCAAATTCAAAATTCATGTGGAGAAGAGCATGGGTCAAGAAGACTAGGCGTAGGGAGATAGAAGTTCAAAATTCAAATCCAATTTGAATTATTCAAATTGGTTTCAACCAAACTTAATTATCCAGACCTAATTAGACTAGGTCAAACCTAATCAAATTAAGCTTAACCCAACCTAATAAATTCTAATCAAATTAAAAATTAATTAGATTTAGATCCTGATCAAATCAGGATCGAATCTTCCCTAACGATTAGGTCATCTCATGACCTGATCGAGTCAAACCCAATCAATCAAATTTAATCAAATTTAATTGAATCATTATCACTCAATCAAATTAAGCTAATTAAAAATAAAATTATTAATTAATTCTTCAAAAATATTAGAATCCCAATCGAGTAGGTGTCTAGGTAATAGTGTTCCATCTACATGAAACTCTTGATCGAAGAGTGCCAAATGAGTGGAACTGTTAATCGAAGTATCCCAAATGAATGAAACTTATGATCACAGAGTTCCAGACTAATGGAACTCTTGATCATAGAGTTTCAAATAAGTAGGACTCAAAGTTCCAATCCAGTGGGAGCCACGAAGGTAGAGTCCTAGTCTAGTAGAACTCCTAGTCATAGAGTACTAGTCCAATGGGACTCTTGATCATAGAGTCTCAGACCATTGCGACTCTTGATCAGCCATCAGATCAAATAGAAACTCCTATTATGTGTGAGGTTAGAACCTTAAGTCGATAGCACAAGAATCAATTTTCTATACCAATCGATTTGACTATCTAGCAATGGTACCCAACATCCGGATAGGTCGAATAGTCGCAACACAACATCGATGAACCTATGGCATATGGTTATCGTATAATTTATCTCCCTGACCTCAATGCTCAAAGGACAATCTAGGGTTTACTGCCAACTCTAAAAATCATCCACATTATATTTCAAAATTTAGTGTCCATTAAATAGACCACCCCAGTCGAGGTTTTGCTAAATTGAAATACAATGATGCACTTGCTCCAACACTTAGAGGGGTCAATCCCATCTTGACTCATACACCGACTAAACAAGTACTTGACCATACCTAGTAACCTTCTATCACTGAACTAGAAATTTAGATAGTTCGATACCAAAGTATAGTGAGTTGCTTGCAAGTCACCATGGTGATCTCAGATCTAAAAAACACTTATACCCATATCCTTCATGAGCAACTATTGGCAGTAGAGAGCTCTGCACTTAGGTCACGATCAGTGAAATATACCCCTATATTTTACCTACATGTCATTCAGTATCTTCATACTCCTTGGTTAAGAGGACAACCAACAAATATGATATGCAATGACCTACACTCAATAACATTATCGTCCTAGGTGACAATGTATCATTTGGTCGTAATTAGATTTAAGGACTAAATGATGAATCCTCTTTTATTGAATCTAAATAGTCCTAAGAACTTCATCATAGAAGAGTTTATTAAAGAAAGATGCATAAATATGATGAAATTGCCAGAATAATAATTTTATTCATTTATAATTTAAGTATAATTTTATAATTAGCTCAACCATTTACAACCTAGATGATTGACTTTAGGATGAAATACCCAACACCAAGGACCAAAGGAAGAAAAGGGAGGATCTGAGAGAAGCCTTCTTCCTCATATTTCTCTCTCAAAAAGTGGTGGAAGAAGATGCAAAAACCAAACCCTAGAGAAGACCCTTCTTCCCTATCTTTTTCCTCTCAACTAGACACAACAATTTGTGCCTTTACAAAATCTCATGCCCAGATCTCTCTTGTATATAAGGTTCCCATGCCCAAGTGCTCTCTCACAGGTGTAAATGCTAAAGAAAATTCATGGCCTAACTCCCTTTAAATAGAAAGATGTGAGAGAGTTCTTGTCTAAGTCAAACACCTAGATAGTAGAGTCCAAATAAGATAAGGATTGGAGCACCCAACTCTTGGGCACCTCCTCCTTCTCTTTTGGTGTAGACTCCAAGTATTTGGTGCACATCCCTTCCTTATTCTCCACCCAAAAATTTAGGAATTAATCTAAGTAATTGGCACCATATAGTGATAGAGTTTTGGTTTCTTCAAACTCTATCAAATAGAGTTCAGAATCAAAACAACTTGCTAGTTTTGACTTGTTCCAAAACCACAAACCATCGAAAGAGATAGAGGGTGAAGAGCTTGGTGTCGAGACTCTCTAGGAGTGACGTATTGTTAAATGCGTGCCCTAAAAGCCAGATTGGCTGACACTTGTAATACACTTCTAAGAATAATTTTATAATTTTAACTTAAAATTAATAAAAAATTATTTTTATTCTATCACATTGTGTACATAGTGTCTGTGATACATTCCTCAAGTTAATGATAATGATCATTTATATTTTCAAGAGTTAAAAATTTAAGGCATATGTTGTCATAATTAACTCATAAACTATTGTCGATTGTAGGATCATCATGACGATGGTGATCAATCTGAAAGATCAATGTATGATCATTTTCTTAGAATAGATGAATCTTGAGTCTATATTATGGAGATACTAGAGTGAGAGTATAGATACTCATTAGAGAATCAGGGCACTGAGCTCGATCACCTCGAGCAGTCACAAGAGAGTCTATCTTCTCATCAATGATTAGCTCAATGCTGTAGTGGTGTATCTAGTTCTCTAACCTGAGGTGCATCAGCAGTTCACCTTGAAAATGTTATAGTTTCACTACACCATAACTCAATCTTCTAGCCATTCAGAACCCTGAGGTGTATGTTGGCTATAGCATGTTCATTGTAGAAATTGAATTGCACCAATAGGAGATCTATCTACCTTAATAGATGAGGAGTATATTAAAAAATATGTCCTAAAGCCAATCATCTAAGTTGTAGATGATTAAAACCTGTATATGAATTATCTAATAATAATAGTTATTTGGCTAGTTTATCATAAAAGTTCTACCTTCCTTAAATGAACTTCTAAATTATGATGAAGTCCTTAAAATCATAATCAATCAATAAATAAGAATTTATCGAATGGTTCTTAAATAGTGCATGATCAAATGATAAGTTATTAATAAGGATGATAACTTATCGAGTGTAGGTCTCTATATGTCATATGCGTTCTTTGTCCTCATAACCAAGTGGTGTGGAGACACTGATATGATATCCAAGTAAGATATAGGAGTACATCTGCACTGAACATGACTAATGTAGCACTCTACTATCAAAAGTAGCTAGTGAAGGTTGATGGGTATAAGTGTCCCTCCGACCTAAGATCACTATGGTGACTTGCAAGCAACTCACTCTATTTTGGTGTCGAATGCCTGAATTTCTAATATAGGATCAAAAAGATTTTTGAGTATGGTCAAGTACTTGTAGAGTTAGTGTGTGAATCAAGATGAAATTGAACACTCCTGATTAACTTCAGAAAGCAAATATCTTACTGTATTTCAATTTAGCAAAATCTAGGCCTGGGTAATCCTCTGAGTAGTTACGAAATTTGCAAACTTTGAAACACAATATGGATGACTTGTATAAGTGTTTGACAGGATACTCAAAGTCATCTTGAGCATGATTGGTCAAAGAGTTGAATTATATGGTAACCATAGGCCAGGATCTAAGAATGATGCCTTCCATACATTCGATCTATTTGAACATCGAATACCATTGCTAGATGGTCATTTTGATTAGTATAAAAATTAGTTCCTATGCTACCAACTTAGGTTCAAACCTATGGGATCACCCACATAAGAGGTTGTTATCTGATCAGATGGTTGATTGATGATTAAGAATTATTCTAAAGTCAGACAATCAATACGATTGATGTTTGACCTAATACAAGTATTACTAGAGGATCAATTAGCAATTGGATTGCTAATTAGATCAATTCAATTAAGCAATCAAGCTGAGATCAAATTTAATTAAATTAAATTTAATTAAAATTAATTTAAACTTAATTAAATTAAGTCTAATTGATTTATTGGATCAGCCAATTGCAAGGAAGAACAAGTTCTACTTCAATTAGGACTTGAGTGCACCTAATTTCTAATTTGATTAAAAATTAAATTAAATTTAAATTTAATTAAATCTAATTTTATTATACTATTAATTAAATTAAAATTATTTATTAATTAGATTGACTTAAAATTATTTTGATTTGGGTTCAAAAGATTTTGACCTAGTCAAAATAGGAGAGACTTAGTTAGACTAGGACTTGTCCCTTCTTTCCTTGCACCACTAAGATAGGTCCAAGCCCACTCATTTTCTTATAGATCATTATGTGATTTAATTCCACACCTAAGAAAGAGCTCCCATGCCCAATTTCTAGTTGTATTGATTCAAATTTGACTTGGTCAAATTTGGATGTTTGAATGAGTCAAAAATTGAAAAGTTTTAATTTGTTAAAACTCTTCTCTTCTCTTTGACTTTTCTTTCCCATGCCCATCCATTTTTGTGTGCCACTTTTCAGATTTTTTCCATGGCTTTTTCCTCCTTTTTAGTGTGCATCTTCACGGTCATCATGCAATATTTGTAGGAGGTGGCATCCAAGAGTTGGACGCCACCCAAACCTCCTTGTTTGACTAGGTCTTTTGACCTAGTCTTCTATACATAAGAATGAAGATGCCTCCTTTCAATTTTCTGGACATGTAAAATTTGGAGAAAATCATGAAAAAATAGAGGAAAAGGAGAAAGAGGTGTGGGAGGCTCTGGATGCCATGATGCTTAAAGAAAAGGCTTTGATCTTGACATCAAAAGTTGATGCCTAGAAGAGATAAAGGTAAGAGAAAAATTATTCTCTTATGGTTTTCTTTTATAGTTTTTTCTTCTTATTTTTTCTATAATTTTTTTGTGAGAAAAATCTGAAAGATAGAGGGAGAGGGCATGTGAATTAATGCTCCAAGAAGTTAGGCCATGGTGGTCTATTTTGGGATGTGATCTGATTATATCCTGATGTGGGAAGAAGAAGAGAAGAAAGTCTTCTCTTAGAATTTTTTTGTGAGTCCTTCTTCTCCATCTTTTGTGAGGTTTTTATCTTTAGAAAATCAAAGAGAGAAAGAACTTTTGAGCATGGAAAGTAATTAAGGAGAAGGTCTCCTCCTATCCTAGCATGGAGATACATTCAGGACATCAAAGGTTGATGTGCTGAAAGAGAAGATCTATCTTCTCTTAGGATAGTTTTTGGACCTTTTTATTTTCTAATTTTTGGGAGATCCAAGGGTTGGATCTTTCCCTCTGTCCTCCATGTACTCTTCATCTCTTGAAGGATCCAAGAGATCTGAAGAATATCTTTTTGATTAACCATCAGGAGGGATCTGTGAGAACCTAGCACCTCGAGTGGATCTTCGTTCGATGAACCTCAGATCTATGTTGCAGCCTCATGTGGACTATCTATAGAGGTCGAATGCATGTGCAGCTCCAAAAAATAAGGACAATAATGAAACTCAACCATGGTGTTCTCGATCCGCACAAAGATAAGAGATTTGATCTCTTCTCTCACCTGAATGCGATCTAGGATTTGATCTAGAACTATTCTAGATCTAGGATATTGATCTGATCAATACCAAAGTACTTTAATTTTTAGATTTATGTATGTATTATTACATATAATAGATCCTAGATGTAGGGTTTAGTAATTAAATTACATGCTTTAGTAGATTAAATAGTTTAATCTATATCTTTCGCTATGATTTATTTCGAAAAAGTTTTGAAATACAAGCATGAAACCATGCATGTTTTTCAATAGTGGTATTAGAGTATCTAGATTCTTTTATAATATGATCATGTTTGTATTAAAATAAATCTAAAAATAAAATTTTAAAGATCGCACATACTAATATAAGGTTATCCTGCTGTAAGGTTTATCTCTTACAGTAGAGAGGTTGTCCTAGTATGTGCTGATCTGTAAAATTGAATCATAATAAGTTAGATAATATCTAAGCAAATTTATGATTTATTTTTTTTAATTTTAAATCTAAAATAAATAGATGTTAGATCTATTTTAGATTATTTAGATTAGATCTAAATAATATTGGATTGCACATACTAATAATAAGGTTGTCCTGCTGTAAGGTTTATCCCTTACAGTGGAGAGGTTGTCCTAGTATGTGCTGATCTGAATAATCTAAATTATAAATATATAAATAATCTAAATTATAAATATATTAGATAAGATCTAAAGTAATTTATGATTTATTTTTAGATTTTAAATCTAATATTAATTAGTTTATGATCTAATTTTGATCATTTAGATAAGATCTATATGATATGTTTCATGTTCTAGACCTAGATCCTGATGTAGCATATGTTAATATGTAGTTTTCATTTCTGAATCTAGTTTGAATATGTATGACATATTTGATTTATATAAATTAAATTATGAACTTATTTTTTGCAAAATTCTAGAAAATAAATCTGATCTAAAATCATGAACTGAATATAATTCAATGTAAATTATTTACATGACTTGAAAATATTTCAAATATTAAATCAGAATATTGTTCTGAAGTACCAAACCCCAATCCATAAGCCTTGAACTTAACTGAGAATTAAGTGATTGTTTAGGATCTAGGTTTGTGATTTAAAGATCCTAAGTCAATTTCATAAATAATGGGTTAAAGGGTTATGGGTTAGCTTTGATCAAGTCATTAACTGGGTTAGACATAGGGTTAGATTAAAAATGGACTAAGTTAAGAAATTGATCAAATCTAATTAATAGTTAATTAGGATTAGGTCATTTTTTTTTATAGATCAATTTAATAGTTGTAATTGATCAAAGTTCATACATCTAACAAATGGATACTGATCGTAGCTCAGTGGTCGAACCCAAGTCTTTAGGCAAATCAGATCAAAATTGATAAATCAATTGGTGTCTAAGATAAATTTAGCATTTTAAATCGATGGTTTTTAATTGGGAGCCTGCTTATCTAGCCATTTTTGATGGTGTCTAAGGTAAGCTTTAGCAAACCCTTCCACCGATCTCACTTATCTAGCCAATATGATTAATCAACTTTTGATTAAGTTGCTCATTGATTTATGCTAACCTATGTCATATAGAAAATCAGTGAGACTAATTTTATTCAGTAAGACTGATCTAGGTACCCATGGACCGATAATGATCCTAGTTCTTGTCAAAGACTTGAGAAGTCAGTAGGAGGACTTGACTTTGTGAAGTCAGTAGGAGCAAATTGATCCATGTCCTTTCTATCCTTAAATCATAAATAAATTTAAATTTTTTAAAATTATTAGATCCTTAAAATGATAAAATTATGAGGATAACTGAGTCATAGCCTCTCACTAAGGTGTTTGATAATGGATCCATTAACTCAATAATCATTGGAAGCTCATAGGCCTGGTGCTTATTGACTAATAGAATTATCATTCATCGTATGACGACTTGGATGTGTCTCTCTAATGGTGGTTAGGTTGACCAACCATAGTTAGACTTAATCATTCGTTAATTAGATGCACCAAGTATGCTCATGTTAATGGTTGGATCTAACCGATCCTTATAGTAGAGGTCAAAGTCTACTAATTAGGTTTTTGGGACAAAATTAAATTACTAGAAATTGTTTGGAGAAATAATTAGTTATAAACCTATCCTTAGATGTACATGGGTTGACCGACCATAGTTGGGCTTGTGTGCAGTTTATGTGGATTCTAGTATCCACTAAGAAATTAAAGTAATTTCTTGAATTGGAGGTAGAAGCTATCAATTCAAATAAAATAATGAAAAAACCTTTAGACTAAAGTCTAAGTCTTTAGGCTTAAAATAATTCATATACATTAGGTTTATATTTTTTTTTCTCATAGAATAAGGCTAAACCCTAATTGCTCTAATCACTGTCAGATAGTGAAGACTTATGGACCTAACTTCGCTAATCAGTATCAGAAGTTGAATTTGGTTCAGCAGTATAAAAGGGTTCATGCTGAGACTTTTAAGTCCAGTCAAAAGAAAAGGTCTAAGGCTAACCAAATTTAGGCAGAGTGCTTCTGCTGTAAGAAGCAGTGTCATAGGAAGAAGAATTGTCTTGCTTTTCTTAACCCTAACAGGCTGAACAAGAGAAAGAAGCAAAGAGTTGCTCATCAAGGATGTCATATGATAACACATTAAAATTTCTCTATTTTAGATTCTACTACCTAGGTATTGGATACAGATTGTCCTATGCAAATTATTGCAAGAACTATAGGTAAGTAGAATGTTTAAAAATAGTGAGAAATATCTAAATATTGGGGATGAAAGTTTTATTCCAATTCTAACTTTAGAAATTATCGAGCTTATTTTCAAATATTGTCATTTAGAGTGACTGTCACTATTGTCCATTGTTTATAATGAATATGATCTTTGTTGGCCTTCTGGCCAAAGATGATCATCATTTATCTATAAAGGAAGATTATTGTGATATCATTATGAATGATGTTACAATAATGTGTGGACAACATTGAAATGGCATACACTTCAATCACAGCCTATTAGCGTAATGTACACATCTAATAAACACTCAAGTTAGATAATGTCACACATATCTACCTTTGGTATTTGGCCTCAGTCATGTTAATAAGATAGGATTAATAGGTTAGTGATTGTGAATTATAGATAACCTGTGAGTCTTGTTTTCTTAAAAAGATGACAAAGTCATCTTTTACTAAAAAAGTTGAAAGAGTCGATGAGATTCTAAGTCTCATATATAATGATGTCTGTCGACCTTTGAACGCAAGTGCCAAAGAAGGATATCTATATTTCATTATATTTATAGACGACCTATCTAGGTATGGGTGCATCTAGTCTGAATCATTTAAAATGTTCAAATGATTCAATAATAAAATAAAAAAATCAACTGAAAAAGATATTAGAACTCTTCAATTAGATCGAGGAGGTGAATACTTATCTAGTGAATTTTTGATATATCTAAGAGAGAATGGGATTCTCTCTCAGTGAACTTTTTTCGGAACATGATGTATCGAAAAGAAAAAATTAAACTTTGTTAGACATAGTTCGATCCACGATGGGGTTTACTGTTAGACATATGTGCCCTAGAAGCCAGAATTGGCTGACACTTGTAATACACTTCTAGGGGCAAAATTATAATTTTGACTATAATTAATGAAATGGGTTATTTTCTATCACACATGTGTATTTAGTGTCTGTGATACATCCTTTGAGTTAATGGTAATGATAATTCATATTTTCAAGAGTTGAAAATTTAAGACATGAATAATCATTATTAACTCATAAATAGCTCCCGACCATAGGATCATCACGAGGATGGTGATTGATCCGGAAGGTTGGTGTACGATCGCTTCTCTTTAGTAGATGAGTCTTGAGTCTACGGTGTGGAGACACCGGAGCGAGAGTACAGGTACTCGTTAGAGAACGAGGGCACTGAGCGTGACCACCTCGAGTAGTCATTAGGGAAGTCTACCTTCTCGTCAATGACTGACTCGATGCTGCAGTAGTGTGTCTGGTTCTTTGACCTGAGATGCATCGGCAGTTCACCTTGAGGGTGTTATAGTTTGACTACACCATTACTCGGTCTCCTAGCCATATGGAACCCTGAGGTGTATGTTGGCTATAGCATGTTCATTGTAGGAACTGGATTGCATCAAGATGGAATCTATCTACCTCGGTGGTAGAGGAGTAGCCCTATGATGATCATGAGAATCAAGTCCAGAAATCCATGGCCATGGTAGAGTGAAATAATAGAAAGAGTTTCTATTTAGATTTTCACATTGGACTCGAATCGAATGATTACATCATATGACAGAGACTAGGGTTTGACGAGTTCACCTTAACCCTAATCTGATCGGGGCTCAAGATAGAAGAACTTAATCACACAGGTAGCTGCACCAAGAGGTTCGCATTCAGCTCTGATGGGTTGCCACCATATACTGCTAGGTGTCACTGGTGGATTTTGGGAGCAATTAGAATGATTTAGATGATCGATCATTCTAGCTGTTCGAATCAGAAGAGTTCTGATCCATCGAAAGGAGTTTCGATGATGTCTATGATAGAGATCATGACATATCCCATTACCATACAGAACTGAACCTAACTGGGTCACACAAACAAGGGTTTGAATCTGGTGATCATCAATTGAACTGATCTAGTTCAATTGATCTGAATGAGATTCAATTAGGTTCAAGGAAATCGTGCTAGCACTCGATTGAACCTAACGTTCTTCTTTTACTATCATAAATAAGTTGTCCTGACTGAGCCAAAGGAGTTTGTGCTCAATCAGAGGCCTTCATATGGTCTGACTGGAGGTTGTCCAAGTCAGAATAGGTTGTCTTATTTGTAAGACATTACCTGCCATTTTTGGTCACCTGCCATTTCTTGTTCTTTGACTTTGGTCAAAAGTCTACCTTTGACTGTCAAACGTTGACCATTGACCCTTTGACTTTTGACCACATGTCATGCACCTATTGGAGAGCTGGTGGGGGCCTGTCCCCCTGCCAGAACCTGGCAAGGAGAAGGGCGCACGCCAAGGGTGGCGTGAGCCCAAGTAGGAGGCGCCTAGGAGTCCTTGTTGGACAAGGACTCCACCTCCCTTTTGGATTCCAATCAGAGTTCTACTAAGAATCCAGTTTGACTGGTCTTAGGCACCCTCTAAGGAGGAATCCAGGGGTCTCTATTCCAACCAATCAGATTTAGATCTGATTTCACAAAGGGTTGTGATTGGTTGAGAGGAAGAGGAGTTGGATCACAAGAGGTCTATAAATAAGACCCTGCGCCCAACCCTAATTCCAAAAAAAAGTGAATAGAGATTTTCCACACCCCAAGGCTGCCTCTCCCCTCCTTCTCCATGCCATAGTCTCTTCTCCCCTTGCTCTCCACGTCCAAAAGTGTTTTGGACTTAGTTTGGTGCGATTCAGATCAAGGAAAGGCGATCAAAAGCAAGAAGGCTGCGCTGCTGCAAAAGGACGACTGCAGATCTTCAAAAGAGTTTTGAAGATCCTCCAGATCAGATCCAGATCTGATTTTTGGAGGTGTGATAGAGAAGAAGAGGATCTCCAGATCCAACCCGAGTGGATACCGGTAGAGGCCAGGCGCTTGCGTGGCTAAGATCCAGAACCTTCCGCTGCAATCAGGATCATCTACAGGGTAATAGGATTACCCAAATCAGGTAAATTAAATTTGATTTAATTTATCTTATTTTATTTTATTTATTAAAATAATAAGAATCAGATCTGAAACATATCAAGATCTGATTGAGATCAAGAGAAAATTTTTGAAATATATCTCTTGATCTAATCAGATCTGGACGAACCTGGACCGGGAAATCAGGATTTCCCTTCAACTGGTATCAGAGCCATGGTTCTAAATTGTTTAGATCTGATTTTAATTTTATTTTAATTAGAAAATAAAGTGATTTCAGATGTCACATGAGATGTGATCAGATCTGAAATCAAAAAAATTAAAATTAAATGATTTGGATCTAAGAACATGAAGATATGCATGACTAGTTCTAGAATAGAATAGTTCTATAGAATAGTTTTGCATGTCTTTGATTTAATCTGATTAAATCATATTTTAGATCTTCTTATTTACTATTTTCTGATATTATAAGTGTTATAATAACATCTGATAAACAGCAAATAAAAATTATTTAATTTTAAATATCATATGAGATATGATAGATGCATGACTAGACTAGTTGTAGAATAGTTCTACATAATTGTCTAGATTAGAATTTATTTTGATTAGATCAATTTAAATCTAATTTTTTAGATTATTATGAGATAATTTAGATCTGAAAACATGCATGATTTGATACATGAGATGTATGCAAAATATGCCTTGATTAGATCTAAATTTGTATATGAGATATATGATATAGATCTATAACTGTTTTGTAGATTTACATGTTCCTGATTAAGGCGTTCCTCTTGGCCGTCCGGTCATAAGAACGAAGAAGGGTTTAAAGGCCCTCTCTTCCCATTCGATGGGGTGTTCTTATGACGTGTAGGGGTGCTGCGTGTTCGTCCTTAATCAGAAACCCAAAACTTACTTTCTGCAAAACCCTAGATCCTGAAACCCTAGGATTTATTGTGCATATTTTGTTTATGAACCCAACTTAATTAAGAATTAAGTTTATGGAATATTAATTAGGTCTAAAATTGAGAATTTCAGATCTAAGACATATTCATAATACTGGGTTCGGGCTTGGGTAGCTCAATTAGGTCTAAGCGGTTGATCAAACCGAATCAAGAGTTGGTTAGATGGGATCAACAATGCTTAAATTGACCAGCCTAATAGGATTAAGTCTGGGTCAAGATCGAGTCACGATCAAGCAAGACCTAATTAGGCTCAGAGGTTAGAGTCTGGATTGTAGGCTAACCCAATTGGTTCTGACTCAACAATTTGGTGTCTAAGGTAAGTTTGGCACAGACGACCGACTGGTTTTTAATTGGAAGCTACTCGACCTGAATGCGTTCTTGTGCGAGTTAACGGCATATTCCTTCCACCGGTCTCACTTACCTGGCCATATCTGTTGACACAGTTCTGATCTGAGGTGGTCAATAATCCGAGCTGACCCATGCCACTAGGTTAGTCATAATTGTTATGACTAAGCCAAGTCTAGTTTAATGAGACCTGAATCAATTCTCCCTAAGAAAAGATTAAGTCCGAGGTCTTCCACCATTGTAGACGTGCGGGCCCTTCCCGGGGTTGATTGTTCTCGGCTGGATACAGTGGCTCAGTTGCACCGGGAAGACGCAACCATGTCTATTAGGCATTGGATGCTATGGGCTGGAGGATGAGTTGGGCTCAATATTCCGGATACGGTGAGAGACCCAATTAGGAACCCAGTCTATGCAAATGGTGGGTCTGACTTAACTAAGGAGTGGATCAATATTCCGGATACGGTGAGATTCATGAATTAGAGACCAAGTTTGGGTGCACCATGATTAGAGAATCATTGAACAAGAGTTGTTCACTCATTGGCTAACCCATCACCAATAACTGTTAGGTGAGGTGATGAGTCAGTTGGTGAGACCGCACCACCCACTAGAAATCATCAATCGCGGAGATTTTCGCATCTCTACAGAGGGAGTGTAGGGATCCGAGAAAATAGTGGGAGCTAATTTGTTTAAAAATAAAATCCCTAAACAAATTGGTCAAGTCAAAATTACAGTATCTAACTAGAATCTTTGACTCTCTACAGGAAAATGTCTGCGTCCAACCCACTGGCACGTATCCTAGACACACATAGACTGACTGGACCCAATTATAAAGATTGGCTCAGGAACTACAAAATTGTTTTGGGTTCAGAGAAGTTAACACATGTTTTGGACCAGGACCCTCCCACCTTACCAGCTCGTCCATCCACTGAACAGAGAGCGTCTCTGGAAAAATGGATTGACGAAGACAATAAGGCCAGATACTACATGTTGGGCTCGATGTCTGATGAGCTCCAGCGCCAACATGAAGATATCGGGACTGCTCGCCAAATGTTGGCTCACCTGCAGGAGATGTTTGGTGAACAGAGTCGCGCAGCCAAATATCAAGTCACGAAAATGACTTTTTAAGGCTAAGATGCGTGATGGGCAGTCAGTCCAAGATCACTGTCTGACAATGATCAAGGACATGGAAGAGCTTGAGAAGCTCGGTGTGAAGTTGGACTTGGATTTGCAGAACGATATTATTCTGCAATCCTTGACTGATGCATATGGGCAATTCATCATGAATTACCACATGCATAAACTTCAAAATTCCTTGGCCGAGTTGATGAATATGCTGGTTACCGCTGAGCTTTCTATGAAAGGTTCTAAAGGCTCAGTTCTTGCTATGGAACGGACTTCTTCCAAAAGAAAGTCTTATGGAAAGAAAAAGAAGTCTGTGAAAAAGCAAAAGGTAGAAGGATCAAAGAAGAAGAAGGCAGAACCGAAGAAGAAGGTCGATGGCAAAGGAAAGTGTTTCCATTGCAACAGCGACGGCCATTGGAAGCGGAACTGCCCTACTTACCTGGCCACCCTGAAGAACAAGAAGGAAGGTCCTTCTGGAGGTATGCTCGTTATTGAGTCTAACCTTACGGTTTCTTCTGCATCCAGTTGGGTGCTTGACTCTGGTTCTAGTGCTCATCTGTGCACTTCTATGCAGGGTCTTGAGGATAGCAGGAGGCTGAGGGATGGAGACATGATCCTACGCGTCGGTAATGGAGCAAGAGTTGCTGCAGTAGCCGTGGGAACATACCCTCTGCGATTACCATCTGGTTTAGACTTAGTTTTAAAAGACTGTTATTATGTGCCTGCAGCTAGCAGGAATTTGATTTCTGTTTCATGCTTAGCACAAGAAGGTTATGTGATCACCTTCTTTAAGGACCATTGTAACATTCTTTATGAAAGAAATAAAATTGCAAATGGTTTCCTTGTTAATGGTCTTTATCAGTTGCATATTGATGTACCTGTTTTAACTATCGAGCAAAACGTGAATGCCAAACGACCTAGGGATAGTCCAAACGACAGATATCTATGGCACCTGAGATTAGGTCATATAGCAGAAGATAGGATTAACAAATTGGAGAAAAATGGGCTATTGAGTCCATTGACTTTTGAGTCATATCCAACTTGTGAATCTTGTCTTCAAGGCAAAATGACTAAACTCCCTTTTGTTGGACATGGGGAGAGGGCCACAGATCTCCTTGCCCTAGTACATACTGATGTGTGCGGCCCATTCGATGTGCCGGCTAGAGGCAATTTTGTCTACTTCATTACCTTTACCGATGATCTGTCTAGGTATGGGTATGTGTATCTTATGAGACACAAGTCTGAAGCCTTTGAAAAGTTCAAAGAATTCAGACATGAAGTAGAAAAACAAACTGGAAAACCCATTAAGGTTCTTCGATCAGATCGAGGAGGTGAATACCTTAGCCGGGAATTCCTAGACTATCTTAAGGAAAATGGCATAGTCTCTCAATGGACTCCACCAGGAACACCTCAACTCAACGGGGTTTCAGAACGGAGAAATCGGACTCTATTGGATATGGTTCGATCCATGATGAGCTTCACAGACCTCCCAGATTTTCTTTGGGGACATTCATTATTAACTTCAATCTATTTACTGAATAGGGTTCCCTCTAAAACCGTTCCTACCACACCGTATGAGATATGGCACGGTAAGAAACCAAGTCTGAGTCATCTCAGAATTTGGGGTTGTCCGGCTTATGTCAAAAGACAACAAGCGGACAAGTTAGAGTTTAGGTCCTTTAGAGCTCGATTCATAGGATATCCTAAAGAGTCATTAGGATACTATTTCTACATTCCAGAAGACCACAATGTGATTGTGAGTCGACATGCCATATTTCTTGAAAAATAGTTTATTCAAGATAGTGGCATTGGAAAGCAGATTAAGCTTGATGAGAAAGTCTCACAAGCAGAACGAGCTAAGGACCAAGTGGAACCAAATCAGGTTGAGCCAATAAGAACACTACCTCCTCCACCTCGTAGATCGGAAAGAGTTTCCCGTCCCCCTGAAAGATACTTAGGTATTATTTCAGAGGATGTAGAGGAAATGTTCCTCATAGGTAATGGTGCTCATGGTGATGATCCCAAAACCTACAACGAGGCGATATCAGATATCGACTCCGAGAAATGGCTTGAGGCAATGAAGTCAGAAATTGACTCGATGCACTCAAACCAAGTCTGGACCTTGGTAGATCCACCAGAAGGTATAGTACCTATTGGGTGTAAATGGATCTTCAAGAGAAAGATTGGTGCAGATGGGAATGTGGAGACATTCAAGGCTAGACTGGTGGCAAAAGGTTATAGTCAACGTGAAGGCATTGACTATCAGGATACCTTTTCCCGGTAGCTATGCTAAAATCCATCCGCACATTGCTTGCTGTTGCAGCCTATTTCGATTATGAAATATGGCAAATGGACGTGAAAACGGCATTCCTAAATGGATATCTTGAGGAAGATATCTATATGGAACAGCCGCTAGGTTTCACATCCAGTGATACTGATCACAAGGTTTGCAAGCTGCAAAGGTCCATATATGGACTTAAGCAAGCATCTCGGAGCTGGAACACTCGTTTCAATGATGTGATCAAAAAGTTTGGTTTCATCAAAAATGAAGAGGAACCATGTGTTTTCAAAAGGGTCAGTGGGAGCGCTGTTGTCTTCCTCGTATTGTACGTGGATGACATCCTCCTTATTGGGAATGATATTCCCATGTTGACATCAGTCAAGATGTGGTTGTCTAAGGAATTCTCCATGAAAGACCTAGGTGAAGCATCCTTTATTCTAGGAATTAAGGTCTATAGGGATAGACCGAATAGGATGCTAGGACTTTCACAGAAGATGTACATAGAGGAAGTACTAAAGAGGTTTAGTATGGAAAACTCTAAGAGGGGATTAATACCCTTCAGACATGGTATTCATCTTTCCAAGAAGATGTGCCCCAGCACACCTGAGGAAATAGAACGCATGAGCAAGATCCCTTATGCTTCTGCAATAGGGAGCCTCATGTATGCCATGCTATGTACACGACCTGATATAGCCCATGCTGTGAGTGTCACAAGCAGATATCAGTCAAATCCAGGTGAAGAACACTGGACTTCTGTGAAATGTATCCTTAAGTACTTGAGAAGAACTAAGGATATGATGTTGGTCTTTGGTAATGGAGAACTCCAAGTTCAGGGATACACAGACTCGGACTTCATGTCCGATATAGATGATCGAAAGTCGACATCTGGCAGACTGTTTGTGCTGGAAGAGTTCCAAGCAAACTGTGATAGCAAACCATGGTGATACCATCTCATCCAGCGATTACCTTGAAGGAAAGGTTACGTTGAGGTCAAGAGAGTCAACTCCGCAGATAATGTGGCAGACCCACTTACAAAGCCGTTGGGCCAGCAGAAGATCGAAGCCCACCTTGAGAAGATGGGACTTAGACTTGTAGCCAATTGGCTTTAGGACAAGTGGGAGATTGTTAGATATATGTGCCCTAGAAGCCAGAATTGGCTGACACTTGTAATACACTTCTAGGGGCAAAATTATAATTTTGACTATAATTAATGAAATGGGTTATTTTCTATCACACATGTGTATTTAGTGTCTGTGATACATCCTTTGAGTTAATGGTAATGATAATTCATATTTTCAAGAGTTGAAAATTTAAGACATGAATAATCATTATTAACTCATAAACAGCTCCCGACCATAGGATCATCACGAGGATGGTGATTGATCCGGAAGGTTGGTGTACGATCGCTTCTCTTTAGTAGATGAGTCTTGAGTCTACGGTGTGGAGACACCGGAGCGAGAGTACAGGTACTCGTTAGAGAACGAGGGCACTGAGCGTGACCACCTCGAGTAGTCATTAGGAAGTCTACCTTCTCGTCAATGACTGACTCGATGCTGCAGTAGTGTGTCTGGTTCTTTGACCTGAGATGCATCGGCAGTTCACCTTGAGGGTGTTATAGTTTGACTACACCATTACTCGGTCTCCTAGCCATATGGAACCCTGAGGTGTATGTTGGCTATAGCATGTTCATTGTAGGAACTGGATTGCATCAAGATG
>QRFJ01002696.1:0-28160 GCA_006176705.1 Cocos nucifera
AGCCCCGATCAGATTAGGTTTAAGGTAAACTCGTCAAACCCTAGTCTCTATCATATGATGTAATCATATCGATTCGAGTCCAATGTGAAAAATCTAAATAGAAAACTCTTTCTATTATTTCACTCTACCATGGCCATGGGATTTTCTGGACTTGATTCCATGATCATCATAGGGCTACTCCTCTACCACCGAGGAGATAGATTCCATCTTGATGCAATCCAGTTCCTCAAGTGAACATGTCTAGCCAACATACACACTCAGGGTTCCATATGACTAGGAGACCGAGTAATGGTTGTAGTCAAACTATAAACCCCTCAAGGTGAACTGCCGATGTATCTCAGGTCAAAGAACCAGACACACTACTTGCAGCATCGAGTCAGTCATTGACGAAGAGGTAGACTCCCTAATGACTACTCGAGGTGGTCAAGCTCAGTGCCCTCATTCTCTAAACGAGTATCTGTACTCTCGCTTCGGTGTCTCCACACCGTAGACTCAGACTCATCTACTAAAGAGAAGCGATTGTACACCAACCTTTCGGATCAATCACCATCTCGTGATGATCTATGGTCAGGAGCAATTTATGAGTTAATAATGATTATTCATGTCTTAAATTTTCAACTCTTGAAAATATGAATTATCATTACCATTAACTCAAAGGATGTATCACAGACACTAAATACACGTATGTGATAGAAAATAACCCATTTATTGATTTTAGTCAAAATTATAATTTTGCCCCTAGAAGTGTATTACAAGTGTCAGCCAATTCTGGCTTCTAGGACACATATATCTAACAAATGCGTTCTTGTATGAGTTAATGGCATATTCCTTCCATCGGTCTTACTTACCTGGCCATATCTGTTGACACAATTCTGATCTGAGGTGGTCAATAATCCGAGCTAACCCATGCCACTAGGTTAGTCATAATTGTTATGACTAAGCCAAGTCTAGTTTAATGAGATCTGAATCAATTCTTTCTAAGAAAAAATTAAGTATGAGGTCTTCCACCATTGTAGATGTGCGGGCCCTTCTCGGGGTTGATTGTTCTCGACTGGATATAGTGGCTCAGTTGCACCGAAAAGATGCAACCATGTCTATTAGGCATTGGATGCTATGGGCTGGAGGATTAGTTGAGCTCAATATTCTAGATACGGTGAGAGACTCAATTAGGAACCCGTCTATGCAAATTGGTGGGTCGACTTAACTAAGGAGTGGATCAATATTTCGGATACAGTGAGATTCATGAATTAAAGAGCCCAAGATTGGGTGCACCATGATTAGAGAATCATTGAACAGGAGTTGTTCTCTCATTGGCTAACCCATCACCAATAACTGTTAGGTGAGGTGATAAGTAAGTTGGTGAGACCGCACCACCCCACTAGAAATCATTAATCATGGAGATTTTTGCATTCTACAAGAGGGATGTAGGGATCCGAGAAAATAGGTGGGAGCTAATTTGTTTAAAAATAACCCCTAAATAAATTCGTTAAGTCAAAAATTATAGTATCTAACTAAGAATCTTTGACTCTCTACAGGAATAATGTCTGCGTCCAACCCATTGGCACGTATCCTGGATACACATTAGACTGACGACGACTCAAATTAAAAAAATTGGCTCAGAACTACAAAATTGTTTTTGGATTCTGAGAAGTTAACCCATGTTTTGGACGAGGACCCTCCCACATTAACCAGTCCGTCCATCTATTGAATAGAGAGCGTCTATGAAAAAATGGATTGACGAAGATAATAAGCCAGATATTACATGTTGGCTCGATGTCTGATGAGCTCCAGCGCAACATGAGGGATATCGGGACTGCTCACCAAATATTGGCTCACTGTAGGAGATGTTTGGTGAACAGAGTCGCGCACCAAATATCAAGTCACAAAATGACTTTTTAAGGCTAAGATGCATGATGGGACAGTCAAGTCCAAGATCACTGTCTGATAATGATCAAGAACATGGAAGATGCTTGAGAAGCTGGTGTGAATTGGACTTGGACCTGCAGAAGATATCATTGCTGCATCTTTGACTGATGCATATGGGCAATTCATCATGAATTACCACATGCATAAACTTCAGAATTTCTTTGCCGAGTTAATGAATATGCTGGTTACCGCTGAGCTTTCTATGAAAGATTCTAAAGGCTCAGTTCTTGCTATGGAACAGACTTCTTCCAAAAGAAAGTCTTATGGAAAGAAAAAGAAGTCTATGAAAAAGCAAAAGGTGGAAGGATCAAAGAAGAAGAAGGCAGAATCGAAGAAAAAGGCCGATGGCAAAGGAAAGTGTTTCCATTGCAATAGCGACGGCCATTGGAAGCGGAACTGCCCTACTAATTTTGCCACCCTGAAGAACAAGAAGGAAGGTCCTTCTAGAGGTATGCTCGTTATTGAGTCTAACCTTACGGTTTCTTCTGCATCCAGTTGGGTGCTTGACTCTAGTTCTAGTGCTCATCTGTGCACTTCCATGCAGGGTCTTGAGGATTGCAGGAGGCTGAGGGATGGAGACATGATCCTACGCATTGGTAATGGAGCAAGAGTTGCTGCAGTAGCCATGGAAATATACCCTCTGCGATTACCATCCGGTTTAGACTTAGTTTTGAAAGACTATTATTTCATGCCTGCAGCCAGCAGGAATTTGATTTCTATTTCATGCTTAGCACAAGAAGGTTATGTGATCACCTTCTTTAAGGACCATTGTAACATTCTTTATGAAAGAAATAAAATTGCAAATGATTTCCTTATTAATGGTCTTTATCAGCTACATATTGATGTACCCGTTCTAACTATCGAGCAAAACGTGAATGCCAAACGACCTAGGGATAGTCCAAATGACAGATATCTATGGCACTTAAGATTAGGTCATATAGCAAAGATAGGATCAACAAATTGGAGAAAATGGGCTATTGAGTCCATTGACTTCTGAGTCATATCCAACTTGTGAATCCTTGTCTTCAAAGGCAAATGACTAAACTCTCTTTTGTAGGACATGGAGAGAGGGCCACAGATCTCCTTGCCCTAGTACATACTGATGTATGCAGCCCATTTGATGTGCCGGCTAGAGGCAATTTTTTCTACATCATTACCTTTATCGATGATCTGTCTAGGTATGGGTATGTGTATCTTATGAGACACAAGTCTGAAGCCTTTCAAAAGTTTAAAGAATTCAGACATGAAGTAAAAAAACAAATAGGAAAACCCATTAAGGTTCTTCGATCAGATCGAGGAGGTGAATACCTTAGCAGGGAATTCCTAGACTATCTCAAGGATAATGGCATAGTCTCTCAATGGACTCCATCAGGAACACCTCAACTCAACGGGATTTTAGAAAGGAGAAATCGGACTCTATTAGATATGGTTCGATCCATGATGAGCTTCACAGACCTCCCTGATTTTCTTTGGGGACACTCATTGTTAACTTCAATCTATCTACTGAACAGGGTTCCTTCTAAAATCATTCCTACCACACCGTATGAGATATGGCATGGTAAGAAATCAAGTCTGAGTCATCTCAAAATTTGGGGTTGTCCGGCTCATGTCAAAAGACAACAAGCGGACAAGTTAGAATTTAGGTCCTTCAGAGCTCAATTCATAGGATATCCTAAAGAGTCATTAGGATAATTTCTACATTTCAGAAACACAATGTGATTGTGAGTCGACATGCCATATTTCTTGAAAAATAATTTATTCAAGATAGCGGCATTGGAAGGCAGATCAAACTTGATGAGAAAGTCTCACAAGCAGAACGAGCTAAGGACCAAGTGGAACCAAATCAGGTTGAGCCAATAAGAACACTACCTCCTCCACCTCGTAGATCGGAAAGAGTTTTCCGTCCCCCTGAAAGATACTTAGGTATTATTTCAGAGGATGTAGAGGAAATGTTCCTCGTAGGTAATGGTGCTCATGGTGATGATCCCAAAACCTACAATGAGGCGATATCAGATATCGACTCCGAAAATGGCTAGAGCAATGCAGTCAGAAATTGACTCGATGCACTCAAACCAAGTCTGGACTTGGTAGATTCACCAGAAGGTATAGTACCTATTGGATGTAAATGGATCTTCAAGAGAAAGATTGGTGCAGATGGGAATGTGGAGACATTCAAGGCTAGATTAGTGGCAAAAGGTTATAGTCAACGCGAAGGCATAGACTATCAGGATACCTTTTCCCCAGTAGCTATGCTAAAATCCATCCGCACATTGCTTGCTATTGCAGCCTATTTCAATTATGAAATATGGCAAATGGACGAGAAAACGACATTCCTAAATGGATATCTTGAGGAAGATATCTATATGGAACAGCCACTAGGTTTCACATCCAGTGATACTGATCACAAGGTTTGCAAGCTGCAAAGGTCCATATATGGACTTAAGCAATCCTCTCGAAGCTAGAACACTCATTTTAATGATGTGATCAAAAAGTTTGGTTTCATCAAAAATGAAGAGGAACCATGTGTTTTCAAAAGGGTTAGTGGGAGTGCTGTTGTCTTTCTCGTATTGTACGTGGATGAAATCCTCCTTATTGGGAATGATATTCCCATGTTGACATCAGTCAAGATGTGGTTGTCCAAGGAATTCTCCATGAAAGACCTAGGTGAAGCATCCTTTATTCTAGGAATTAAGATCTATAGGGATAGACCGAATAGGATGCTAGGACTTTCACAGAAGATGACATAGAGAAAGTACTAAGAGGTTTAGTATGGAAAACTCTAAGAGGGATTAATACCCTTCAGACATGTATTCATCTTTCAAGAAGATGTGCCCAGACACCTGAGGAAATAGAACGCATGAGCAAGATCACTTATGCTTCTGCAATAGGAAGCCTCATGTATGTCATTGTGATGTACACTGTACCTCATTGATCCAGACTACGTACACTATAGAACCAATGTGAGTGTCATAAGTAGATATCAGTCAAATCCAAGTGAAGAACACTGACTTCTGTGAATTGTATCCTTAAGTACTTGAGAAGAACTAAGGATATGATGCTGGTCTTGGTAAACGGAGAACTCACTGGTCGAGGGTAACACAGACTCAGACTTCGGTCCGATATAGATATCGAAAGTCACATTCTGGGGTTTCTGTTGGTCAATGTGGAGCTATCAGCTGGAAGATTCCAAGCAAACGGTGATAGCAGATTCCACCATGGAAGCAGAATATATCGCTGCATCAGAAGCTACGAAGAAGCATTCTGGTACAAGAAGTTTGCTGCAGAAATCGGAAGTAATGCCATCAGATGCCATTCCTCTATACTGCGACAACAATGGTGCCATAGCCCTTGCTAAGGAGCCGAGGTCTCACCAAAAATCCAAGCATATTGAGCGGCGATACCACCTCATCCGTGATTATCTCGAGAAGGGTTATGTCGAGGTCAAGAGAGTCGACTCCGCAGATAATGTAGCAGAACACTTACAAAGCCGTTGGGCCAGCAGAAGATCGAAGCCCCACTTGAGAAGATGGACTAGACTTGTAGCCAATTGGCTTTAGGACAAGCGGGAGATTGTTAGATATAGTGGCCCTAAGCAAAGAATTGGCTGACACTTGTAATACACTTCTAGGGGCAAATTGTAATTTTGACTAAAAGCAATAAATGGGTTATTTTCTATCACATATATGTACTTAGTGTCTGTGATACATCCTTTGAGTTAATGGTAATGATAATTCATATTTTTAAGAGTTAAAAATTTAAGACATATGAATAATCATTGTTAACTCATAAATGCTCCCGACCATAGGATCATCACGAGGATGGTGATTGATCCGGAAGGTTGGTGTACAATCGCTTTCTCTTAGTAGATGAGTCTTAAGTCTATGGTGTGGAGACACCAGAGCGAGAGTATAAGTACTCGTTAGAGAACGAGGGCACTGAGCGTGACCACCTCGAGTAGTCATTAGGGAGTCTACCTTCTCGTCAATGACTGACTCGATGTTGTAGTAGTGTGTCTGGTTCTTTGACCTAGATGCATCGGCAGTTCACCTTGAGGGTGTTATAGTTTTGACTACACCATTACTCGGTCTCCTAGCCATATGAACCCTGAGGTGTATGTTGGCTATGACATGTTCATTGTAGGAACTGGATGGCATCAAGATGGAATCTATCTACCTCGGTGGTAGAGGAGCAGCCCTATGATAATCATGAGAATCAAGTCCAGAAGCCATGGCCATGGTAGAGTGAAATAATAGAAAGAGTTTCTATTTAGATTTTCACATTGACTCGAATCGAATGATTACATCATATGACAGAGACTAGGGTTTGACGAGTTTACTTAACCCTAATTGATCGGGGCTCAAGATAGAAGAACTGAATCACACAGGTAGCTGCACCAAAGAGGTTCGCATTCAGCTCTAATGGGTTGCCACCATATACTGCTAGGTGTCACTGGTGGATTTTGGGAGCAATTAGAATGATTTAGATGATCGATCATTCTAGCTGTTCGAATCAGAAGAGTTCTGATCCATCGAAAAGAGTTTCGATGATGTCGATGATAGAGATTATGAACATATCCCATTACCATACAGAACTGAACCTAACATGGGTCACACAAACAAGGGTTTAAATCTGGTGATCATCAATTGAACTGATCTAGTTCAATTGATCTGAATGAGATTCAATTAGGTTCAAGGAAATCGTGCTAGCACTCGATTGAACCTAACGTTCTTCTTTTGCTACATAAATAAGTTGTCCTTTCTGTGCCAAAGGAGTTTGTGCTCAAACAGAGGCCTTCATATGGTCTGACAGGAGGCTGTCCAAGTCAGAAAAGGTTGTCTTATTTGTAAGACACTACCTGCCATTTTTGGTCACCTGCCATTTCTTGTTCTTTGACTTTGGTCGAAAGTCTAACTTTGACTAGTCAAACGTTGACCATTGACACTTTGACTTTTGACCACATGTCATGCACCTATTGGAGAGCTGGTGGGGGCCTATCCCCCTGTCAGAACCTGGCAAGGAGAAGGGCGCACGCCACCCTAGGTGTGTGCCCAAGTTGGAGGCGCCTAGGAGTCCTTGTTGGATAAGGACTCCATCTCCTTTTTGGATTCCAATTAGAGTTCTTCTAAGAACCAACTTTGACTGGTCTTAGGTGCCCTCTAAGGAGGAATCTAGGGGACTCTATTCCCACCAATTAGATTTAGATCTGATTTCACAAAGGGTTGTGATTGGTTGGGAAGAAGAGGAGTTGGATCACAGCTAGTCTATAAATAAGACCCTGTATCCAACTCAGATTGTATGAGATATGATGAGATCATAGTTTCTCCATGCCCCAAGGCTCCCTCTCCCCTCCTTCTCCATGCCATAGTCTCTTCTCTCCTTGCTCTCCACGTCCAAAAGGAGTTTTGGACCTTGGTTGTTGCGATTCGGATCAAAGAAAGGCGATCAAAAATAAGAAGGCTGCGCTGCTGCAAAGGACGACTGCTCATCTTCAAAAGAGTTTTGAAGATCCTCCAGATCTGATTTTTGGAGGTGTAATAGAGAAAAATAGGATCTCCAGATCCAACCCAAGTGGATACCGGTAGAGGCCAGGCGCTTGCGTGGCTAAGATCCAGAACCTTCCGCTGCAAACAGGATCATCAACAAGATAATAGGATTACCCAAATCAGATAAATTAAATTTGATTTAATTTATCTTTTAATTTTATTTTATTAAAATAATAAGAATCAGATCTGAAACATATCAAGATCTGATTGGGATCAAGAGAATAATTTTTGAAATATATCTCTTGATCTGATCAGATCTGAACGAACCTAGACCGGGAAATCAGGATTTTCCTTCATCTGACATACTATCTAATCTAGGATACCTACCAGTTGAATAGACTACGTTAACAGGCTGTGATAGCATATACACACCATTATTCAAATATCCATAAAAAATAGTAACACCATTCATAATAATATTATAACCTTATTTCTTTATTAAAATTTTATAATTATTTTTAGCCAGAAGCCTATAGAAATAACATTTAAAAAGAAATTGGGATAGAAATGACAATCATTAAGAATAATAGTATGGGACTTAAATACAAGTTTAGGATTTTTAAAGCTAGAACTAGAACTAGTCTTCCATCTCCAATGTTTAGAAATCTTTCGTCTTGCTCAAATCTCCTACTGACCTGCAACTCCTGTAATAAGTTGCAAATATGGTAAGGGCTATCAGCATCCAATATCCAATCAGTATAATCATAAATAGAGAAATTGCAAGGAGTTATCATATAAATACCTTGCCTAGCAACACCTTGCTTCTTTCTCTACTTGCTTGGGTCTAGGGAGGCAATGTACTGAGGATAGTTTCTCTTCTAGTGCCCCCGCATCTTGCAAAAAAAGCATTCAGCTTGACTCTTATCGGACTTGATCTTTCTGGTCTGATCCTGTACAGATGTCCCAGCCTAAATTTGTACCTTCTTTACTTTCTTCTTCTTGTTCTTCTTTCCTTTTCTAAAGGGTCGAGAATCAAAAAATGAAGCTCCCACTAAATTCACCGACTCCTTGTGGAGTTAGTGATCCTTCTCAAAGTTCTAAAGCAACCCTAATAACCTGTGGTAGCCTACTTCAGGCTTTGTCATTCTAAAATAAGTGAGGAATGGAAGATAAAACTTGGATAGCGAGTTTAGTATTGCATCTTTCCCGAGCTATTTATGCAAGAAAAATTCGAGCTTGCTTAATCGCTCTATCAGCTCAATCATGTACAGTACATGATCAATGATAGAGGCTCCATCCCACATCCTAGTATTGAAGATGGCATAACTAGTCTTGTGTCTCTCAACGTCATCAGATGTGCCAATAGAATCCTCCAACACTTGAAGTATATCTTTTGGCTGAGCCATCTCAAATCTACGACTGAACTCGTCACTTATGGCAATCAGCATAATGCAGCACACAATGGTTCGATCACTAAGCCACTTCTGATAAGTGTCTCTTACTATCCCATATGCATTGACAGCTAGCTCCTCAAATGCAGGATCCATCAACACATACAGGATCCGTTCATGCTCCAGGATAATCTTCAACTTTTGATACCAGCTACTGAAGTTGGATCCCACCAACTTATCATTACCCAACAATGATCGAAGCGATAGAGAAGTGGCCATATCTGCATAAAAAAAATCATAATTTAATTAGTAATTGATTTATTAAATCTAAAGATTTAGATTTTAATTAAAAGATTCTTCTACTATTTTATTCAAATTGGTAGTCTCTACCTCTAATTCAAGAAATTATCCTAATTTTTTAGTGGGTACTAGAATCCACATAGACTACACACGAGCCTAACTTTGGTTGTCCAATCCACATACATCTAAGGTAGGTTCATAATTAATTATTTTTTAAAATAATTTTTAATAATTAAATTTTTGTCCCGGTCTCTAATCAATAGGTTTTGGCCTCTACTGAAAAGGTCCGATTAGGTCCAACTATTAACATGACCATACTTGGTCCATCAAATCAATGAATAATTAAGCCTAATTTTGGTTGGCTAACCTAATTATCATTTAGAAAGATACAACCAAGAAATCATATAATGAATGATAATTTCAAAAGCCAATAAGCACCAGACCTTTGGGCCTCCAATGATTATCCAACTAATGGATCCATTATCATCCACTTAATGGACGGCTATGATCTAATTATCATAATAATTATTTTATTTTAGAAACTTAATAATTTAAGAGAATTTAATTTTAAAGAAGAGGAAAGGTCAGATGAACTAGCTTATCATGATCCTCCCACTGGCTTTACCAAGTCAGCTTAAGGAAGATCATTAATAGGATGGCCTAGGAGCACCTAAATCAATCATACTAATTTACCTAACTAACATGGATTAGCTCGAATAGTCAAATGATCCGATCAAAATATAATTTCACCAAGAGGTCAGGTTAGTTTGATTAGTGGGAGGGTCTACCAAAGCTTGCCTTAGACACCATCAAAAATAGCTAGGTAAGCGGACTACCAATTAAAGACCACTAGTCTAGTTTATCTTAGACACCAACTAGTTTAATTAGTCTTGATTAGATCAATCTAATAGTTCATGCTAGACCGCGTAGCCAAGAATCAAGTCCATCTTGGGTCTTGTTAAAGATATGGACTTGACCATCTACAACTATTATAATTGATCTAGAGAATTCTTGACCTAATCTAAGACAATAATTAATTAGATTTAGTTAATTCTTTAAATAAGTTCTTTCTTTAATCTAACTCTAGGTATAATCCAATTAATGGACAAAATCCCCACTAACCCATTTAACCCAATGTGTTATGATTTGTATCTTGGGATCTTTAATTCATAATCCTAGATCCTAATCAAATAATTTCTTAATTTTTAATTAAATTTTGGGCTGAGGATTGAGGTTCGACTTTTTAAAAATAATTTTTATATTTATAAAATATTTTTATAACATGGTTCTACCAATCAAGTTGCATGTTTGATTCATAATATATAAGTAAGATAAGCATGAAACTATTTTAGATCCAATTTAAATAGGTTCATGTAATTACAATAGTTTCAACTATAGTCAATCATAAATTATCTTATATCAAATCTAACATATTTATGATGATTAAAATTAGATTAAAATATTTTTAATTAGCTTATAAAATTTTTTAGATCTAATCTAAAATTTTATGATCAATATTTTAGATCAACACGTACTAAGACAACCTCTCCACTGTAAGGAATAAACCTTACGGCAGGATAATCTTATAATCAGTTCGTGCAATCTAAAAATTTTATTTTTAAATCTAAAACTCTTTTAAATCTAATAAATCATAAATAAAATTAGATCACATCTAATAAATTTATGATAAAAAATAGATCTACATGAACTAGGACAACCTCTCCACTATAATGGATAAACCATACGGCAAGATAATCTTATATCAATTTATGTGATCATAATTTTTAATTTTAGATTTAATAATTAGATTATAAATTAGATCTAATCTAAGAAATTATCTAAATATATAAAAATAATTATATAATAATAAATTTAGGCTCTAATACCAATTGAAGGAATCAGATCTATGATTTCAGGGCTAGATCTTGAAATTTTTTCAAGATCAGATAGTGAAAGACTAAAATAAATTAAAATTTATTCATAAAAAATAGAGAATCCCTAGATCTAAGATCCTATTACATGATTATAGCATGAGATTAAATTAAAAATTAAAAGCATAAGAAAGAAGAACATGTTGATCATATCAACATGCGCCTACACAACATCTAATGCAGGTATGTAATAACATATCATATCTATATTATCTATTCAAGTTAGACATTCTAACTTATTGATTTAGACTTAAGGATGATGCTCTAAGCCATACACACATCCAGCCTTTAATAGAAGGATAGAAGGAAGAGGAGAGATTTTATATATGATACACTCTCAAAAAAATCTCAAAAAGAGGAGGAGAAGAGAAGAACAAAGCAACCCTAGAAGAAGACTCTCTTCTTCTTCTCTATTCTCTCACCTAGACACCTAGATTAGTATCCATGAAAATCACATGCCCAAGAGGTCTCTCACCCTGGTATTCACATGCTAAAAAGCTCTCTCCAAGTTCTAGAATATATCCAAAAATCAGCCCAAAATTCATCCTATATAATGAAATATGGAGGAGTCCTTATTGGTTCAAATTCTTAGACTAGGAAAGAACAAATATGGCAACTAGTTGGGGTGCCCAACACTTGGATGCCCCCTCCTTTCTTGTTGGTGTGGACCACTAGAGAAAGGCACACAAAAATTTCTCCTTTTAACCATGAAAATTAGAGGAGAAATCAGGATGGGGCAGCACACATGGGAGGAGACCAAGTTTGTTAGGATTCTATCATATAGAATCCAACAACTTTAACAACTTCCTAAATATTGACTTGGTCCACAACTTAATGCCACATAGGAAATAGAGGAGAAGGATGGGCATGCATTATGATCAGGAAGAGAGAAGATTTATCATCAAAAACAAGAAAGAAAGGGCATGGATAGTGCAGGATATAGGTGGCGCAAGCAAGATGGATCCTAGTTTTACTAGGATTCCATATTTGACTTCGTTAAATATGGTTTCTCAAATCAAATCAAATCAAACCAAAAGTAACTCAATATAATTAAATTAGACCCTAATATAATTAAAAACTTAATTAAATTAGATTTAATTTTAATTTAATTTTCTAATCAAATTAGAAAATTGGGTTGACCCAAGTCCTAGTTGAACTAGGACTAGTTCTTCCTTGCACTTGGCTTATCCAATAAACCAATTGGACTTGATCCAATCAAGCCCAAACCAAATCTAATTAAATTATATTTAATTAGACTTAATCTCAGTCCTCTGGCTTAATTAAATTAAGCTAATTAGCAATCCAATTGCTAATCGATCCTCTTATAATACTTGCACTAGGTTAAACATCAATCGTATTGATCGTTTAACCTTTGAATGATTCTCAATCATTAATCAACCATCCGATCGGATTATGAACTCTAATGTATGTGACCCCATAGATCCGAGCCTAAACTGGTAACATAGAAATAAATTTTTATACTAGTCGAAATGACCATCTAGCAATGGTACCTGATGATCGGATAGATCGAATATGTAGAACAATATCCTTAGAACCCATATGGATATAGTTTCCATATAATTCATCCCTTTGACCAAAATGCTTTTTAGATATCTCAAAGTTCAACTATCAACTTTGATCAGGCTATCCACATTATATTTCAAAATAATAAATTCATCTCATAAATTATCCTAGCCAAGATTTTGCTATATTGAAATACAATGATACATTCTTCTCTAACTATTGAAGTGGTCAATTCCATCTTGATCATACACTAACTTTGCAAGTACTTGACTATGCCTAGAAGCCTTCCATTACTGAATTAAAAATTTGGTTAGTCTGATACCAAAGCACGGTGAGTTGCTTGCAAGCCACTAAGATGAGTTTAGATCTAAGGGACACTTATACCTATATCCCATCAGAGATATTTTCGACAGCAGAATGCTCTGGAGTTGGTCACATTCCATGATGATGTACCCCTCCATCTCACCTATATGCCATACCAGTGTCTGCAAACTCCTTGGTTAAGAGGACAACCAACCTCGGGGTTCTAGAATCTGGGCTGAATTATGGTGAAGTAGTTTATTTTCCATAGATAAGTCCCTAGCATGAATTTCCTCAAAATGCATTGCATCATCCCTTCCAAATAACAACCATAGCCTACTTGCTTGATCATTGAGTCTCTTAGCTCCGATAGTGGGTGCCCTAAGTAAATTGCCCAGCTTTTCTATGGTTAAATTAATTTTCGCCTTCTTGACTTCTGATTCAAATGATCTTGGGCTAACTTTAGCATTGCTATAGAACTCCTTCACTAGATTTGGATAGGTCAGAAGATTTATTCTTGAGCAAAGGTATTTCCATCCTTGAAACTTTAATCCCTCTTCAAACTCAAAACCCTCACTTGCTAGGAAGTCAAAATCCACTTTTCTACTAGTTGTGATAGCCCTAGAGGAGAGTGGAATGGGTATGAAAGAAGAAGATGGAGGGGAAACTAGAGTAGGAGGCTGAGGGGATTGAGTGGATGGTCCTGGTGGAGGTGAGGATGACTGAGACGACCTAGAAGAACGATCTTCATGAAACTTTGATCGTCGTTCTCCACCACATGCCCTCCTTCTAAATGGCGGATCCAAACGAACATGCTTAAACCTAGGGGTTACGATTTGTTTCTTGGGTGGCATGATTCCAAAACCCACTCAAAATCGATGGAAAAAGATTTTCTAGGGGATGGACTTAAGGGTTCTAGGGTTTCTCTCTAGGCGGCTAAGAAACAAAAGATAAAAGAACTGTCGGTCTATCTGTTTAAAAAATAGGATGCCTGACAACTTAGCCGACCCAATTTTTTATGAAGAAAAATTGAGTCGGCCCAATACTGGGATGGCTATGATTTTCAGAAGAGAAAAATTAAGACTGCCTAGTTTGGCATAGATCTGAACATTATGAGTTTCAAGACCAGAAATTTTTTCATTCATTTTTCTTTTCTAAATAAGATAAAAATAAACTAATACAAGAAAATTTATCACATGAAAATTAATCATTTCATCATATGAAAACCAATCATCATAAGATATGCATTTAACAAATTGGATCAAATAAACCTAATTATTTTCTTATTGTGCAAAATCTTTCTTCATTCAAGGGTTTAGTAAAGATATCAGCAACTTGATTTTTAGTAGGCACATATTAAAGAAGTATATCATTATTTTGAACATGCTCTCTAATAAAATGATGACTTACTTCTATATGCTTTGTTCTTAAGTGTAATATAAAATTTTTAGTTAAATTTATGGCACTTGTGTTGTCACAATGAATAGAAATGTTACTACAAGTAATACCATAGTCTTCTAGTTGTTGCTTAATCCACAATAGTTGAGCATAACAACTTTCAGTAGCAATGTATTCAGCTTCCACCGTAGATAAGGCTATTGAATTTTATTTCTTGCTAAACAAAGAGATCAAATTTACTCCTAAAAATTGACATGTTCCACTTGTACTTTTCCTATCTAAGTAACAACCCGCAAAATCTGAATCACTATAACCAATTAAATCTAATGAAGATTGTTTAGAGTACCATAAACCAACATCTTGAGTATTTATTAGATACTTAAAGATTCTTTTAACTGCTAATACATGTGATTTCTTAGGATTTGATTGATAATATGCACACATGCATACACTAAACATTATGTCCGACCTACTTGTAGTTAAATATAGTAAAGATCCGATTATACCTCGATATAGCTTAGGATCTACTACTTTTTTTTTGGGGTCTTGATCAAGCATGCAACTTATGTTCATAGGGGTGCCACTTCCAATATGTGTAGTTTGTTCCATTAAATAGTGGAGGTCTATTGGTTGATTGCCCCTCAACCAATGGAGTCCCAATTAGGATTGCCATATGATCTTTAGCTCTTTGATAGCTTGATCAACAACTAATACTAGAGCATCCGCTCTGATACCACTTGTTGCTCAAGTATGGCTACCCAAGAGGAAGGATGAATTGGGTCTTTTAAATTTTAAGCTTATGATGTAAATAGATTGATCAAATTAAATGTGAACAAATAAGCTATATAATGTGTAGTGAAGAAAATCAATAGAACAGTAATATGCAATCATAAATACAATGATTCTATAGTGGTTCGGTGCCAAACTCAGCACCTACGTCCACTCCCTAAGTAAACTACTTAAAAATTCAACTATAATCACTAGGCTTGATTACAATCCGATTATTTTATTTGGGCTCATAATCTAATCCAGTTGGTTTTCATCTTGGCTCATCAACTACAACCATACAATGATTATTTTTTTGAGCTAGCAATCAACCCCGATTGATTTTCACTTTGGCTCACCAATCACAACCATACACCATCCAACTTTAGGCTTGGACTAACCCAAGTTTCTCACCCCAAGAAACTTGAAACAAATATGAAAAATACAATGAACAAAATAAAAATAAACTCTTTGAAGCTTAAGAGAAGAAAATCTGGGAGCTTGGCTTGTAGGCTTGATTTCTTCTCTTTGAGTGCTTAAAAGGAGTTGATCTTCAATGGTGTTGGCCCGACTTCTCTCTGATTAAGGATGTTGGAAGGACAAAAAAAGCTCTAAGAATTACTTCTTCCCTTTTACTATTTAGCTCATACACTTGAAAAATTGAAAATCTGCTTGGAAGTTCTTTCTTTTTGGTTCAAAAGTTATTTTTCTTGTCTCAAGTGCTTTCTTAAGTATCCCAAAGGTTTCCCACCATTACAAGTTGTCATCATAAGCTTTTGAAAGTAATCTAGCCATTAGAAGATCCAAAATAGCCATTGAAAGATGTGTGGAGTGAAAAAACTACAAAACTGGAAATTAGCCATTACATGCACTAGGCCGGCTCAGTTTTAAACTAGGTCGGCTCAATTTTCAGCAAGATCGACTCAGTCTCAAAAATTTTGAAATACTATTTCTATCTTCTTCTGTTGTTTGAGACTAGGATGGCTCACTTTCAGACTGGGTCGGCCTAGTTCCATAGGATCGACTCAATTTTCAACTGGGTCAGCTCAGTCCCATGGGTCATAAAAATTTAGCTTTCTGTCCTTTCTATCTTCTATTTTTACTAAGACTAGGATGGCTCAGTCTCAGACTAGGTCGGTCTAGTTTGCATGCCAAGTGTGCCAAAGACTGTTTTTGATCCTTTTTTCTCTAAATTACTTTATAGGCTAGACTTATCCTTTATATCTTGATTTAATCTTCATTTTGACCTCTAGAAAGTTGTATCTATTCTAGTACTTCTTCTCTAAAATCTTAAGTGATGAATCTTCGTTTGGATGAATTGGAACACTTGATATTTGTGAGCACTTTGAAATTTATAACTACACACCCTCACAACCCATGTTAGTGATTTAACAATTTATACTCAAATACTTTTGTTATCATCAAAATCAAACTAGGATCAATAGAGTCCATCCAAGCATGAGTCGCTTCAATATTGCTGCTCTGGAGGTCAATAACTTAGACCAATCTATTGCTATGGTCGTGCTGAAGGAAGGCCTTCTGAAAAATGATCTTCTCTTCTTCCTAGAGAAAAAGTATCCCCGAGACTTCACCAACATGCTAGCTCAAGCTGAGGGCTATGCCCGAGCTGAGAAAGCTTTTAAGCTTCAGGATGATGAGGTCACCAAAAAATGGCAAGCAGGAGAATCTAGCAAGCCTACACTAGAATAGAAGCTGACTGAAGTTTGACCATGTTTCAGAACCCTTCTTGAATGCAGATGGACCTGAACTCCACCTCGAGCTCATTGGTCAAGAAGTCCAGACTAGAGGATGTGGCAAAGCTCCCCTCCTAGAAGATTTTACAACTACTCTCCTCTAAATACTCTAAAGACTCAAGTACTGATGAAAATAAAGAAGCTACTTTCGAGGCTAGAAAAAATGTAGTCTCATCCAAGTAAGCACAATCCCAACAAGTACTGCCTGTATCATTATAATTATGATCATGATATTAAAAAATGCATTTAACTCTAGGATGAGATTGAAGAGCTGATCAGACGAGACCAACTAGATTGATTTCTATCATCGATCAGAAAAAAGAGAAGACCATCCAAGATCTCTTCCACAGTCGAAACCATCTCAGAGGGATGAACCATAAGGAGATCGACCTCCTCTTAGAATCATCAATATAATCACTGGAGGACATCCGTAGGAGGAGGCCAGTGGATCAGTAGGGTCAGTAAAAAAGCAAAGAACTGAGGAACCCATAGCTTTCATTGAAGAAGATGCATAAGAGGTCCAATTTCTGCATAACGATATGGTTGTAGTCATTTTAAATATTGCTAATTATGATGTACACCATATTTTGATTGATAATGAAAGTTCAACTGATGTTTTATTTTATGATACTTTCTCTAAAATATCTATACCTAATGGCCGCATGGGACTAATAAGCTTCCCATTAGTGGGATTCATCAGTGATGCTATACCGATCGAAGGAATAATTACTTTACCAGTTGTGGTAGGTCGATGTCCAAAACAATCTAGAGCTCAGGTTGATTTTCTGGTGGTAAAGGCTCTCTCTACCTATAACGTGATTCTCAGCCGACTTGGGTTGAATGCACTCTATGCTGTGGTATTCACATATCACTTGAAAATGAAGTTTCCATAGAATATGGAGTTAGAGAGGTTAGGAGAGATCAAGCCTTGGCACGCCATTACTACACAATTGCTTTGCAAGAAGAAAAGTAGCCAGAACTTTGTTCGATAAACAGACTCAATGCTTGCAATGACTTGACTGAAGAATGAAGGGAACCTATCGATGACCTTGTCCGGTCCCTTTGAATGATGGGAATGAGGACCACATAGTTCAAATTAGCTCCAACCTAGGAGAAGTCAGAAGGTAGCTCGTCACCTTTCTACGGAAGAATGCCAACATCTTTACCTAGGTCCCCATAAATATGGTTGGTATCAACATCGAAGTTATGGAGCATTGCCTAGCTGTAGATCACAAGCATCGATCTGTGAAGCAAAAGAAGCACAACTTTATGCCTAAATTATTGAAGGCCATCGCGAAGGAGGTAGACAAGCTCCTCAAAGCCAAGTTTATATGAGAGGTATCCTACCCAGATTGAATTACAAATATGGTTCTCATCAAGAAAGCGAATAGCAAATAGAGAATGTGCATAGATTTCACTAACCTAAACAAAGCCTACCCAAAGGACAACTATCTCCTGTCTAGAATTGATTAACTAGTGGATACTACCTCAAGCAATGAGCTCCTCACTTTCATAGATGCTTTCTCTGACTATAACCAAATTCGAATGGCACTAGAAGATGAGGAGAAAACTACTTTTATTTCTGACCGTGGTCTTTATTGTTATAGGATTATATTCTTTGGACTCAAATTTGCAAGTGTAACCTATCAGCACCTGATGAATGAGATCTTCAAGGAGCAGATCGACCATAATATGATGATCTATGTGGATGACATGCTTGTCAAGAGCTAATTTTCAACAAATCATATTGCTGATCTGGAAGAGACATTCAACACACTCTGTAAGTACAAAATGAAGCTGAATCCAACCAAATATACTTTTGGAGCAACTTTAAAAGTTTTTTGGATTCATAATGTCAAAGCACGGCATCGAGGCAAATTCAGAGAAGATCAAGTTCATCCAAGAGATGATTGTATCCAAGATAATAAAAGAAGTTTAATGCCTGACGGGGAAGATCGCTGCTCTAAATCATTTTGTTTCAAGATTGGTAAAGCGCTGCATGCCTTTTTTTAAATACTCAAACAATCAAAGAACTTCTGCTGGACTACTGAATGTCAAAAATTCTTTAAAGAACTAAAGAACCACCTCAGCTTACCTTCTCTCCTTGCTAAGCTAGAACCTGATGAAGAGTTATTCTTATACCTAGCGGTATCTCCTGTGGCCATCAGAGCCATGCTAATTAAAGAGGAGGCGAAAGTCCAAAAGCTAATCTACTACATAAGTCAAGTCCTAGAAGATGCAGAGATCAGGTATACTAAATTAGGAAAACTAACATAAGCTTTATTGATTGCAGCAAGAAAACTCCAACTTTAATTTTAGGAGCACACAATAATAATCCTCACCAACCAACTAATAAAAATAGTTCTTCATCGGTCAGATACTTTCGAAAGAATAGCAAAGTGGGCAATTAAGCTCACTGAATTTGATATTAAGTTTCAACCTTAGTCATCAATTAAAGCTTAAATACTGATCGATTTTATGGTGGAATGCACAATTTTAGATTCGATCGAACCTGAGCAGCAAAAAGTCTGCACTTCTAATTTACAACCAAGCTTTCCTAAAGAGAAAGTAGACCTTCTTAGAGATTTTTAAGCTTTGTATGTTGATGGTTCATCTAATGCATCTGGAGTAGGTGTACGCTTAATTCTTATTAATTCAGAAGGAGTCATTGTAGAATATGCGTGGTGCTTTAAGTTTCCTGTAATTAATAATGGAGCAGAATATGAAGCTCTGATTGCAAGATTATGAATAATCAAAGGGTTGGGGATAGATCATGTGAAGGTCTATAGTGACTCATAATTGGTAGTAGGGTAGGTCAATGGTAGCTATAAAGCTCGAGAGGAAAGTATGAAAAAATACATGGATAAATTAAGAAGTTTAACTTCAACCTTTAGCAGTTTTGATATTCAGTAGATCCTAAGAGTAGAGAATTTTAGGGCCAACCTTCTATCCAAGTTGGCTACCTTGGCTCCGAATGAGCTGCCCAAGGAAGTTTCCTTTGAAGTTCTTCAGCATCCAAGTTTAGAGAGATCCCAAACAGTAATGCAAGTGGATCCTGAGCCCATGGCCATTCGTACAATAGAAAATGGATATACTTGAACCATTTTCCATAGTACCTTAACAACAAAAATTTCTCCTAATAGTAGTGGACTATTTTACTAACTGGGTCGAGGTCGAGCCCTTAGCAAAGATTACTAAAGCTAAAGTATAGGACTATGTCTAAAAGTCAATAGTGTGCAGGTTCAATCTTTCATGAATCTTGATTATCGATAATGAATGCCAATTTGTAGGGACAAAGTTTGCTGAATTTTATGAGGATTTAAATATTTCTCATCATTTCATATCTATGGCCTATCTATGAGAATTTATGGTGCCCCCAAGCCTTGGAAGGCCATGGGAGGAGTCAATGGGTTGGTTCCGAGGATTCCAGGGGCTTGGTTGGTGCTTCGGAGATTCGGAACATAAGATGAAGCAAAAAATCAAAGTCAAAAAATCAAGACTGCAGAAAGAAGATTTTCTGTAGGTTAGCCAACTCAGTCTAAAACTAGATCGGCTAAGTCTCAGAGCATAGGCAAAATAGAGAGCTACGCATTCGAAACTGCTGGCATGGTATAGAACTGGGCCAGCTCAATTTTAGATTGAGCTGACCTAGTGGAACTTAGCCGGCTCAATGTGCGGGCAGAGTTATGTGAGGATCTATTTTAGACTAGGGTCTGGGTTGATCCTAGGGATCTTAAGGCCTAGTTTGAGAGATTTTAAGGTGGCTAATTCATGTATGAGTCAGGTCTAGATCCAGAGGATGAGAGCATGAAAGACATGGGTGTACATGGGCTCAGTGAGTGCTTTCACATATTGGATTAGTCAGAGAGTTTTTTAGTCGGACCTAATGGCTATGTATAAATACATAGGTTGTATTAGGTTTTCAAGCTGCTATAAAATACAGACCTTTTCTTTCTCAACTCTCTTCTTCTCTTCTCTCTAGAGTTGTCACCCTAGGATTCTTGAAGAAGTCCTAGAGAAGGAGGGTGTCTCCCTTAAGCCCAAGGAGGGAGGTGCCCCATCATAGATCCAGGTGGAGGATCGGTGCTTTGCTACCCATAGAGAATGTCACAGGTTCCTTCAGATCCGTGCTAAAGGTCAAGAGCTTTTGCAACATGGTATCGATGCTTATGATATCAAGGATGATTGTTATTCGAGTAATATCATGGAACATTATTTGGTATCAGAGCTAGGTGATGCCTGGAATGTTGTGCGCTTATATTTGGTATCAGAGCTTGATGGTGTATGAAAGAGAAGGAGAAGTCGTACAAAATGAAATAAAAAATCTACACAAGGATTCTATAGTATGTCTCAAATCTATCTTTGTTATTGCTGTGGTTTGGCCAATCGAGAGCAGACTGAGCCGACTTAGTGCGCAGACAGAGTTACGCGAGGGTCTATTTTAGGCTAAGGTCTGGGATGATCCTAGGGGTCTTAAGGTCTGATTTGAGATATTTTAAGGAGGCTAATTCATTTATGGGTTGGGTCTAGATCCAGAAGATGAGAGCATGGGAGACATGGATGTACATGGACTCGGTGAGTGCTTTCATGTATTGGATTAGCTGGAGAGTTTTTTGGTTGGGCCTAATGGCTATGTATAAATACATAGGTTGTATTAGGGTTTTATTCTATGGAATACAGATCTTTTCTCCCTCAACTCTCTTCTTCTCTTCTCTCTAGAGTTGCCACCCTAGGATTCTTAATGAAGCCCTAAAGAAGGAGGCATCTTCCTCAAGTCTAAGGAGGGAGGCCTCCATCATAGATCCAGATGGAGGATCGGTGGTTTGCTGCCCATAGAGAACATCATAGATTTCTTCAGGTCCATGTTAAAGATCAAGGGCTTCCGCAACATGATATTGGTACTTGTGATGTTAAGGATGATTGACGTTCGAGCGATATCATAGAACATCAATTAGTATCAGGGAGAGGTGATGCTAGTTGGTGCACTTACATTTGGTATCAAATCCCGATGGTGCATGGAAGGGAAAGAGAAGTCGTACAAGGTGAAATCAAAAATTTGCACAAGGATTCCACAATATGTCTCAAATCAATCTTTGCTGTAGTTTGGCCAATCGGGAGTAGCGGGTTGAAGTTGAAGGTTGAGAGGATTAACGAAAAGAGATTTTTCTGAGGTGAAAGGATTTGGTGCATGATTTGCTGATCGATATTGGTGGAAAGGTCGGGGTGTATGATAGTTATGTGACAGGCAAGAAGCATTGGAGTGCTGCAGTAGCGCTTTTTTGGAGATGCAGGATTGAGAGAGGCTCGGTGATGTAGTAGTTGGAGAAGGTATCTCAGCAGAGAGCATCAGGATTTTTTAGAAAAATGGGTAGTGTTGGGCTGTTGAAAAGAGGTTTTTCAAGGGATAATGATCGAAGAAAGACTGAAAAAGCAATTTTACATCCTTCGGTGTCAGGAAGGCAGGAAAATAGTTGAAGATGTATTCAGTGGTTTGACTAGAGCATAGATTTGTGAAGCCTTGGGAGTGATGGAGATGGATGATCTATGAAGGTCCTATAGGTTAGGATTGGGCGGCTGTAGAGCGGTGTAGAGATGAGTTAGGGAGCACTGGAGTGCTACAGGAGCGCTTTTCTAAAGGCATGAGGCTAAGAGAGGCTTGGTGGTGCAGCAGTCGAGGATTGTATCTCAGTAGAGAGTGTCAGTGGTATCTCAAAAAGATCGAATATAGGTCTCAGGAAGAGCCAGGGGGTCTCAGAAAGTGTCAGGAGGTCTCAGGTAGCCAAGAGTATCATGGATCAGATTTCTTCTATAAGAGCATTAGGGAGAGTCATGATTCAGGTGGAGAATGGTTCTTCGAGCATAACTGAAGTGATGGCTGGTGTAGGGACAGAAGAGAAGGACTAGGATGGAATTTCTTAAGATTTAGTTGCTGGATTCAGAAGAGTTGGATGAGCTCTTGAATTTCGAAGGTGCCTGCAGATTGTGAAAGTATCTGAAATGGCTTCGAAAAGGGCTGCAGAGTGTGGAGGGTTTAAAGGAATAGCGATGGCGTTCGAGGTGCAGTGATAGGCTCAGCAGTGCAGCATTGAGTGGATGGCCTCGAGGAACTCGATGATAGAGTCGGCTTCTACGGCATCAGATGGACTTCGAATATAGGTGAAGCTCTGGAGAGATGGCTTCACAATTGGAGAGAAATTTGACATGAGTTCAGAGCAGAGGGTGTTAGATATATGTGCCCTAGAAGCCAGAATTGGCTGACACTTGTAATACACTTCTAGGGGCAAAATTATAATTTTGACTAAAATCAATAAATGGGTTATTTTCTATCACATATGTATATTTAGTGTCTGTGATACATCCTTTGAGTTAATGATAATGATAATTCATATTTTCAAGAGTTGAAAATTTAAGACAAGAATAATCATTATTAACTCATAAATTGCTCTTGACCATAGGATCATTACGAGGATGGTGATTGATCCGAAAGGTTGGTGTACAATCGCTTCTCTTTAGTAGATGAGTCTTGAGTCTACGGTGTGGAGACATCGGAGCGAGAGTACAGGTACTCGTTAGAGAACAAGGGCACTGAGCGTGACCACCTCGAGTAGTCATTAGGGAGTCTACCTTCTCGTCAATGACTGACTCGATGCTGCAGTAGTGTGTCTGGTTCTTTGACCTGAGGTGCATCGGCAGTTCACCTTGAGGGTGTTATAGTTTGACTACACCATTACTCGGTCTCCTAGCCATATGGAACCCTGAGGTGTATGTTGGCTATAGCATGTTCATTGTAGGAACTGGATTGCATCAAGATGGAATCTATCTACCTCGGTGGTAGAGGAGCAGCCCTATGATGATCATGAGAATCAAGTCCAGAAGCCCATGGCCATGGCAGAGTGAAATAATAGAAAGAGTTTCTATTTAGATTTTCACATTGGACTCGAATCGAATGATTACATCATATGACAGAGAACTAGGGTTTGACGAGTTCACCTTAACCCTAATCTGATCGGGGCTCAAGATAGAAGAACTTAATCACACAGGTAGCTGCACCAAGAGGTTCGCATTCAGCTCTGATGGGTTGCCACCATATACTGCTAGGTGTCACTGGTGGATTTTGGGAGCAATTAGAATGATTTAGATGATCGATCATTCTAGCTGTTCGAATCAGAAGAGTTCTGATCCATCGAAAGGAGTTTCGATGATGTCGATGATAGAGATCATGACATATCCCATTACCATACAGAACTGAACCTAACTGGGTCACACAAACAAGGGTTTGAATCTGGTGATCATCAATTGAACTGATCTAGTTCAATTGATCTGAATGAGATTCAATTAGGTTCAAGGAAATCGTGCTAGCACTCGATTGAACCTAACGTTCTTCTTTTGCTATCATAAATAAGTTGTCCTGTCTGAGCCAAAGGAGTTTGTGCTCAATCAGAGGCCTTCATACGGTCTGACTGGAGGTTGTCCAAGTCAGAAAAGGTTGTCTTATTTTGTAAGACATTACCTGCCATTTTTGGTCACCTGCCATTTCTTGTTCTTTGACTTTGGTCAAAAGTCTACCTTTGACTGGTCAAACGTTGACCATTGACACTTTGACTTTTGACCACATGTCATGCACCTATTGGAGAGCTGGTGGGGGCCTGTCCCCCTGCCAGAACCTGGCAAGGAGGAGGGCGCACGCCACCCTAGGCGTGCGCCCAAGTTGGAGGCGCCTAGGAGTCCTTGTTGGACAAGGACTCCACCTCCCTTTTGGATTCCAATTAGAGTTCTTCTAAGAATCCAGTTTGACTGGTCTTAGGCACCCTCTAAGGAGGAATCCAGGGGACTCTATTCCCACCAATCAGATTTAGATCTGATTTCACAAAGGGTTGTGATTGGTTGGGAAGGAAGAGGAGTTGGATCACAAGCTTAGTCTATAAATAAGACCCTGCGCCCAACTCAATTGTAAATGAATGATTGAGAATCAAATTCCCATGCCCCAAGGCTGCCTCTCCCCTCCTTCCTCCATGCCAAACCTCCTTCTCCCTCTCCTCTCCACGTCCAAAAGGGTTTTGGACTTTGGTTGGTGCGATTCAGATCAAAGAAAGGCGATCAAAAGCAAGAAGGCTGCGCTGCTGCAAAGGACGACTGCTGATCTTCAAAAGGAGTTTTGAAGATCCTCCAGATCAGATCCAGATCTGATTTTTGGAGGTGTGATAGAGAAGAAGAGGATCTCCAGATCCAGCCCGAGTGGATACCGATAGAGGCCAGGCGCTTGCGTGGCTAGATCCAGAACCTTCCGCTGCAAACAGGATCATCAACAGGGTAATAGGATTACCCAAATCAGGTAAATTAAATTTGATTTAATTTATCTTATTTTATTTTATTTATTAAAATAATAAGAATCAGATCTGAAACATATCAAGATCTGATATAGATCAAAGAGAAAAATTTTTGAAATATATCTCTTGATCTGATCAGATCTGAACGAACCTGGACCGGGAAATCAGGATTTCACTCCTGATTTCCCGGTCCAGGTTCGTCCAGATCTGATTAGATCAAGAGATATATTTCAAAAATTTTCTCTTGATCTCAATCAGATCTTGATATGTTTCAGATCTGATTCTTATTATTTTAATAAATAAAATAAAATAAGATAAATTAAATCAAATTTAATTTACCTGATTTGGGTAATCCTATTACCCTGTAGATGATCCTGATTGCAGCGGAAGGTTCTGGATCTTAGCCACGCAAGCGCCTGGCCTCTACCGGTATCCACTCGGGTTGGATCTGGAGATCCTCTTCTTCTCTATCACACCTCCAAAAATCAGATCTGGATCTGATCTGGAGGATCTTCAAAACTCTTTTGAAGATCTGCAGTCGTCCTTTTGCAGCAGCGCAGCCTTCTTGCTTTTGATCGCCTTTCCTTGATCTGAATCGCACCAACCTAAGTCCAAAACACCTTTTGGACGTGGAGAGCAAGGGGAGAAGAGACTATGGCATGGAGAAGGAGGGGAGAGGCAGCCTTGGGGCGTGGGGTCTAATTGCATTGCTTTCACTTAAATTAGGGTTGGGCGCAGGGTCTTATTTATAGACCTCTTGTGATCCAACTCCTCTTCCTCTCAACCAATCACAACCCTTTGTGAAATCAGATCTAAATCTGATTGGTTGGAATAGAGACCCCTGGATTCCTCCTTAGAGGGCGCCTAAGACCAGTCAAACTGGATTCTTAGTAGAACTCTGATTGGAATCCAAAAGGGAGGTGGAGTCCTTGTCCAACAAGGACTCCTAGGCGCCTCCTACTTGGGCTCACGCCACCCTTGGCGTGCGCCCTTCTCCTTGCCAGGTTCTGGCAGGGGGACAGGCCCCCACCAGCTCTCCAATAGGTGCATGACATGTGGTCAAAAGTCAAAGGGTCAATGGTCAACGTTTGACCAGTCAAAGGTAGACTTTTGACCAAAGTCAAAGAACAAGAAATGGCAGGTGACCAAAAATGGCAGGTAATGTCTTACAAATAAGACAACCTATTCTGACTTGGACAACCTCCAGTCAGACCGTATGAAGGCCTCTGATTGAGCACAAACTCCTTTGGCTCAGTCAGGACAACTTATTTATGATAGTAAAAGAAGAACGTTAGGTTCAATCGAGTGCTAGCACGATTTCCTTGAACCTAATTGAATCTCATTCAGATCAATTGAACTAGATCAGTTCAATTGATGATCACCAGATTCAAACCCTTGTTTGTGTGACCCAGTTAGGTTCAGTTCTGTATGGTAATGGGATATGTCATGATCTCTATCATAGACATCATCGAAACTCCTTTCGATGGATCAGAACTCTTCTGATTCGAACAGCTAGAATGATCGATCATCTAAATCATTCTAATTGCTCCCAAAATCCACCAGTGACACCTAGCAGTATATGGTGGCAACCCATCAGAGCTGAATGCGAACCTCTTGGTGCAGCTACCTGTGTGATTAAGTTCTTCTATCTTGAGCCCCGATCAGATTAGGGTTAAGGTGAACTCGTCAAACCCTAGTCTCTGTCATATGATGTAATCATTCGATTCGAGTCCAATGTGAAAATCTAAATAGAAACTCTTTCTATTATTTCACTCTACCATGGCCATGGGCTTTCTGGACTTGATTCTCATGATCATCATAGGGCTGCTCCTCTACCACCGAGGTAGATAGATCCCATCTTGATGCAATCCAGTTCCTACAATGAACATGCTATAGCCAACATACACCTCAGGGTTCCATATGGCTAGGAGACCGAGTAATGGTGTAGTCAAACTATAACACCCTCAAGGTGAACTGCCGATGCATCTCAGGTCAAAGAACCAGACACACTACTGCAGCATCGAGTCAGTCATTGACGAGAAGGTAGACTCCCTAATGACTACTCGAGGTGGTCACGCTCAGTGCCCTCGTTCTCTAACGAGTACCTGTACTCTCGCTCCGGTGTCTCCACACCGTAGACTCAAGACTCATCTACTAAAGAGAAGCGATCGTACACCAACCTTCCGGATCAATCACCATCCTCGTGATGATCCTATGGTCGGGAGCTGTTTATGAGTTAATAATGATTATTCATGTCTTAAATTTTCAACTCTTGAAAATATGAATTATCATTACCATTAACTCAAAGGATGTATCACAGACACTAAATACACATTCACAGTGTGATAGAAAATAACCCATTTCATTAATTATAGTCAAAATTACACTTTGCCCCTAGAAGTGTATTACAAAGACATAGTGTCAGCCAATTCTGGCTTCTAGGGCACATATATCTAACAATCCTCACTTGTCCTAAAGCCAATTGGCTACAAAGTCTAAGTCCCACCTTCTCAAGGTGGGCTTCGATCTTCTGCTGGCCCAACGGCTTTGTAAGTGGGTCTGCCACATTATTGTGTGGAGTATTGACTCTCATTGACCTAACGTACCCTTTCTCAAGATATCAGCGGATGAATAGAGAGAAAGTGATATCGCGCGCTCAATGTGGTTGGACTTTCTGGTGAAGACCTCGCTCCTTAGCAAAAGGGCGTAGGCGCCATTGCTAGTGTCGTAGTCTAAAGAGAATGATCGATGGCATTACTCCAATTCTACAAGCAAAACTTCTTTTGTACCAGAACGCTTCTTGCAGCCTCTGATGCACTATAATTCTGCTTCCACTGGTGGAATCTGGCTATCACAGTTTGCTTGGAACTCTTCCAGCTGACAGCTCCACCATTGCACACAAAAGACTTTCAAGATGTCGACTTCGATCATCTATATCAGACATTTGTTAAGTCCGAGTCTCATGTATCCTTGAACTTGGAGTTTCTCCGTTACCAAAGACCAAAACATATATCCTTAGTTCTTCTCAAGTAACTTAGGATTACATTTCACAGAAGTCCAG
>QRFJ01002696.1:28434-124200 GCA_006176705.1 Cocos nucifera
TTCCATAGCAAGAACTGAGCCTTTAGAACCTTTCATAGAAAGCTCAGCGGTAACCAGCATATTCATCAACTCGGCCAAGGAATTTTGAAGTTTATGCATGTGGTAATTCATGATGAATTGCCCATATGCATCAGTCAAGGATTGCAGAATAATATCGTTCTGCAGATCCAAGTCCAACTTCACACCGAGCTTCTCAAGCTCTTCCATGTCCTTGATCATTGTCAGACAGTGATCTTGGACTGACTGCCCATCACGCATCTTAGCCTTAAAAAGTCATTTTCGTGACTTGATATTTGGCTGCGCGACTCTGTTCACCAAACATCTCCTGCAGGTGAGCCAACATTTGGCGAGCAGTCCCGATATCTTCATGTTGGCGCTGGAGCTCATCAGACATCGAGCCCAACATGTAGTATCTGGCCTTATTGTCTTCGTCAATCCATTTTTCCAGAGACGCTCTCTGTTCAGTGGATGGACGAGCTGGTAAGGTGGGAGGGTCCTGGTCCAAAACATGTGTTAACTTCTCTGAACCCAAAACAATTTTGTAGTTCCTGAGCCAATCTTTATAATTGGGTCCAGTCAGTCTATGTGTGTCTAGGATACGTGCCAGTGGGTTGGACGCAGACATTTTCCTGTAGAGAGTCAAAGATTCTAGTTAGATACTGTAATTTTGACTTGACCAATTTGTTTAGGGATTTTATTTTTAAACAAATTAGCTCCCACTATTTTCTCGGATCCCTACACTCCCTCTGTAGAGATGCGAAAATCTCCGCGATTGATGATTTCTAGTGGGTGGTGCGGTCTCACCAACTGACTCATCACCTCACCTAACAGTTATTGGTGATGGGTTAGCCAATGAGTGAACAACTCTTGTTCAATGATTCTCTAATCATGGTGCACCCAAACTTGGTCTCTAATTCATGAATCTCACCGTATCCGGAATATTGATCCACTCCTTAGTTAAGTCAGACCCACCATTTGCATGGACTGGGTTCCTAATTGGGTCTCTCACCGTATCCGGAATATTGAGCCCAACTCATCCTCCAGCCCATAGCATCCAATGCCTAATAGACATGGTTGCGTCTTCCCGGTGCAACTGAGCCACTGTATCCAGCCGAGAACAATCAACCCCGGGAAGGGCCCGCACGTCTACAATGGTGGAAGACCTCAGACTTAATCTTTTCTTAGGGAGAATTGATTCAGGTCTCATTAAACTAGACTTGGCTTAGTCATAACAATTATGACTAACCTAGTGGCATGGGTTCAGCTCGGATTATTGACCACCTCAGATCAGAACTGTGTCAACAGATATGGCCAGGTAAGTGAGACCGGTGGAAGGAATATGCCGTTAACTCGCACAAGAACGCATTCAGGTCGAGTAGCTTCCAATTAAAAACCAGTCGGTCGTCTGTGCCAAACTTACCTTAGACACCAAATTGTTGAGTCAGAACCAATTGGGTTAGCCTACAATCCAGACTCTAACCTCTGAGCCTAATTAGGTCTTGCTTGATCGTGACTCGATCTTGACCCAGACTTAATCCTATTAGGCTGGTCAATTTAAGCATTGTTGATCCCATCTAACCAACTCTTGATTCGGTTTGATCAACCGCTTAGACCTAATTGAGCTACCCAAGCCCGAACCCAGTATTATGAATATGTCTTAGATCTGAAATTCTCAATTTTAGACCTAATTAATATTCCATAAACTTAATTCTTAATTAAGTTGGGTTCATAAACAAAATATGCACAATAAATCCTAGGGTTTCAGGATCTAGGGTTTTGCAGAAAGTAAGTTTTGGGTTTCTGATTAAGGACGAACACGCAGCACCCCTACACGTCATAAGAACACCCCATCGAATGGGAAGAGAGGGCCTTTAAACCCTTCTTCGTTCTTATGACCGGACGGCCAAGAGGAACGCCTTAATCAGGAACATGTAAATCTACAAAACAGTTATAGATCTATATCATATATCTCATATACAAATTTAGATCTAATCAAGGCATATTTTGCATACATCTCATGTATCAAATCATGCATGTTTTCAGATCTAAATTATCTCATAATAATCTAAAAAATTAGATTTAAATTGATCTAATCAAAATAAATTCTAATCTAGACAATTATGTAGAACTATTCTACAACTAGTCTAGACATGCATCTATCATATCTCATATGATATTTAAAATTAAATAATTTTTATTTGCTGTTTATCAGATGTTATTATAACACTTATAATATCAGAAAATAGTAAATAAGAAGATCTAAAATATGATTTAATCAGATTAAATCAAAGACATGCAAAACTATTCTATAGAACTATTCTATTCTAGAACTAGTCATGCATATCTTCATGTTCTTAGATCCAAATCATTTAATTTTAATTTTTCTGATTTCAGATCTGATCACATCTCATGTGACATCTGAAATCACTTTATTTTCTAATTAAAATAAAATTAAAATCAGATCTAAACAATTTAGAACCATGGCTCTGATACCAGTTGAAGGGAAATCCTGATTTCCCGGTCCAGGTTCGTCCAGATCTGATCAGATCAAGAGATATATTTCAAAAATTTTCTCTTGATCTCAATCAGATCTTGATATGTTTCAGATCTGATTCTTATTATTTTAATAAATAAAATAAAATAAGATAAATTAAATCAAATTTAATTTACCTGATTTGGGTAATCCTATTACCCTGTAGATGATCCTGATTGCAGCGGAAGGTTCTGGATCTTAGCCACGCAAGCGCCTGGCCTCTACCGGTATCCACTCGGGTTGGATCTGGAGATCCTCTTCTTCTCTATCACACCTCCAAAAATCAGATCTGGATCTGATCTGGAGGATCTTCAAAACTCTTTTGAAGATCTGCAGTCGTCCTTTTGCAGCAGCGCAGCCTTCTTGCTTTTGATCGCCTTTCCTTGATCTGAATCGCACCAACCAAAGTCCAAAACACCTTTTGGACGTGGAGAGCAAGGGGAGAAGAGACTATGGCATGGAGAAGGAGGGGAGAGGCAGCCTTGGGGCGTGGGGTTTCTCAATTGCATTGCATTAATTAGGGTTGGGCGCAGGGTCTTATTTATAGACCTCTTGTGATCCAACTCCTCTTCCTCTCAACCAATCACAACCCTTTGTGAAATCAGATCTAAATCTGATTGGTTGGAATAGAGACCCCTGGATTCCTCCTTAGAGGGCGCCTAAGACCAGTCAAACTGGATTCTTAGTAGAACTCTGATTGGAATCCAAAAGGGAGGTGGAGTCCTTGTCCAACAAGGACTCCTAGGCGCCTCCTACTTGGGCTCACGCCACCCTTGGCGTGCGCCCTTCTCCTTGCCAGGTTCTGGCAGGGGGACAGGCCCCCACCAGCTCTCCAATAGGTGCATGACATGTGGTCAAAAGTCAAAAGGTCAATGGTCAACGTTTGACCAGTCAAAGGTAGACTTTTGACCAAAGTCAAAGAACAAGAAATGGCAGGTGACCAAAAATGGCAGGTAATGTCTTACAAATAAGACAACCTATTCTGACTTGGACAACCTCCAGTCAGACCATATGAAGGCCTCTGATTGAGCACAAACTCCTTTGGCTCAGTCAGGACAACTTATTTATGATAGTAAAAGAAGAACGTTAGGTTCAATCGAGTGCTAGCACGATTTCCTTGAACCTAATTGAATCTCATTCAGATCAATTGAACTAGATCAGTTCAATTGATGATCACCAGATTCAAACCCTTGTTTGTGTGACCCAGTTAGGTTCAGTTCTGTATGGTAATGGGATATGTCATGATCTCTATCATAGACATCATCGAAACTCCTTTCGATGGATCAGAACTCTTCTGATTCGAACAGCTAGAATGATCGATCATCTAAATCATTCTAATTGCTCCCAAAATCCACCAGTGACACCTAGCAGTATATGGTGGCAACCCATCAGAGCTGAATGCGAACCTCTTGGTGCAGCTACCTGTGTGATTAAGTTCTTCTATCTTGAGCCCCGATCAGATTAGGGTTAAGGTGAACTCGTCAAACCCTAGTCTCTGTCATATGATATAATCATTCGATTCGAGTCCAATGTGAAAATCTAAATAGAAACTCTTTCTATTATTTCACTCTGCCATGGCCATGGGCTTCAGGACTTGATTCTCATGATTATCATAGGGCTGCTCCTCTACCACCGAGGTAGATAGATCCCATCTTGATGCAATCCAGTTCCTACAATGAACATGCTATAGCCAACATACACCTCAGGGTTCCATATGGCTAGGAGACCGAGTAATGGTGTAGTCAAACTATAACACCCTCAAGGTGAACTGCCGATGCATCTCAGGTCAAAGAACCAGACACACTACTGCAGCATCGAGTCAGTCATTGACGAGAAGGTAGACTTCCTAATGACTACTCGAGGTGGTCACGCTCAGTGCCCTCGTTCTCTAACGAGTACCTGTACTCTCGCTCCGGTGTCTCCACACCGTAGACTCAAGACTCATCTACTAAAGAGAAGCGATCGTACACCAACCTTCCAGATCAATCACCATCCTCGTGATGATCCTATGGTCGGGAGCTGTTTATGAGTTAATAATGATTATTCATGTCTTAAATTTTCAACTCTTGAAAATATGAATTATCATTACCATTAACTCAAAGGATGTATCACAGACACTAAATACACAGGTGTGATAGAAAATAACCCATTTCATTAATTATAGTCAAAATTATAATTTTGCCCCTAGAAGTGTATTACAAGTGTCAGCCAATTCTGGCTTCTAGGGCACATATATCTAACAGATGCATAGTTTCAAGTGGAGAGGCATGTGTAGGAGGATAGGCATAGTTCTGAGGAGACCATGTCAGGGTTTGCAGTGAGTGTCGATATAGGAATGTTGCAAGTTCTCCAAGAAAGTCTAGAAAAAATGATATAGCTGCTAAGCAGAAGAGATCCTATAATTTCAAGGTGGTGCCAAGAAGTAAGCATAGGTCTTCAGCGGTGGAGGCGGTCATCCCAAAGGCCTCAAAGGTACACAATAGCTGAAGAAGATTGACAGAGGCGATATTTGTATAGATGTTGTTGAGTGCGCAGGGATAGCAGGATCGTGCAGGAGGTCATTATCGAGAGGTTTGCCAAGGCTTGGGAGCACCAAGTTAGAGATTGTGAGGATTTGTGGTGCTCTCAAGCCTTAGGAGGCCATGGGAGGAGTCAGGGGGTCAGCTCCAGAGATTCTAGAGGCTTGGTTGGTGCTTTGAAGATCTAGGACATAAGGTGAAGTAAGGAACCAAAGTCGAAGAATCAAGACTGCAGAAAAAAAGAATTTTGTAGGTTAGTCGGCTCAGTCTGAAACTGGATCAGCTAAGTCTCAGAGTACAGGCAAAATAGAGAGTTACACATTCGAAACTACTGGCATGGCACAGAATTTGGTCGGCTCAGTTTTAGACTGAACCAACCCAGTGGAACTTAGTTGGCTCAGTGCGCGGGCAGAGTTACATGAGGGTCTATTTTGGACTACGATCTGTGTTGATCCTAAGGGTCTTAAGGCTCGGTTTGAGAGGTCTTGAGATGGCTAATTCATGTATGGGTTGAATCTAGATCTAGAGGATGAGATCATGGAAGATATGGATGTACATGGGCTCAGTGAGTGCTTTCATGTATTGGGTTAGTCGAAGAATTTTTTGGTCGGACCTAATGGCTATGTATAAATACATAGATTGTATTAGGGTTTCAAGCTGTTGTGGAAGACAGACCTTTTCTTCCTCAACTCTCTTCTTCTCTTCTCTCTAGAGTTGCCACCCTAGGATTCTTGAAGAAGCCCTAGAGAAGGAGGGCATCTCCCTCAAGCCCAAGGAGGGAGGCACCCCATCATAGATTCAGATGGAGGATCGGTGGTTTACTACCCATAGAGAAGATTATAGGTTCCTTCAGGTTCGTGCTAAAGATCAGGGGCTTCCACAACATGGTATCAGTGCTTGTGATATCAAGGATGATTAGCGTTCAAGCGATATCATGAAACATCATTTGGTATCAGAGCTAGGTGATGCCTGGAACATTATGAGCTTACACTATCCTCGAGCAAATGGCGAGATGGAGGTAACCAATAGAACACTAGTGCAAAGGATAAAAGCGAGACTCGAGAGAGTGATGGGTGGATGAACTCTATCATGTACTCTTGGCTTATAAAACTACTTAGAGATTGCCAACTAAAGAGACACACTTTGTCCTGGCTTTTGGAACTAAAGTCATCATTCCAGTTTTGATGAATAAAACAATTAACAGGACCTCAGGGCAAATCTTGATCTACTGAAAGAAAAATGGGAGAAAATCCAAATTTGGATGGTAGCCTATAGGCAAAATGTGGCTTGATACTATAATTCTAAAGTTAAAAGTAAAACCTTCAAAGTTGGAGATTTGATGCTGTGGCGAGCAGATGTCTCTCAGCTATAAAATCAAGATAAGCTAGCTCTAAATTGGAAAGGTCCTTATAAAGTTGAGAAAGTTATCCGGCCAGAAACGTACCATTTAAAGGAGCTTGGAGGAGCTACACTATCTTGACCTTAGAATGTTGAAAATCTATAAATGTACTGTCAATAACCGCATTTCAATAAAAATTTTTTATTCTTAACATTCTCATTTCTTATGCAAATTGTGTTGTGATAGAAAATAACTAGGCCAAGTTTTGAATCCATATATGAAGGCCTCCGGTTCTTAAATAAGAGGTTAACCTCATCCTAACAAGGGTGAAGGCCTCTAGTTCTTAGGTAGAAGATGATAGGAAGAGGCCCTCGCTGTTGTGATATCAACTCTTTTGATACCACTTATTGAGGATCTCATACCAGATTATTATGATAGGAAAAGAGAAGAAATAAAGCAAGAATATAATCAGGTACATGGATTAGCTCAAGTGCTAGCTCTATGAGGAATGCAAGCTTCACTATGAAAGAAAAAATCAAGTACAAGAGAAGAACACCCACTCTCTACTTGCTGTACATAAACCTCTCTTAATTAGAAGCTACCATCATAAAATCTCTCTCAGAATCTCCAACGAGACTCTTTCACAGGCTTTCCAAAACAAGAGTCCTTGATGCCCCTGGATGCTTCTTGTGAAAGTCTCTACATCATGTGTAATGGCCATTTGCACGATCATTGTCTCGCTCTGCCTAATGCTCTGCTCTACCTATGTCTACTCTATGAGCTACACATGCTCGGTGCTCTATCGAGCTCCTCTTAGTGGCTACCAGAGTCTCTATATGCTTCTTCATGCTCTGTAGCATCTCAGGCCTTTTAATAGACTAAGAATCTCATCACATTAGTTATCCACGAGAGTCCTAACATGACTCTATCTCTCAATACAAGTCCAATAGGACTCTAGTCATGTCCACAGCCTTCAGATTATGATTGTAGCCCTCCACCATGTACAACTCCCGTAGACCCCTTGGATTAATCATAATTCGAGTTCAAACAGAAAACCTCATCATATTCTATTCACTTCCATCAAGCAGGCTCTGTTAGTGGTTGAGCTGGCTCGACTGCGTCTTGTTCGAACATCTGCTTTCTATCTGCCTGAGAGGGCCAGCTTGACTATGGTCTGAGCCAGCTTGATCTTAGCCTAAGTTGGCTCAACACATATCTGAGCCAGCCTGACTGTTGTGCTGATACTGATTCTCCTATGCTATAGATCGAATTCAAGGCATCAAATCCTAACAATCTTCACCTCGACTCGACATTCGACCTCCACCTAACTCTGAGAGCTTTTGGATTCTCTTGCCCCCATGCCTTGGGGCAATCACTTGCTACTCATGGATGGGCAAACATTAAAGTCAAGTCAGGCCGCTTGATCCCATCTCCATCATGTGCTGTGCTCCACCTGACTCGAGACCTACTCAAGGTAGCCTTTTGATGACATTACTCATCCTTCCAAGTCTCTCGTCTCATGTCCAATCCATCTCCACCTGGAGCTCCACCTCGCACTGAACTTCTGCTAGCATCTTCCATGTAGATAGCTCCTCCTTATATAAGAGAGCATCGATCAACCCTTCACGGTTGATCTCCACCTTGATTGCATCTATCTTCTCCATCTTCAATCTTGGTCACCATCGTTGCAACCTAGTTTGGTACCAATCTGGCTCTAGTACAGACTAGCTCTGATACTAATTATTGAGATATCAACTCCTCTAATACTACTTGTTGAGAATTTTATACTAGATTATTGTAACAAAAAAAATAAAATAAAATAAGAATACAATCAGGTACATGGATTAGCCCAAGTGCTAGCTTCATGAGGCATACAATCTTCACTATGAAAAAAAAAATCAAGTACAAGAGGAGAACATCCACTCTCTACTCGCTGTACCCAAACCTCTCTTAACTAGAAGCCACCCTCATAAAAGCTCTCTTAGAATCCCTAAGGAGACCCTCTCACAGGCCTACCAGTACCAGGGTCCTAGATGCCCTTGGATGCTTCCTGTGAAAGCCTTGACATCATGCCTAACGACCACTCACACGATCATTGCCTCGCTTTGCCTAACGCTCTGCTCTGCCTACATCTGCTCTATGAGTTGCACGTGCTCGGTGCTCTACCAAGCTCCTCTTGGTGGCTGTCAGAGTCTCTCTATGTTTCTTCATGCTCCACAGCATCTCAGGCCTTTAAATTTGTAGGATTTGGTATAGGATTTGGTATGGTGCTCCCAAGCCTTGGGGGGCCATAGGAGGAGCCAGGGTGTTGACTCCAGAGAGACTAAGATAGGTGTGAGTCCTAAGACTAGGATAGAAGTTGTCCTAGGGTGAAGGTGACATGTAGTCCTGCATGAGCTTGAGGTTTAGGTGTGAGGACCTTGTGGGACTTGATAGGTGCTCCAAAAATCTAGGATATAAGGTGGAGCAAAAGACCAAAGCCAGGAGAAGAATCAGCCAAGATAAGAGGCTAATACACAGGTGGACTAGCTTGGATATGCAGTCGAGCCCACTCGGACTAAGATCGAGTTGACTCGGGGTGTAGTCAAGTCGATTGTCTCAGGTAGATAGAAGACAAGATTCGAGCAAGATGTAGTTGAACCAGCTCGGCTATTGATAGAGTCAGCTCGATGGTGGCGAATAGAACTGGATGAAATTTTCTATTTGAGTCTTAAGGCCTGGTCTAATAAGATCTTAAGATGGCTAACACATGTATAGATCGGGTTTAGATCTAGGGGATGAGAGCATGGGAGACATAGGTGTACATGGGCTCGGTGAGTGCTTTCATTTATTAGGTTAGTTTAGAAAAGTTTTTCAGCTAGAGTTTGGGTTTATTGAGATTCATGTGGTATAGCAAAAATTCTAGAATATATAAACCTAGGTATTGTAATCTTTACAAAAGAGTGAAATCAATATATGGATTTTCTTCCTAACTCTCTTCTCTCTTTTCTCTCTAATTTCAATGCCAAGCCCTAAGTGCCATCATCAACTTTTACTTTTCTTCATATTTCTAGATTAACACCTAGGTTCACACAAGAGATTGGATCTACGACTGTGGTTCCAAACAGTTGTAGGCATAACAATTCATATCAAATCAGTATCAATTATTCCAACACTTGGTATTAGAGCCCGATTGAGCATAAAGGAGGAAGCAGATCAAGTTTCAGCAGAGATCAGCAATGAGGTTCAGATCTATGGTTTTCTCTAGGCTTCGTAAGGAAAGAAGAGATCTAAGAACTATTGTCCATCGTCCCTAGTCAAGGTAATTTTTAGATCTACCTATTGGTTATTTTTTATTCAGTTTAATCATGGAGAACAGCAAGTTGAAGATAGGATTTGAGAAGTTTGATGAAAAGAATAGTTTCATGATGTGGAAGATTAGGATGGAGGATCTGCTGATTCAGATGAGACTAGATTTGGCCTTGGAGGATAGGTTGGAGGAGATGACAGATAAAGAGTGAAAGTCCTTGGAGAAAAGGGCATGTGCCATGATTAGGACTTGTCTGGCAGATGAGGTGCTATATGGCATGCTGGAGGAGAAGACACCCAAAGATTTATGATCGAGGTTATATCAGTTGTACATGGAAAAGAACATGTGCAATAAGTTGGTGCAGAAAAAGTAACTGTATAGCCTTTGGATGCAGAAAAGCAAGGATGTTGTGGGACATATTCAGCGATTTGACTGGATGAGCATGGACTTGCTCAACATTGGGGTAAAGCTCAAAGAGAAGGATAAGAGCTTGTTACTGCTATGTTCACTATTCGGGAGCTTCGATCCATTGGTAACTATACTGCTATATGGTTGTTAGATATGTATGTCCTAGAAGCCAGAATTGGCTGACACTTGTAATACACTTCTAGAGGCAAAATTATAATTTTAACTATAAATAATAAAATGAATTATTTTCTATCACAAATATGTATTTAATGTCTGTGATACATCCCTTGAGTTAATGGTAATGATAATTCATATTTTCAAGAGTTGAAAATTTAAGATATGAATTTTCGTTATTAACTCATAAAATGCTTCCAGCCATAGGATCATCATGAGGATGGTGATTGATTCGGAAGGTTGGTGTACAATCACTTTTTTATAGTAGATGAGTCTTGAGTCTATAGTGTAGAGATACCAAAGTGAGAGTACAGATACTCATTAGAGAACGAGGGCATTGAGCGTGACTACCTCAAGCAGTCATAAGAAAGTCTACCTTCTCATCGATGACTGACTCAAAGCTGTAGTGGTGTGTTTGGTTCTTTGACCTAAGGTGCATCGATAGTTCATCTTGAGGGTGTTATAGTTTGACTATACCATGACTCGATCTTTTAGCCATTCAGAATTCTGAGGTGTATGTTGGCTATAGCATGTTCATTGTAGGAATTGGATTGCATCAAGAAGGAATCTATCTACCTCGGTGGTATAGAGGAGCAGCCCTATGATAATCATGAGAATCAAGTCCATGAAGCCCATGGCCATGGCAGAGTGAAATAATAGAAAGAGTTTCTATTTAGATTTTCACATTCGGACTCGAATCGAATGATTACATCATATGACAGAGACTAGGGTTTGACGAGTTTCACCTTAACCCTAATCTGATCGGGGCTCAAGATAGAAGAACTTAATCACACAAGTAGCTGCACCAAGAGGTTCGCATTTTTAGCTTTGATGGGATTGCCACCATATACTGCTAGGTGTCACTGGTGGATTTTGGGAGCAATTAGAATGATTTAGATGATCGATCATTCTAGCTGTCTCGAATCAGAAGAGTTCTGATCCATCGAAAGGAAGTTTCGATGATGTCGATGATAGAGATCATGACATATCCCATTACCATACAGAACTGAACCTAACTGGGTCACACAAATAAGGGTTTGAATCTGGATGATCATCAATTGGACTAACCTAGTTCAATTGATCTGAATGAGATTCAATTAGGATTTCAAGAAAATCGTGCTAGCACTACGATTGAAGCCTAACGTTCTTCCTTTCTACTATCATTAAATAAGTTGTCTCGACTGAGCCAAATATAGTTTGTGCTCAACTCAGAGTACCTTCACTATGGTCTAACTGGAAGGCTTGTCCAAGGTTAGAAAAGGGTTGTCTTAATTTATGAGATAAATTTGAGACAACACCTGCCATTTTTCCATCACCTGCTAATTCTTATCTTTGACTTTGGTCAAAACGTTGACCTTTGACACTTAGACATCTGACCCATGTGTCATGCACTATGTGGAAGAGCTGGATAGGGGCCTTGTCCCCCTTGCCTAGAAATCCTGGAAAGAAGGGGGTGCATGCCTAGGGAGGCGTGCGCCCAATGGATAGGGATGCCTAGGAGTCCCATATAGATGGGGACTCCAGGTTGCTTCTAGGATTCTACTTAGGTGGCACCAACCTATAGACTTTGACCGATCTTAGGTGCCATCTAAGGATGAATTAAAGGGGCTCTCATCTAAGGATTGGATCAGATGATATCATCCCACCAATCAGATTTAGATCTGATTTCACAAAGGGTTGTGATTGGTTGAGAGGAAGAGGACTGCATGGATGCAGCAGGATCTATAAATAAGACCCTGTCTGCGCCCAACTTTTATAGAGTTCTCTCTTAGCCCAAGCCCCAAGGCTGCCTCTCCCCTCCTCCATGCCTAACTTCTGGTCCTCTCTCTCCTCTCCATGCCCAAAAGGAGTTTTGGACTTAATGGTTGGTGCGATTCCAGATCAAGAGAAAGGCGATCAAAAGCAAGAAGGCTGCAGCTGCTGCAAAGGACGACTGCAGATCTTCAAAAGAGTTTTGAAGATCCTCCAGATCAGATCCAGATCTGATTTTTGGAGAGTGTGATAGAGAAGAAGAGGATCTCCAGATCCAACCCTGAGTGGATACCGGTAGAGGCCAGGCGCTTGCGTGGCTAGATCCAGAACCTTCCGCTGCAATCAGGATCATCTACAGGGTAATAGGATTACCCAAATCAAGGTAAATTAAATTTGATTTAATTTATCTTATTTTATTTTATTTATTAAAATAATAAGAATCAGATCTGAAAATATCAAGATCTGATTGAGATCAAGAGAAAATTTTTGAAATATATCTCTTGATCTGATCAGATCTGGACGAACCTGGACCGGGAAATCAGGATTTTCCCTTCAACTGGTATCAGAGCCATGGTTCTAAATTATTTAGATCTGATTTTAATTTTATTTTAATTAGAAAATAAAGTGATTTTAGATGTCACATGAGATGTGATCAGATCTGAAATCAGAAAAATTAAAATTAAATGATTTGGATCTAAGAACATGAAGATATGCATGACTAGTTCTAGAATAGAATAGTTCTATAGAGAATAGTTTTGCATGTCTTTGATTTAATCTGATTAAATCATATTTTAGATCTTCTTATTTACTATTTTTCTGATATTATAAGTGTTATAATAACATCTGATAAACAGCATAATAAAAATTATTTAATTTTAAATATCATATGAGATATGATTGATGCATGTCTAGACTAGTTGTAGAATAGTTCTACATAATTGTCTAGATTAGAATTTATTTTGATTAGATCAATTTAAATCTAATTTTTTAGATTATTATGAGATAATTTAGATCTGAAAATATGCATGATTATGATACATGAGATGTATGCAAAATATGCCTTGATTAGATCTAAATTTGTATATGAGATATATGATATAGATCTATAACTGTTTTTGTAGATTTACATGTTCCTGATTAAGGCGTTCCTCTTGGCCGTCCGGTCATAAGAACGAAGAAGGGTTTAAAGGCCCTCTCTTCCCATTCGATGGGGTGTTCTTATGACGTGTAGGGGTGCTGCGTGTTCGTCCTTAATCAGAAACCCAAAACTTACTTTCTGCAAAACCCTAGATCCTGAAACCCTAGGATTTATTGTGCATATTTTGTTTATGAAACCCTAAACTTAATTAAGAATTAAGTTTATGGAATATTAATTAGGTCTAAAATTGAGAATTTCAGATCTAAGACATATTCATAATACTGGGTTCGGGCTTGGGTAGCTCAATTAGGTCTAAGCGGTTGATCAAACCGAATCAAGAGTTGGTTAGATGGGATCAACAATGCTTAAATTGACCAGCCTAATAGGATTAAGTCTGGGTCAAGATCGAGTCACGATCAAGCAAGACCTAATTAGGCTCAGAGGTTAGAGTCTGGATTGTAGGCTAACCCAATTGGTTCTGACTCAACAATTTGGTGTCTAAGGTAAGTTTGGCATAGACGACCGACTGGTTTTTAATTGGAAGCTACTCGACCTGAATGCGTTCTTGTGCGAGTTAATGGCATATTCCTTCCACCGGTCTCACTTACCTGGCCATATCTGTTGACACAGTTCTGATCTGAGGTGGTCAATAATCCGAGCTAACCCATGCCACTAGGTTAGTCATAATTGTTATGACTAAGCCAAGTCTAGTTTAATGAGACCTGAATCAATTCTCCCTAAGAAAAGATTAAGTCTGAGGTCTTCCACCATTGTAGATGTGCGGGCCCTTCCCGGGGTTGATTGTTCTCGGCTGGATACAGTGGCTCAGTTGCACCGGGAAAGATGCAACCATGTCTATTAGGCATTGGATGCTATGGGCTGGAGGATGAGTTGGGCTCAATATTTCGGATACGGTGAGAGACCCAATTAGGAACCCAGTCCATGCAAATGGTGGGTCTGACTTAACTAAGGAGTGGATCAATATTCCGGATACGGTGAGATTCATGAATTAGAGACCAAGTTTGGGTGCACCATGATTAGAGAATCATTGAACAAGAGTTGTTCACTCATTGGCTAACCCATCACCAATAACTGTTAGGTGAGGTGATGAGTCAGTTGGTGAGACCGCACCACCCACTAGAAATCATCAATCATGGAGATTTTTCGCATCTCTACAGAGGGAGTGTAGGGATCCGAGAAAATAGTGGGAGCTAATTTGTTTAAAAATAAAATCCCTAAACAAATTGGTCAAGTCAAAATTACAGTATCTAACTAGAATCTTTGACTCTCTACAGGAAAATGTCTGCGTCCAACCCACTGGCACGTATCCTAGACACACATAGACTGACTGGACCCAATTATAAAGATTGGCTCAGGAACTACAAAATTATTTTGGGTTTCAGAGAAGTTAACACATGTTTTGGACCAGGACCCTCCCACCTTACCAGCTCGTCCATCCACTGAACAGAGAGCGTCTCTGGAAAAATGGATTGACGAAGATAATAAGGCCAGATACTACATGTTGGGCTCGATGTCTGATGAGCTCCAGCGCCAACATGAAGATATCGGGACTGCTCGCCAAATGTTGGCTCACCTGCAGGAGATGTTTGGTGAACAGAGTCGCGCAGCCAAATATCAAGTCACAAAATGACTTTTTAAGGCTAAGATGCGTGATGGGCAGTCAGTCCAAGATCACTGTCTGACAATGATCAAGGACATGGAAGAGCTTGAGAAGCTCGGTGTGAAGTTGGACTTGGATCTGCAGAACGATATTATTCTGCAATCCTTGACTGATGCATATGGGCAATTCATCATGAATTACCACATGCATAAACTTCAAAATTCCTTGGCCGAGTTGATGAATATGCTGGTTACCGCTGAGCTTTCTATGAAAGGTTCTAAAGGCTCAGTTCTTGCTATGGAACGGACTTCTTCCAAAAGAAAGTCTTTATGGAAAGAAAAAGAAGTCTGTGAAAAAGCAAAAGGTGGAAGGATCAAAGAAGAAGAAGGCAGAATCGAAGAAAAAGGCCGATGAAGAAGAAGGTCGATGGCAAAGGAAAGTGTTTCCATTGCAACAGCGACGGCCATTGGAAGCGGAACTGCCCTACTTACCTGGCCACCCTAAAGAACAAGAAGGAAGGTCCTTCTGGAGGTATGCTCGTTATTGAGTCTAACCTTACGGTTTCTTCTGCATCCAGTTGGGTGCTTGACTCTGGTTCTAGTGCTCATCTGTGCACTTCTATGCAGGGTCTTGAGGATAGCAGGAGGCTGAGGGATGGAGACATGATCCTACGCATCGGTAATGGAGCAAGAGTTGCTGCAGTAGCCGTGGGAACATACCCTCTTCGATTACCATCTGGTTTAGACTTAGTTTTAAAAGACTGTTATTATGTGCCTGCAGCTAGCAGGAATTTGATTTCTGTTTCATGCTTAGCACAAGAAGGTTATGTGATCACCTTCTTTAAGGACCATTGTAACATTCTTTATGAAAGAAATAAAATTGCAAATGGTTTCCTTGTTAATGGTCTTTATCAGTTGCATATTGATGTACCTATTTTTAACTATCGAGCAAAACGTGAATGCCAAACGACCTAGGGATAGTCCAAACGACAGATATCTATGGCACCTGAGATTAGGTCATATAGCAGAAGATAGGATTAACAAATTGGAGAAAAATGGGCTATTGAGTCCATTGACTTTTGAGTCATATCCAACTTGTGAATCTTGTCTTCAAGGCAAAATGACTAAACTCCCTTTTGTTGGACATGGGGAGAGGGCCACAGATCTCCTTGCCCTAGTACATACTGATGTGTGCGGCCCATTTGATGTGCCGGCTAGAGGCAATTTTGTCTACTTCATTACCTTTACCGATGATCTGTCTAGGTATGGGTATGTGTATCTTATGAGACACAAGTCTGAAGCTTTTGAAAAGTTCAAAGAATTCAGACATGAAGTAGAAAAACAAACTGGAAAACCCATTAAGGTTCTTCGATCAGATCGAGGAGGTGAATACCTTAGCCGGGAATTCCTAGACTATCTTAAGGAAAATGGCATAGTCTCTCAATGGACTCCACCAGGAACACCTCAACTCAACGGGGTTTCAGAATGGAGAAATCGGACTCTATTGGATATGGTTCGATCCATGATGAGCTTCACAGACCTCCCTGATTTTCTTTGGGGACATTCATTATTAACTTCAATCTATTTACTGAATAGGGTTCCCTCTAAAACCGTTCCTACCACACCGTATGAGATATGGCACGGTAAGAAACCAAGTCTGAGTCATCTCAGAATTTGGGGTTGTCCGGCTCATGTCAAAAGACAACAAGCGGACAAGTTAGAGTTTAGGTCCTTTAGAGCTCGATTCATAGGATATCCTAAAGAGTCATTAGGATACTATTTCTACATTCCAGAAGACCACAATGTGATTGTGAGTCGACATGCCATATTTCTTGAAAAATAGTTTATTCAAGATAGCGGCATTGGAAAGCAGATTCAAGCTTGATGAGAAAGTCTCACAAGCAGAACGAGCTAAGGACCAATTGGAACCAAATCAGGTTGAGCCAATAAGAACACTACCTCCTCCACCTCGTAGATCGGAAAGAGTTTTCCGTCCCCCTGAAAGATACTTAGGTATTATTTCAGAGGACGTAGAGGAAAATGTTCCTCATAGGTAATGGTGCTCATGGTGATGATCCCAAAACCTACAACGAGGCGATATCAGATATCGACTCCGAGAAATGGCTTGAGGCAATGAAGTCAGAAATTCGACTCGATGCACTCAAACCAAGTCTGGACCTTGGTAGATCCACCAGAAGGTATAGTACCTATTGGGTGTAAATGGATCTTCAAGAGAAAGATTGGTGCAGATGGGAATGTGGAGACATTCAAGGCTAGACTGGTGGCAAAAGGTTATAGTCAACGCGAAGGCATTGACTATCAGGATACCTTTTTCCCCGGTAGCTATGCTAAAATCCATCCGCACATTGCTTGCTGTTGCAGCCTATTTCGATTATGAAATATGGCAAATGGACGTGAAAACGGCATTCCTTAAATGGATATCTTGAGGAAGATATCTATATGGAACAGCCGCTAGGTTTCACATCCAGTGATACTGATCACAAGGTTTGCAAGCTGCAAAGGTCCATATATGGACTTAAGCAAGCATCTCGGAGCTGGAACACTCGTTTCAATGATGTGATCAAAATTAGTTTGGTTTCATCAAAAATGAAGAGGAACCATGTGTTTTCAAAAAGGGTCAGTGGGAGCGCTGTTGTCTTCCTCGTATTGTACGTGGATGACATCCTCCTTATTGGGAATGATATTCCCATGTTGACATCAGTCAAGATGTGGTTGTCCAAGGAATTCTCCATGAAAGACCTAGGTGAAGCATCCTTTATTCTAGGAATTAAGGTCTATAGGGATAGACCGAATAGGATGCTAGGACTTTCACAGAAGATGTACATAGAGGAAGTACTAAAGAGGTTTAGTATGGAAAACTCTAAGAGGGGATTAATACCCTTCAGACATGGTATTCATCTTTCCAAGAAGATGTGCCCCAGCACACCTGAGGAAATAGAACGCATGAGCAAGATCCCTTATGCTTCTGCAATAGGGAGCCTCATGTATGCCATGCTATGTACACGACCTGATATAGCCCATGCTGTGAGTGTCACAAGCAGATATCAGTCAAATCCAGGTGAAGAACACTGGACTTCTGTGAAATGTATCCTTAAGTACTTGAGAAGAACTAAGGATATGATGTTGGTCTTTGGTAATGGAGAACTCCAAGTTCAAGGATACACAGACTCGGATTTCATGTCCGATATAGATGATCGAAAGTCGACATCTGGAGTCTGTTTGTGTGCAATGGTGGTGCTGTCAGCTGGAAGAGTTCCAAGCAAACTGTGATAGCAGATTTCACCATGGAAGCAGAATATATCGCTGCATCAGAAGCTGCGAAGGAAGCATTCTGGTATAAGAAGTTTACCGTAGAAGATTGGAGTAATGCCATCAGATGCCATTCTATACTGCGACAATAATGGCGCCATAGCCTTTGCTAAAGAGCCGAGGTCTCATCAAAAATTCAAGCACATTGAGCGGCGATACCACCTCATCCATGATTACCTCGAGAAGGATTACGTCGAGGTCAAGAGAGTCAACTCCACAGATAATGTGCGGCAGACCCACTTACAAAGCCATTGGGACCAGCAGAAGATCGAAGCCCACCTTGAGAAGATGGGACTTAGATTTGTAGCCAATTGGCTTTAGGACAAGTGGAGATTGTTAGATATATGTGCCCTAGAAGCCAGAATTGGCTGACACTTGTAATACACTTCTAGGGGCAAAATTATAATTTTGACTATAATTAATAAAATGGGTTATTTTCTATCACATATGTGTATTTAGTGTCTGTGATACATCCTTTGAGTTAATGGTAATGATAATTCATATTTTCAAGAGTTGAAAATTTAAGACATGAATAATCATTATTAACTCATAAAATGCTCCCGACCATAGGATCATCACGAGGATGGTGATTGATCCGGAAGGTTGGTGTACGATCGCTTCTCTTTAGTAGATGAGTCTTGAGTCTACGGTGTGGAGACACCGGAGCGAGAGTACAGGTACTCGTTAGAGAACGAGGGCACTGAGCGTGACCACCTCGAGTAGTCATTAGGAAGTCTACCTTCTCGTCAATGACTGACTCGATGCTGCAGTAGTGTGTCTGGTTCTTTGACCTGAGATGCATCGGCAGTTCACCTTGAGGGTGTTATAGTTTGACTACACCATTACTCGGTCTCCTAGCCATATGGAACCCTGAGGTGTATGTTGGCTATAGCATGTTCATTGTAGGAACTGGATTGCATCAAGATGGAATCTATCTACCTCGGTGGTAGAGGAGCAGCCCTATGATGATCATGAGAATCAAGTCCAGAAGCCCATGGCCATGGCAGAGTGAAATAATAGAAAGAGTTTCTATTTAGGTTTTCACATTGGACTCGAATCGAATGATTACATCATATGACAGAAGACTAGGGTTTGACGAGTTTCACCTTAACCCTAATCTGATCGGGGCTCAAGATAGAAGAACTTAATCACACAGGTAGCTGCACCAAGAGGTTCGCATTTTCAGCTCTGATGGGTTGCCACCATATACTGCTAGGTGTCACTGGTGGATTTTGGGAGCAATTAGAATGATTTAGATGATCGATCATTCTAGCTGTTCGAATCAGAAGAGTTCTGATCCATCGAAAGGAGTTTCGATGATGTCGATGATAGAGATCATGACATATCCCATTACCATACAGAACTGAACCTAACTGGGTCACACAAACAAGGGTTTGAATCTGGTGATCATCAATTGAACTAATCTAGTTCAATTGATCTGAATGAGATTCAATTAGGTTCAAGAAAATCGTGCTAGCACTCGATTGAACCTAACGTTCTTCCTTTTACTATCATTAAATAAGTTGTCTCGACTGAGCCAAAGGAGTTTGTGCTCAACTCAGAGGTACCTTCACTTGGTCTGACTGGAGCTTGTCCAGATTAGAAAATGGTTGTCTTAATTTATGAGATAAATTTGAGACAACACCTATCATTTTTCGTCACCTGCTAATTCTTGTCTTTGACTTTGGTCAAACGTTGACCTTTGACACTTAGACATCTACCCATGTGTCATGCACCTGTAGGAGAGCAGATAGGGGCTTGTCCCCTTGCTAGAAATTAGAAAGGAGGGGGCGCACGCCTTGGAGGCGTGCGCCTATGGATAGGAACGCCTGGAGTCCTGTACAGATGGGACTCTAGGTTGCTTCTAGGATTCTATTTAGGTGGCGCCAACCTATAGACTTTGATTAGTCTTAGGTGCCATCTAAGGATGAATTGAAGGGGCTCTCGTCTAATTGGATCAGGTGATATCATCTCACCAATCAGATTTAGATCTGATTGCATGAAGCAACGTGATTAGCCAGGATGATGTGACACTGCATGGCACAGTAGGGTCTATATAAACCCTATCTACACCCAATTTTTATAGAGTTCTCTCTTAGCCCAGGGCCCAAGATTGCCCCTCTCCCTCCTCTATGCCAACTTTTAGTCCTCTCTCTCCTCTCCACACCCAAGAAATTTTGGGCTCCAGTTTGGTGCGATCCAAGCAAGAGAAAGCTGACGAGAAAGGAAGAAGGCAGCACTACTATAGAGATGACTATAGACCTTTGAAAGAAGTTTTGAAGATCTTCCAAATTAGATTCAAATCTGATATTTGAAGAGATGATAAAGAAGGAGAAGATCTCTAAATTCAATCCGAGTGGATACCAGTAGAGGTCAGGCGCTTGCATTGCTAGATCCAGAACCTCAGGCAATCAGCAGGATCATCAAAGGATAATCTGATTATCCAACATCAAGATAAAAATTAATCAGATTTAATTTATTTTTATTTTTATTTATTAGATCTATAAAATTAGATCTGAAATATCTCAGATCTGATCTAGATATATGAGAAAAATTTTTGAAATATCTCTCTTGATTCGATCAAATCTAAACGAATTTGATCCAAAAAATCAGGATTTCTTCATCAATAATGGTAAGGAGATATTGATGTATGAGAAAATTATATCAGTGCTAAGATCCAACGAGTAGTAGAAATGAATGACAAAAAAAGTGTCTTCCAGGTGGGTCTCGTGGTTTCAGAGAGGCCAAGGCAAGAAAAGAAGAAGGATCGGCAAAGGGACAGCAAGGGATCCAAGAAGTGCTCCAAGTGTAGTGAAGCAAGGCACTTTAAGCAAGAATGTCTGCTTTAAAAAAAATGTGAGGAGAAAAGTCAGATTCTATCATTTCAGTTACTGAAAGTAAAGAGTCGGATGAGATCGTGATAGTTTCAATGGAGCCTACAGGGTGCGGTGTATCCAAGATAGTTTCGAAGGGATCCGTGGAGTACGGAGGATCTGAAGGAGCAGCGATGGTGTTTGAGGTGTAGTAGTAAACTCAGCAATACAGCATTGAGTGGTTGGCCTCGAGGGACTCAGTTACAGAGTCAACTTCTACGATATTAGGAGAATTTTAGTTTCGGATGGAGCACTGAGCAGAGATGGCTTCACAAGTGGAGAGAATTTTGACATGAGTTTTGAGTGAAGGAGTGTAGGAGGATCAATATCCTAGCACCAATGCTAGAGATGCATAGTTTCAGATGGAGTAGCACATGCAGAAGGATAGGTGAAGTTCTAAGAAGATCATGTCAGGATATGCAACCGGCGTCGACATAAGATTACTACAAATTCTTCATGAAAGTTCAGGATAAATGATGCGACTGCTAAGCAAAAGGATGTCTATAACTCCAAGGATGGTGCATAGATGCAAGCCAAGGTCTTCAGCAGTAGAGGCAGTTATCCAAAAAGCCTCAAAGGAAGCTCAGTATCTGAAAAAAGATGATAGTGGCAAGGTGTGCACAAGTGGCTGTCAAGGCATGCAATGACAGTGAGATTGTGCAAAAAATCATTACGAAGTGTGCCAAGACTTAGGCACACCAAGATGAAGATTGTAGGATTTTGTGTGGTGCTCTCAAGCCTTAGAGGGCCTCAAGAGCCAGGGTATTGGCTTTGGAGAAACTAAGATAGGTGTGAGTCCTAGGACTAGGACAGAAATTATCCTAGGATGAAGATGGCGTATAGCCCTGCATGGGCTCGAGGTTCAAGTGTGAAGACCTTGAGAGGCTTGGTAGGTGCTCTAGAGATCTGAAATACAAGATGGAGCAAAGGACTAAAGTCAGAAGAAGAATCAGCCAAGATAAGGGACTGATACATGATGGGCTGGCTTGGATACGTAGTCGAGTTGACTCAAGCTGAGATCGAGCCGACTCGAGGTATAGTCAAGCAGGCTATCTCAGGCAGACAGAAGATAAGGTTCAGGTAAGATGTAGTTGAGCCAGCTTGGCTACTGACAGAGCCGACTCGATGGTGGCGAATAGAACTGGATGAGATTTTCTGTTTGAGTTTTAAGATCTGGTCCAATAAGATCTTAAGGTGGCTAACACATGTATGTGTCAGATTTAGATCCAGGAGATGAGAGCATGGAAGATATGGGTGTACATGGGTTCGGTGAGTGCTTTCATGTATTGGGTTAGCCTAAGAGAGTTTTTCAGTTGGAGTTTGGATTTATTAGGATTCATGTGGTATAGTAGAAATCCTAGGATATATAAACCCAGATATTGTAATCTTTATGATAGAGTGGAATCAATATACAGCTTTTCTTCCTAACTCTCTTCTCTCTTTTCTCTTTGGTTTTAATGCCAAGCCCTAGGTATCATCATCAACTTTTACTCTTCTTCATATTTTTGGATTAACACCTAGGTTCATGCAAGAGATCAGATTTACGACTGTGGTTCCGAGAAGCCATAGCCATAACAATTGATATCAAATCAGTACCAATTGTTTCAACAAAATAGGTTGAGAATCTCATCATATCAGCTGTCCATAGAAGTTTTAACATGACTCTATCTCCCAATACGAGTCCAATAGGACTCTAACCATGTCTACAACCTTCAGATCATGATCACAGCCTTTCATGATCGCTGGATCTTATGGTCTACGTGCAACTCCTATAGACCCCTTGGATTAATCATAATCCGAGATCATACAGAAAACCCTATCCTATTTTATTCACTCCTATCAAGCCGGCTCTGTTAGATATCGAGCTGGCTCAATTATGTCTCATTCGAACACCTGCTTTCTATCTACCTGAAAGGGTTAGCTCGACTACGGTCTGAGCTGGCTCGATCTTAGTCCAAGTTGGCTCGACACATATCTGAGCTAGCATGACTATTATGCAGATACTGATTCTCCTCTACTATGGATCAAATTTGAGGCATCAAATCCTAATACTCGTAATGGTTCTTTTATGCTCTGACAATCTTATTAGAAATAGGAGATGGATCTCATCCTAACAAGAATAAAAGCCATCCCACGTCAGGAACAAGAGATGGACCTCATCCTGATGGGGATGAAGATCCTTATGAGGGATTGAAGATCTTCGATTCTTAAATAGGAGGTGATGGGGAGAGGTCCTCGCAATGGCTTTTTTGTGTCTAGGCAATCTTATTAGGAATAGAAGGTGGGACTCATCCTAACAAGAGTAAAAGCCATCACACGTCACGATTAGAAGGTGGACCTAATCCTGATGTAGGCAAAGATCCTTACGAGAAATTGAAGACCTCCGATTCTTAAACAGGAGATTGACCACGTCAAGAATAGAAGGAGGACCTTGTTCTAACATTAATGAAGACCTCTACAAGGGACATAAAAGCCTCTGGTTCCTAAACTAGGAGAAAGGCTAAATGCAAAATAGGTTTGGAGGATCCTTGTTTATAAACAAGAAGGACACACCTATGAGATGTTGGACCAGGATTACCATTTCAAAACAACACCAACATTAGAGATATTGCACAAAAATAATGAATTCTACAAGTATTAAATCAAAGCAAGGCAGTGAGGGATGATCAAAAGAAGTATCATTTCATTGAAATAAAATTCATTACAAGTGGAGGTCTTCAAGATTGATTACAAAACAAAAAAAATAAGAAAAAAGAATAGGATCGAAGTCCTACTCAGACTTCGGGCTACCGGCTCCAGCCATTACAAGGGAGTGCTTTATGTCATTCACTTTCTCTTCGAGATCTCGTCTTGCCGCCAAGCTCTCATCAAGTAATTTTTAGGACCTTCAAAAATCATCTTCCACTTCTCTCACTCTTGCTCAAAACTATAGATTTGGCCTCAGCATCCTTCACCATATTCTCTTGGTAGGTCATCTAGATTTTGAGTTGAAGGAGATCGTTCTTGGTCTTCTTAAATGTCACAGTAATGTCTCCAAGGGTATTTTTGAAAGTAGCAACTTCATCTAGATCTACACTTGGACCAGATTGAGCCCGTCTGCTAATCGCTTTCAAAGCCAAGTTACATCTTTGTCCATTCAAAGTTTTTGTTTAAGATCAGCAATTTGATCACACCAGCCAAGCCTGTAGGTATTGTATGAATCATCAGCTGTGCACAACTAACTTTGAAGCTCGAAGAATCTTTTGGACCAATCCTAGCCATACTCTTCTTGATCGATGGACCATGCCGAGCTCCTCTCCAGTAGTAGAATCTTCTCTTTTGTTGCTCTAAGCTCAACTTCAAGGGAGCTAACTTTTATGGTTAAAGCCCAAGATTTTTCACTGGTGCATTTCTTAGTCTCCTCAAGCTCTTCACTCAAATGGTATTTCTTGGTAGTGTATTCTTTAAAAGTTTATTTGGATACCTAGCAAAGATGGTTGATCTTGACTATGGCCTCTGCATAATTTTTCTTGGATTTTTGGAGCTCGTCTTCAATATTCTTCAACTTCTTGCAGATTTGACGAACTTCCTTCCTCAAATTTCTAATGTAGGCCTTTAGGAGAATGCCCTAAGGTAGTGGTGCCACTTCGGCCGAAGACTGCACTCGATGTATAAGTATATCACAACATAGAGATATGGCAAAAGAAAAAACTTAATTTCATTAATTAAAATATTTAAGTACATAAAGTAAGGAAGAAAAATAAAAGTACAATGATAAGAGATCTCAAATCTTTGGAGATAGAGCAATAGAGGAGCTCGGCATGGCCTTAGCAGGTGCCAGCTCCTCAGCAGACATGGAGGCGGGTTCAACAGGTTCGATAGTAGTAGGCTCAACATCTAAAAAATCAGCTCTGGCCACAGGAGGCTCCACCTCATCTTTAGAATATTCATCCACTAGGAAGCCAAAGTCCAACTCAGGGAACCTCTTAGCAATTTTTTTCTAGCAAAGTTTGAACCCTTTGCCGAAGGCTTCCTGGGCAAATGCCATCTTGATGTTTTCTTGTTCCTCCGAAGATTTGAAGGAAGAAACAACTTGCTCCATAACCTCGATGACTCACTTTCTTTCTTCAATGATCTTGACCTCGGCTTTCTTCCTTTTCTCCTCCTCCAAGTTCATCATGGCCTTCAACCCTGCCGAGGCCTATTCCTCCCTCTTGAGCGGCTTTTGCAGACACCCAACCTCGATCAAAAGATGCTCCACTTTGGTCTTGTATTCTTAAGCCACCTCCACTGCCTTCGTGGCATTAGCTTTATGGAGGTTGATCGCCTCCACATTTGTGAAGAGATGGTGCACCAACTACAAACGGCAAAGCATAAGTTATTGTTAGAGGATGAACATGTATTCAATTAAGTACAAAGGAGAAAAAGCAATTACCTCCAAGAAGGCCACATAGGAGTCTTTCATTCTCTCCTCATCATCTATTTGAAGCATCCTCTCAATTGTCTTTAAAAGGATGCAGCCATCCATCATAGGTTAGATGACCATCCAATCGTCCAGAGAACCTCGGCCCGGGTCAACGCTATTACTACCAAAGTTGTTAGAATTCCTCCAAGCCTTCTTAGCAACCAACATTTTCTTCCTCTTCTCGACCTCCCTCATCTTTTTGGGAGGTGTAGAAGCAGTGGTCTTATGGACGAAGTTGAAATCAATGGAGGCACCATCGCCTCCAGAGCAGAAGCCACCTGGGCAGGGGTGGCTGAGCTTAGGCCTCCGACCCTTACTTGCTTTGATGCCTCTCCTAAAGTACCCCCTTTTTCTCTTTTAGATCCAAAGTCCTTTGGACAGCATCTCCAACTCTTCAGGAGTCATCTCTCTGCAATAGCATATAGGCCGAGATTAGAAAAGGGATAAAGGAATAAAAAAAGAAGACGTAAATGTATACCTTTCGAATTGAAAGGACTCAAGCCGAGATTGTACATGGTCTAGTTGTCTACTAATTTGGGCAACATAGGGGCTTTATAGTTTCTCAAGATATTTGCAGAGTCAAGGTCTTCTCTTTCTAGTCTAGAAGCTTTGCGGACCGAATCCCTTAATTGGCCCAATGAAGGAAATCCTAACTCTATAGAGGAATAGAAAATAAAGAAGAACTTTTTCTTCTAATTATGAATAGAGGAAGGGGCACCTTGAGCACCTTCTTACCGAACTAGGAGGATAAGTACCACTAGTCCTTAGCAGAAGGATGGCACTTCAAAATGAAAAAAATTTAGAACAAAAAAACTATAAGACGGACCTTGGCTGAAAGATAAAAAGCAAGAAATCCTATGATAAATCTAAAAAGGTTTGGGATGACAGAGGCAAGAGATATATCTAAGAAGCAAAAAAGTGTAATCACGAAAAGAGAGATAGGAAGTCTCAATCTAGCATGAAAGGCCTCAATGTGCAAATAGAAACAATCTAGAGGAGGGGCACAAGCTCGGCCACTGAACTCAAGAAGCTCTAGTTCGTACTCTGGAGGGACTCCATACTGAATTTGGATTAGATATAGATCTTCAGGAGAAAGAGAGCAGGGGATGGTTTCTAATACAAAAACTAGATGAGCTACTTCCCTAGGCTCTGCTTCATTTCTAAGGTCGAGATTAAAGGAGTTCGAGTTGGACGAACTGCTAGAACCGCTAGACCAAAAAATATTGTAAGTCATTGTGGATCGAGACGAATCAAGAATATATTGGTGCACTAACTGGCATCACCTCTCCCTAATACCAATTGATGTTCCATGATATCACTCGAATGCCAATCATCCTTGGCATCATAAGCTCCGATACCATATTACGAAAGCCCCTGATCTTTAGCACGGATCTGAAGAAACTTGTGATGTTCTCTATGGGCAGCAAACTATCGATCCTTCATCTGGATTTATAATGGGGCACCTCCCTCCTTAGGCTTGAAGGAGACGCCCCCCTTCTCTAGGGCTTCTTCAAGAATCCTACGGCGATAATTCTAGAGAGAAGAGAAGAAGAGAGTTGAGAAAGAAAAGGTTTGTATTCCATAGTCACTTGAAATTCTAATACAACCTATGTATTTATACATAGCCATTAGGCCCGACCAAAAAACTTCTCGACTAATTCAATACATGAAAGCACTCACCGAGCCCATGTACACCCATGTCTTCCATGCTCTCATCCTCTTGATCTAGACCCGATCCATATATGAATTAGCCCCTTTAAGACCTCTCAAACTAGGCCTTAAGACCCCTAGGATCAACCTAGATCCTAGCCCAAAATAGATCCTCGCGTAACTCTTCCCACGCACTGAGCCAGCCCAGTCCTGTGCTGTGCTAGCAATCCCGAATGCACAACTCTCTATTTTGCCTGTGCTCTAAGACTTAGCCGATCCAGTTTTGGACTGATCTAACTAACCTACAAAAAATCTTCTTTCTGTAATCTTGATTCTCCAACTTTAGTTTTTTTCTTTACCTTATATCTCAGGTCTTTGAAGCACCAACCAAGCTTTTAAAATCTTTAGAGCCAACCCCTTGACTCCTCCTATGGCCTCCCAAGGCTTGGGAGCACCACAAATCCTCATAATCTCCATCTTGGTACTCCCAAGCCTTAGCAAACCTCTCAGCAATGACCTCCTACACAATCTCGCTGTCCTTGCGCACTCGACAGCCCCTTCTGCAATCATCACCTTCGTCAATCCTCTTCAGCTATTGTGCATCTTTGAGGCCTTTTGGATAACAATCTCCACCACTAAAGATCTTGGCTTGCACCTCAACATCATCCTAAAATTGTAGGATCTCTTCTGCTTAGTTGCTACATCACTTTTTTTGAACTTTTCTGAAGAACCTGCAACATTCCTATACTGGCACTCGCTATAAATCCTGACATGGTCTCCTCAGAACTATGCCTATCTTCTTGCACATGTCGCTCCACCTGGAACTGTGCATCACCAGTGCTAGTGCTAGGATATCGATCCTTCCGCACCCTTCTGCTCTGAACTCATGTCAAATTTCTCTCTAATTGTGATGCCACCTCTCTGGAGCTCCACTTATATTCAAAGTCTATTTGATGCCATAGAAGTCGACTCTATCATTGAGTCCCTTGAGGCCAACCACTCAATGCTGCATTGCTGAGCCTATCATTGTACCTCGAACACCATCACTGTCCCTTTGAACCCTCCGCACTCTATGGATCTCTTCAAAGCCATCTTGGATACCTCCGCAACCCGCGGATACCTCCAAAACCCAAGAGCTCATCCAACTCTTCTGAGTCCAATGACTGAATCCTAGGGAATTCCATCCTAGTCCTTCTTTTCTGCCCCACACTAGCCATCACTTCAATTGCATTCAGAGAATCATCCTCAAACTGAATCGCGACTCTTCTTAGTGTTCCTGTAGAAAAAAAATCTGATCCATGATACTTTCGACTACCTGAGATCCCTCTGGTGCTCTCTGAGACCCCCTAGCTCTCCCTAAGAACTGCACCCGATCTTCCTGAGATACTACTAATACTCTCTGCTGAGATAAACTCCTCGATTGCTGCACCATCGACCCTCTCTCAACCCCTATGCCTCTAGGATAGTGCTCCTACAGCACTCCAGCGCTTTCTGACTCATCTCTGCACCGCTCAATAGTCGTCCAGTCCTAACCTACTGGACCTCCATAGATCATCCATCTCCATCATCCCTAAAGCTTCGCAAATTCATGCTCTGATCGAACCGCTAAATACATCTTTGACTATTTTCCCACCTTCCAAATACCAAAGGACATATAGTCGCTTTTTCAGCCTTCCTTCGACCTTTATCTCTTGAGAAACCTCTCTTCAATAGCCCAACACTACCCATCTTCCTAGAGAATCTTGATGCTCTCTACTGAGATACCTTCCTCGGCTGCTGCATCGTCGAGCCTCTCTCAGTCTTGCATCTCCAGGGAAGTGCTACTGCAGCACTCCAGCGCTCTTTACCTGTCACATAATCATCATACACTCCAACCTTTCTACCAAGACTGATCAACAAATCATGCACCAAATTCTTCCACCCTAGAAAAAAAATTTTCGTTAAACCTCTCAACCTCCACCTTCAACCCGCTGCTTCCGATTGGCCAAACCACAGCAATAACAAAGATAGATTTGAGACATACCATGGAATTCTTGTGCAAATTTCTAATTTCATCTTGTACAACTTCTCCTTCCCTTCTATGCACCATTAGGCTCTGATACCAAATGTTGATGCACCAACTGGCATCACCTCTCCCTGATACCAATCGATATTCCATGATATCGCTCGAACGCCAATCATTCTTGGCATCACAAGCCTCGATACCATGTTGCAAAAGCCTCTGATCTTTAGCACGGATCTGAAAAAACCTGTGACATTCTCTATGGACAGCAAACCATCGATCCTCTATCTGGATCTATGATGGAACACCTCCCTCCTTGGACTTGAGTGAGATGCCCCACTTCTCTAAGGCTGCTTCAAGAACCTTAGGATGGTAATTCTAGAGAGAAGAGAAGAAGAGAGTTGAGAGAGAAAAGGTCTATATTCCACAGCCGCTTGAAATCCTAATATAATCTATGTATTTATACATAGCCATTAGGCCCAACCAAAAAAATTTTCGGCTAATCCAATACATGAAAGCACTCACCAAGCCCATGTACATCCATGTCTCCCATGCTCTCATCCTCTGGATCTAAACCCGACCTATACATGAATTAGCCTCCTTAAGACCTCTCAAACTAGGCCTTAAGACCCCTAGGATCAACCCAGACCTTAGCCCAAAATAGACCCTCGCATAACTCTGCCCGCGCACTGAGCCGGCTAAGTTCCACTAGGTTGAATCAGTCTGAAACTGAGCCAGCCCAGTCCTGTGCCGTGCCAGCAGTCTTGAATGCGCAGCTCTCTATTTTGCCTATGCTCTGAGACTTAGTCGATCCAGTTTTGGATTGAGCCAGCTAACCTATAAAAAATCTTCTTTCTGCAGTCTTGATTCTCCAACTTTGATTTCTTACTTCATCTTGTATTTTAGATCTTCAAAGCACCAACCAAGCTCCTAAAATTTTCGGAGCCAACCCCCTGACTCCTTCTGTGGCCTCCCAAGGCTTGGGAGCACCATAAATCTTCATAGAAAAACCACTAAAAATTAGAAGAAATTGGTAGGCAAACCCAGTGAACAGGGAAAGAACAACAATCCCACCCCCAAGAAACTCTTAAGTATCAAAGAACAAAAGAGCAGGCAAGAAAATCTAAAAAACGAGTTAGGGCACTAACCCAAAGCAACCAGAGGTGTCGGAGATGCAATCGAAAAAATGGAAGATAAACAAAAGAAAGTGCCATGGGAAGAATGGAATAAAGCTTTCGGGCTCGAAGAAGATGAAAGGCAAAGAGAATGAATGAGGGAAAAGATGAGTTAGGGTAAGGGAAAAAAAAGAGAAGAAGTTTAAATAGTCTAAAAAGTTCTAAGGTAGTTATGATTGTAGATCGTCTGTGCCCAAACCTCATCTACCGTATGTTCCTCTCATCATGACTGTAGCTGACATCTGACAAGACTTTTATGGTGCCATACATAAAGCTCCGTGCTGGAAAAAATTTTAAATGTTGAGGTTGTTTTGGATCATTCAACATTAAAGAAGCTTCAGTGCCAGTTCGAATATGCCAAACCTTTCTATCTTCTAAAGGCGGAAAGCCAGATGGGACTTTGGCAGTCGTAGATTTTGGTACTCTCTTCATCTGAACTTTAAAATTGACAGTAGGAAGATAAGTCCTGAGGGTAAAATAGCTCCCGTTGAAGTCCAACCAGATATTCGACCTTGATATAGAGCTATCCAAAGTAAGGATGATTAGGTCCAAACTTTAACTAAGTTGCTTCTCTATTCCAGGTAAGTTTTGAAAAGATAGCCTTCAGACCTTGCACACTAGATGAACCTCTCAATGACAATCCTCTCAGCTTTCTTCCAATAACTATAAAACTTACCAAAGACATACTAAACTTTGGCCAACTTGAACAATGAAAACAACTTGCGACTCGATTGATTCCGACTTTCAGTCTAGAATAAGCAGCAGTTGCCCCTTGAATACAAAACTCCAATACCAATCAACTTCACATAGTGGTCGACTTTAAAGGTGGCCAAATTTCTCTGCTCCCTTTTAATGATAGCAGACCTTGCCAAACTATATTGTAAACTTTGGCTAGACAAACTTGAATAGTGAAAGAAGTTGCCATTTGACTGATTCTGGATCTCAATCAAGAATAAGCAGCAGTCATCTCACCGATATGAGGTCTCCTATACCATCCAACCTCGGCTTGTGGCTGACGTTGGAAATCAGCTGAACTCTCCTACTTCACTCACAGATAGCAAATCTTGCTAATTTTGTATCAAAAACTTCAGCCGGACGAACTTGAGTCAGTAAAAGGACCTCGCTGCCAATATAAGTTTAACCTTTAATTCAGAATAAGCAGTAGACACCCCGCAAGCAACGAATCTCAGTACTCCATCCCAGCTTCAAGTCAACTATGGATGTCCACCGAACTCCTTCAAGAGAGCTTGGCTGCAGTCATCATTGAAGAACTTGCTGTCCCTTTCTGACCTCCAATCTACCAAACCAAAATGCCTACACCCACGCTTGGCCGACCTTAAAGATGGCCGAGCTCCTAAAAGCCATCAAAGATAGCTCCATCAAGATTCAAACTTAGAACTCAGTTGTAAGCTCATTATCCACTACTTAGAAGCTGATCTTCAAGCTTGGTCAGCTCGACTTCAAGTTTTCTATCCCAGTATGAACATCTCATTGCCAGACTCAAAAGCTTCCAATCTTCCATCTTATCTTCAATAAATGAAATTCAACCATCAGCAAGTCACGATAAATGATAGCCTACTCTCCATAACAAATTTCAAGTGGCCTGAACGATCTTCTAATATTCTGTTATGACTGTCACTATCATTCGATTATCGGCTCCATCTATATAAGGAACTCTCCAGATATGTTGCTCTTTCTAAGCTCTAAGCTCTCCTCTCTACTCTAATTCTCTTGTATACTTCATTCTTGTTGGTCAGGAAGCTAACTTGACCGTCGAAGGATCCTACCGAAGCCATCCAACTTTAGTTCATACTTTATTTTGCAGATCTCGTCGGTGAGATTGTCTTCACTACCTCCAGCGAATTCCAGCATCCAACAATTTCCTGCACCAATGGTAATCAATATTCCCTCTTTATTTCTGATTTTAGATCTATGTTTAAAATTTATTTATGCATGCTAATCGATCTTTAGGTGATATAGATTAGATCTACATGCATTTGTATGAAAAGGTTTTCATATATGCTTTCTGCTATGCCTTATTCATTAAATGAATTTTGCATGCTTATCACCTAGATTTTCTTCAAGTACGATGCTCAAAAATATTGACGGAAGCTATTTATTGCCAACCCTCTGTCCCCAAATCGATACGTTAAATCTCTTCTCTCTCCCGAGCCGACTCCCCCTCCTCCTCTGATCCGGACTCTTTTCTCTCTCGAGCCAACTCCTCTTGATCTAACCTCTCCAACTCATTGTCGAGAGTTGATCCCAAGCTGACTCCCCCTCCTCCTCTAATCCAGCGTCTCTATTTCATCCTCTTTGGTTCACTTCCCTCTCTTCTATGGCCAATATCAATGGCAGTGGCGGATGCGGCTAGAGGCGATGCCGGCTTTCTCTTCTCAATTCAATTATCTCTCCCTTCCAAAGTTAGAAATTTTGTCCTCTTTTCCACTCTTCATTTCATCACTATTTATTGTGGATTTTTAGGGCATCAGACCGGGATCTTTCCTATTCAAAAATTAAAAACTTCATGATTGATCAGTATAACATTGGATTGATGAGTATTGATAAGGTCATCTCTATGCCTCAAGGACACGTTGGCCAGACAAAAATAAAAATGTCAAGATTGGGCTTTGTTCTTTTGTAAAGTGCAAGGTTTGTCCACGGCGATTCCTTTAATCCTGTACCTAATTTGATGTGCCAATTAGGTACATGAAATGAGAAACAAGCACATACCTCTGATGCTTGATATATTTGCCTAAAGCTACAATTGTAAAATCCAAGGCAAGGGAACTATATCTCTTTTACTTTCGTGGTTACTTTGTAGCTAAGTATTTGAGAATGAAATATCATGAATTTTACTTGTGGTGATTACCCAGGTGAATACACATGTTATGTAGCCCAGGGTCGAAAACACATTTTCTTATGGATGGTGAACAAGATTGCAGAGATCATTTTAAAAATTGTTAAATAAAATATTCAAAAAAATCATGAATTCTTGCCACAGCATTTTCTTTGTTCCCAAGGAAAAGGTGCCTAGACGTTCATCATTTCATCAACATCATCATGAAACAACAAAAAAAAAAAATCATATTAGATTTTGACTGCATAACATCCTGAATCTTTGAACCCAAATGACAATCTCCCCCTCCTCCTTTCCATATGTATGTGTAAAAGAATCTTAATCTGGAGCTTAGAATTTGAAAATGCAATGCGAAAAACAATATTATAAACATGGGAGCTTAATTCAGCTGATATGCTCTGCATGCAATTCTAAACAGACCAAGTAGTAACATATGGTAGGATATTTCTGGGCGGATCATGTGCAAAAGCCTTAATAGGCCTGACCTGATGACCAAGTCCAAAGCACTGCAAATTGAACCCTGTAGGTTAAATCTATTAAAATTATGTTAGGCTAGTCTACAAATAAACCCTTGGAACATGGTAGATATTTTTAGCGAGGAACCTGATGAAGAAAGTAGGTGGCAGTTCTCTATTTTTAACAATTTTGCTTGGTCCCCTGCTAAATAGTTGATGGTGTAATATAATTTGGGAACCAAGAATTATTTTCAAGCTAAAGAAGACTTTCTTTAACCTGTGCATTCACCTCCTGATGTTTCGTATGGAGGATGTTGGCTTTGTGTGGGCCAATGGCCCATTAGCAATAGCAAATATCTATTTCTTGTCAATGGAAAAAGATGAACATGCTTCCTCAATATACTTAATATATATCACTAATCCAAGTCAAAACGATTCCTTTTGAATGGACGCAATCTGAATTTCTTTAAAGGATGATTATTTTGATCCCATTAGCTTCATTTCACAAATTTTATCCGTGCTACATGCAGATATAGATATGGATATTTTTGTTACTTTTGACCAAATGATGGTGATATCTGCATGTCACATTCTTAGGTCTAGTTCTATTTATGTTTCAGTTATTTAGGAATAGATTTCAGTGCAAGTACTAATTGATTAAGGTAGTATACTGTAAAAAGAAGAACAATGGACCGTAAGTTCCTGCCTTGTAAAATTTGTTTTTCCCCATTAATTGTCTCAGGAGCATCTCTCATGGTGATCATTTTTTCTACTTCATTTAGAAGATAATTTTAATATAAAGTTGGTGTAAACATATATATTGCTGTTCATAAATGGAGTATTATATATCTTCATTAATGTTGTGCAAGCTAAAACAAAGGAAAACAACTTACAAGTAAACAAAGGTTGTACTGATACTATTCCCTTGCATTTTCGTCTTCTTATTCTTTATTTTCAATTAGGATTTCTTTTTTTTTTGCTAGATAGATCCCCTATTAAGAAATAAGTTCACCAACTCATCTCATAATATCAATATTTTATCGTTTACTTCTTATAGATTTTTGAAATTTCCCAGTAAACAAATAGTTGTAGAGGATAAGATGTTCAACTAAATGAAATTACCAAAATTATAAAAAAACTTTTATATTATTATTATTATTATTGCATTTGAGAGAGAATGGATGTTATTTGCATCCAAATCTGTGCTCCATGAAAAGCCAAATAGGTAATACAATAGACTAAGGTATAAGAGTCCTAAATCCCTAACCTGGTCTCAACCATTTCAATTCTCCTATCTAGGCATTGCATGATAGATGACTAAGCTAGTAAATTGAATTAAGCAATTTTCTTGTTCATTTTCTTCCTAGAAAATGGAGAATATAATAGCTTAAAAAGCACCTTGAAGTTTTGATGGATGAAAAACTTAAATTTTTAACTAAAAAAAGGGGAAAGGAGCAGTCGCTTGGAGGTTCTACCATGATAGACTAGAAGTGATCTAAATCGGTGGCATATATTCTCAGAAGCCTCAAGGGTTCGGATGGTATATCTTTTGCGTAAAATAATTATTGATCTTCTTTTACGATGTGGACCATCGTGTCTCATTGCACACAAATCTTCAAGCACTCCAAGCTCTTCCATTTATTTGCTTGCATAGATCTCAAACCTATTGTCACACAATCCAATGGTGGATTCGTAGAAAAGAAGGTAGATCCTTCTTTCGTGCAAAAGATACATCTCCCAACACAAGCCTCAGATGGTAGGACTCTTACCTTCCCACATTTAACACTCTCATGGCACAAAATGGCTCATCAAAGCCCATCAATTTTCTATTACAATGGAATTCAAAGAAATCATCTATAAGATGCAATCGCCTTGGCAATTGAAGCCCAATAAGAGCATTTGTTCCCTACACTCTCCATTTTGAGCCACATGCATCCAACATCGTTGGCCTCACAAACAACCCTCACTTAACAGCAAAAATTCAGCATAATTCTTAACGTTGGGCTCATTTATGATTCTTTTCCCTTCAAACTTAGATTTTCACGATGGAAACCTTCTTCAACATATCATCGTTATATCCTTTGAGTCTCACAATCTACAACAGTTCACCTGATGATTCCACCGAAGATAGAAGTAGTATTTTGAAAACATTTCCTGCAATGATATGAAGTCAGTTGTGAAAAAGATTCTAGCCTATTGTGGTGGTCCTAAGTTGCAGGACCAACAAACGGAATCACAAGGCCGACAATTAAAAACCCTTTAGAAAGTTGTGGACCTTGGTCACTGGATGTGACAAGAAAGACCCTGACCAATGCCTCTATGTTACTTTTAGGAAAACGGGGATGGAAACCTCAAATGGAGAAGATTATGTACAATGCTCGCTGCTTTTAATGGAAGGATATCTGCAAAATACTTCAGCAAGCATTTTCGGTGTTTTGAAAAACCATCCTTTCTCTAGAAGATACATGGCTAGACGATAATCAATACAAAATATAGATGGTGTGGCCCAGATCCGACCTGAGGGCGTCGAGGGAAAAGAGAACCAGTTTTGGTTGAACAAATCTTCATGGGCTGAAGTAGGTAACAACAACTATAAGGTTGTTTCCACCTGACTGACTTTGGGCTCGAAAGCCCAATAACAATAATTAGACGGGTACTCTATATCTATGAAAAAGGGCCGACATGTTGGACATATGGTTCGTAACTCATATCTTATTTTTCTCTATTCTTCAAAATTTTTTTTGACCGTCGGAGAGTTTCCATCAAACATAACCTCGATGGCTCTATTCTTTTTTTCTTGATATGTGCAAATTGGTGTTCTTCAAAATTTCGAATTGAATTTTGGCAACAACAGTAGCTATTTTAAATGATTGGAATATAAAGGTAACTCTTATTCCATGCATTTTAGAAGGCCTACAAGTTACGAGAAGAATGGTAAATGGGCGGATCTCAACAACATTCAAAATCTTGTAAGACCTGGGAGAGGACGTGACCACCCATCGTGAAAATTTAGCTCTGATCATAAATTCACGGTTAAAATATTCTACCCTTTCTTGAAGTTTTGGGGAGTCAAGCGTCCATTTCATGCTTCTCTTGGAATTTCCATGAAGGTGGCTGCTAGGAACAACTTGCAGACAAGGAAGGCCTTGAAAAGAACGGATGACATGAGCTCAGCTTATTATTTATTGTGATAAGCAAGTGGAGAGAATCTACCATGTTTGCTCAACCCATCAGAGGCTATGCTCCAACTTTGCTCTCCTTTTTAGACAATTTGGAGCAAAAGAAAGGAATTGACAAAAGATGCATGATTGCTTGGGATAAATCACTCCTAGCTATTTGTTGGACCCAGTGGACGGAAAGAAACATTAGAATTTTGCTTTACACAGAAAGAAAGATTGATCAATGCTATCCCTACTGCAATTTTGAATCCGTACAAAGGTGTAACTCCAAAATGCAGCACGTTCATCAGTTGATACCTTAAGTTACTTTATTTTCTTTTATGTTTTCTCCCTGCTTGTACATGAATTCTACTGACGAATTGGTTGGATTTTAGCCTTCCCGTTTGTATTCAAAAAATTTATACTTGAATTAATTGTATATGAACCGTCACTTAAATAGTTCGATGATTATTTGAAAACTACATGAATATCCTACCTCCATTTAGTAGCAAATCAAAAATTATGATTATGATCATTGGAGCATTCACTGAACCCTCTCAGGTAGGATCTTGTTCTAACCACTTGCCGTTACAATGATTAGTGTTGTCGAAGAGCCAAAATAAGGTTAAAGTTGTTTAAGGTTTATTTTAAGGGAGTGTTTGTTCGTGGCTTGAGTAAGTGCTACTCAAACTAATTAATTAAATCTACAATGGCGTCTGGTTGAATCATTCCATTTAATTTATTTCAATCCATTGTAGAGATAGATTATCCATTTAATAAAATAATCAAATCTAAACATAAATTTTTAACCTAATTGATGAAAAATCAGATTTAAGTTGATAGATTTCCATCACGTATCCGATTCAATTTAATTGCCACCCTTACTCTTCGAGCAAAGCAATATATATTAATTCCAAAGATCATATGCCACCATCTCCAGTACCTGTATATCTTAACCGGAGATTACGATGCTAACCCCCTAATCATCCCCGCAGCTTCCCGGTGTCGTTGGCAAATGAAGCAAGTTTTACCTTAATTATAAAGTGAAATGTGGGCTCCACCAAAAATCAATGTACATGACAGGCATCAGCTCACTAGGTCTGCTATATTTAATTTGACGTGATATTTTGTCACGTAGCCTATAATTTGTGGAGGCACTTAAAACGCCGTACCAGTCTTTTTGGCTCGGTGCGATCACGAATCTGTCTATTTTGGACATATGGGCATTATTATCATACGTTTCCATCATTAGACACTATCATTGCCATGTTATTGTGCTCGATGATTTCATCCGGGCCCACCATCGCTTTTTTTTGAACGGCTAGAAATGCTCGTCCCTCCATGGGCAGTGGTGCCCATTGGGTAAAGCCACGAAGCGGTTGTAACCCGAGAAAAGAAGCCACAACGTACGGTCATTTTTAGAGCTCTTTTCGATGCTAATATAAAATTAAAAATTATTTATTTAATTAATATAAATTTTAATTTAATTATTAAAATAATATAAAAAATTAAAATATTATTTAAAATAATAATTTTATATTTATAAAATATTATTTATAATGATATTTTTTAGATCGGATCAATCTTCCAAACATACAATCAATCATCTAACCAAAAATAAAATAAAAAAATAAAAATATCATTTAGAATGATATTTTTAAAAATGTCATTCTAAATGACGCTTTTAAAAATGCCATTTCGAACGATGCTTTTAAAAATGCCGTTTAGAATGATGCTTTTAAAATCTCATAATTTTTTTTTCTTTTTCCCAACTTTCTCATCCTGATCCCATCTCCATCGAAACCGACTTCCTCATCTCTATCGATCATGACTTCATCCGCTCTCTAGCACCACCGCCTCAAGTTTACTTCTCTCCTCCCCTTTCTCTCTCATTCGACGCCCTCCCTCTGCGCCCCCCTCCTCTACATTTGGCTGGCCCACCCTAGATGCCCTCCCCCACCCCTGCTCCCGGCCACCAATGCCCGCAGCTCTCTTCCCTTCCGATGGTCACCCCACACTCCCCACCCCCCACCACCACCCTCCTCGTGCGATCGAACCTGACCCTATCCTCCCCCCTCCCCTACCGCCCTCCCACCACCGTTACTCCACCACCCCTCCCCTTCCCCACCGTGCCCGGCTCTTATCCCACCACCACGACCCCCACCTCCCCCCACCGACCCTCTATTTTTTAAAAAAATTAAATAATTAATTGATTAATTAATCTTAATTTTCATATTTTTATTAATTAATTTTTATATTTATATTAATTAATTATTATATTTATATTAATTAATTTTTATGTTTGCTATATTCTTGAAAATGGGTCCAGACTTGAGTTTTACTAAAATCATCGACCCTAAGTCCGATCCGATGCCTGAAAATAATTTTTGGATCGGACACGTTTAGGGATAGTGCCCAGCACATTTTCAAGATATATTTTTTAATTTTAAATATATTGCATTGTATAGAATCATAGACCCATCTTTTGATTAATGTACATAATCTATGGCATTCGTACACATATATTTTTATACAAATGAAAGAATTATGTACATTGATCAATTGATTATCCAGTTTGGATAGTTTAAAAATTATAATTAATTTTATAAGTAATTATAGTAATCAAACGATACGCAATATGGATCAAAAAAAATTTTAAACAATATTTTTCTTTCATTTTTCTCCTATGTGGAGAGAACTAAAGAAAAATGCTCCCAAAATTTTTTTCGATCTGTATTGCATATCGTTTGATTACTATAATTACTTATAGAATTAATATAATTTCTGAATGGGATAGGACCTAACTTAATCTATTAGTTGATGATAGAATACATTTATTATGTAAGTTATTTTATTAAAATAATTATTAATACTAAATATTTATATTTTGATGTTGCCATAGAGTTTACTGAAATAATGGCCAGTACTCAGATTCGTCTACTATTATATTATGATGGCATAATAGAAAATGATGAGGATGACATGCAGTATAGTCAGCCTGCGAGCCAGATGGTTAGGTTGTCTTCATCATTATCATGTCAAGAATTATTAAACCATTTATATAGTGATATTCCTATAGATATATAAAAATATAAAATCAAATTAAGATGGAGATCGCCTAATTTATCGGGACAGTTAATGTAGAGCAAATATATCTTAGTTCTAATTGATGACGATGAAGATGTCCAAGAAATGTTAGCATTTTTTTTGAAATTTTTAGAATGCCACTATATTGAATTATATATTGAAAAGGAAGATACACCCTCTAATGAAGATACACCTGAACCTTTTTTGCCTTTCTTAAATCCTATGGTGTGAACCGTTGGTGCTGAGACCATGTTTGCAGAACATTCTAATATTGTTGGTCCTAGTTGTTCAATTATTTAAAGTCCTATGGTGATTTCTTCTATGGTGACTTCCCTTATGATGACTTGTCCTATGGTAGAAGTAGCAGTAAGTGCAAGATATGACACTCAGATAGGGAATAATGATTGGATCAACACTAGAATAAATTCTGATAATTGAGGTTTCGAGTTAGATGAGAATGAGGCTGAAGAAGAATGGCTTGATGAAGATAGTAATAATGATAAAGATGAAGATGGTGAACAGGATAATCAATCAGATAATAATGTAGAACGTAAACCTAGGATGCATGAACCTCCATAATTTTTTAGTGACTTAAATTTAGATCATCATAGTGCTGTTAGTGCACCTCGAAGATTGAACTATGACTATCAGTTTTAGAACTCTTCGATGACTGAATTTTCTATAGATCTGATTTTTCAGAGTAAAGATGATCTAAAAAGAGCTATTGATCTTTATTATATTCGGAAGCATCAGATATATAATGTAGTCCAGTCACATTCAAAGTTGTGGTCCATATGATGTGCATCATCAGATAATGAACAAGAATGTCAATGGAAGCTTCGTGCTGCATTGTTAAAAAAATATGGATATTTTCAAATCACCAAATATGAGGGTTCTTACACTTGTTTGTTTAGAGAATTGAGTCGAGACAATAAACATGTCGGTAGAAGGATGATTGGCACACTAGTCTGGCATATTGTTGAGAAAGATCCAGATATTAAAGTTGAAGCTATTGTGATAACTGTTAACGAGCAATTTCAATATACAGTGTCATACTGAAAAGCATGGTTAGAAAAATAGAAGGCATTGGTTGATGTTTATGGAGAATGAGAGTCATCTTATGCAAAATTATCCTATTATATGGCTGCACTACAAAATGCAAACCTCAATACTGTTGTTTCATGAGATTTTTTTCTACTGAAAATTCTAATGTGCGGATTTTAAATTATGTTCTCTGGGTTTCTAACCATCCATCCAGGATTTTAGACACTATCGTCCTGTAATCAGTATTGATGGCATGCATATATATATGGAAAGTTTAAAGGTAAGATGCTAATTGCAACAGGAGTTAATGCAGAGAATGGCATTTATCATTTAGCATATGCAATTATGGATAAAGAGATGACTGCTAGTTGGAGTTGGTTTATTCTTTAGCTCAGAACATATGTCGCACCAAATAGAAATGAAATATGTCTAATTTTTGATAGACATCCAGGTATATTGAATGCCATTGCAGATGAGTCTATTGGATGGAGTCCGCCACGTGCCTATCATCAATACTATTTAAGATATGTCTACAATAATTTTAACATTCACTTTGAAAATGCATAGCTTAAAAGAGCAGTATGATAAGCAGAAAGCACTCATCAAGTTTGAAAGTTTGATTTTATCATGGGCAGGATCAGGACAGTGAATGCAAAGGCTTGGAGTTGGCTCTTTGAGTTGGAAAAAGAGAAGTGGATATTGTCACATGATGCTGGCATGCGCTATAGTGTCTTAACTATAAATTTATCGAAGGTTTTTAATAGTATTTTACGATGAGCTAGAAATGTGTCAATTACTGCTTGTATTCAAATGACATTTTACCATCTTATGAAATACTTTGATACGAGATGTGCCCAAGCCTTAACATATATGCAGGAGAATCCAAATAATTTTTTTACTCTTCATGTTGCAATTAAGATTGCAGAAGATCAAGTTAAAGCTAACCAATATAGAGTAATAGCGTTCAACATCCAAAGAGGTATATACGAAGTACTTATGAGGAGAGCAAACACAAGTTTAAGAGGTGGAGGCAATTCTCATACCGTGACTTTAGATGAAAGAAAATGTTCTTGTGGAAAGTGGAGCATCTATAGATATCCTTGTTCATATGTATTGGCAGTGTGCCAAGAAATTACTATATATTTTAGTGGTTTCATGGATGACACATGTACAGTTGTGGCATATATGAATGCTTGGAGTAGAGACTTTTATCCATTACCACATGAAAACTATTAGATGTCCATAAATATATTTACATGTATTCTCGATCATCATCGTTTGAAACCTAAGTAGAAGGATAGGCCAAAGTCAATAAGACTATGAAATGAAATGGATGATAGGCAAATAAGAAGCAAGAATCATTATGGTATTTGTAAGAAATAGAGTCATGATCGTCGTCGCTGTCCTAGGTTACTTCTTGGTGCATCAACTTCAGGCAGTGGAAGAAATTAAAGGCATCAAAGTATTATGTACCATTCTATGTATTTCTAATAGTTGAACTTTCTATGTATTTTAGATAGTTAAATTGCTCTATGTATTTCAGAGTTATTTTATTGTTCTATATAGGTCTGATAGTTGAGTTCTTATTGGATATATGTATAGACCTATTTTATGTATGATTTAAACTTATATAGTATTTCCAATATACTAATAAATTTGGGATGTATGTCATTATTTTAGATATCATTTAGTATATTATGGCTTACGATCCATGGCATCTAGGCCCACGAAATCGTAGCATTCTATATTGCAGGAGACACGTCGATCATAGGCTATATTAGATGGCACTGTAAGCATTTCATTTCTACTTTTATTTTAATAGATTCTTGTTAAAATCATATATGCGGTCTTATTATCTTATCATATTGTAGGAGCCCAGACACCTCCGCTTATGATGAGCAAATACGAATTTATGGAGGACGGAGGATATCCCAGATAGAGTTATGGACTATTTGCGATACCTGGGATTCTATGGAGTATATCAGATTGGAAGAATACAGTTGGATGTTGGTCTGATTACTTCATTACTTAAGCGATTGTGTCCAGAGACACACATTCCATCTTCCAATTGGTGAGGCGATGATCACATTACAGGATGTCAGTTTGCTCACCAGACTTCCAGTTGATGGTGATGCAGTTACATGATTTGATTCCCAACTTATCATTCCAGAATGGCAGGATACATGTAGTCGACTCCTAGGATTTGAGCCAGATGTCCAGTTCTTCGATCATTCATAATTGATGATGAAGTGTTTGGATGATCGCTATCAACATTTTCATATTGAAAATGATGCATCAGAGGAAATGGTGCAACAGTATGTCAGGGGTTAGATACTTCGATTACTAGGAGGTGCCCTTTTGCCTGATACTTTATCTAACAAGATGAAGTTGATATTTTTACCACTATTAGAGGATTTAGATTTTGCACGCAGACTTAGTTGGGATAGTACAATATTAGCTTATTTGTATAGGACTATGTGTCGTGGTTCGTATCATGATCAGACTGAGATTGATGGTTATCTTATATTATTGCAGGTATATGGTATATAATTTTAATTTTCAACATTCTGTTATCGCTCTTATTAGAGATATCATTTATCATTTTATTTGAATTAGCAGATTTGGGCATGGAAGAGGATGCCGACTATCAATCCACTACAGACATAATTTCATGAGATGCCACCAGCGCATTGGATCCCAATATTCTATTTCGGCTAGATGCACCTTAGGGATATAGGTATAAAATTATTGATTTCATTATTTAAAATGTAGTACTATTTTTATTTCATTAAAAATCTAATTAATATGAATAAACTGTTAAGTAGATGGAACGTTGCATTCAACGTTCACCATGTGTCGACGAAAGTGGCACGAATTTATAGGTGCTAGCTGGATATATTGGTTGATACTGATACACGCAGACGGATAATTTTGATTCATGTACTAATATTATTTTATAGTATTTATAATCTACTACAAGATGAACTTACTAATCCAATTTTTTTTAAACCTATCAATTTTTATGGGAGCCATATACAGACGAGATTATATCCATATTAACACAGTATTGCATGGCTCCTCATTATCTATGGACTGTTAGGGTGCTGCTTATTTATTTTGATGTAGTGGAGTGGCACCTTCTAGATCGTGTGCTGCAGCAATTTAGCCGCATTCAGGGCATCCTGGAGCATTTTGATACCAGCCAGTGACTTCATTATATCGATAGACGAGGGAGAGCTCACATTGACTGGCGTATTAGATATGTAGAGTACATCACCATTTGGAATGCACGATAAGATCATACAGTTTATGATGATGATATATTAAGAGATCGTCCATATACCGAGGACTACATGGCATGATTTTTTAGTATTATAGTATGGATCATTGGGCAGCCTCGGTATGACTTCATCCGCTAGGAGGTGCTCTTTTGCCTGATACTTTATCTAACAAGATGAAGTTGATATTTTTACCACTATTAGAGGATTTAGATTTTGCACGCAGACTTAGTTGGGATAGTACAATATTAGCTTATTTGTATAGGATTATGTGTCGTGGTTCGTATCATGATCAGACTGAGATTGATGGTTATCTTATATTATTGCAAGTATATGGTATATAATTTTAATTTTCAACATTCTGTTATCGCTCTTATTAGAGATATCATTTATAATTTTATTTGAATTAGCAGATTTGGGCATGGAAGAGAATGCCGACTATCAATCCACTACAGACATAATTTCATGAGATGCCACCAGCGCATTGGATCCCAATATTCTATTTCGGCTAGACGCACCTTAGGGATATAGGTATAAAATTATTGATTTCATTATTTGAAATGTAGTACTATTTTTATTTCATTAAAAATCTAATTAATATGAATAAACTGTTAAATAGATGGAACGTTGCATTCAACGTTCACCACGTGTCGATGAAAGTGGCATGAATTTATAGGTGCTAGCTGGATATATTGATTGATACTGATACACGCAGACGGATAATTTTGATTTATGTACTAATATTATTTTATAGTATTTATAATCTACTACAAGATGAACTTACTAATCTAGTTTTTTTTAAGCCTATCAATTTTTATGGGAGCCATATACAGACGAGATTATATCCATATTACCATAGTATTGCATGGCTCCTCATTATCTATGGACTGTTAGGGTGCTGCTTATTTATTTTGATGTAGTGGAGTGGCACCTTCTAGATCGTGTGCTGCAGCAGCTTAGCTGCATTCAGGGCATCCTGGAGCATTTTGATACCAGCCAGTGACTTCATTATATCGATCGATGAGGGAGAGCTCACATTGACTGGCGTATTAGATATGTAGAGTACATCACCATTTGGAATGCACGATAAGATCATACAGTTTATGATGATGATATATTAAGAGACCATCCATATACCGAGGACTACATGGCTTGGTTTCTTAGTATTATAGTATGGATCATTGGGCAGCCTCGGTATGCAGTTTTAGGATATGAGGATGAGAATTTTACTATACAGATGTTGGTAAGTCCATTAAAATTATGCATTATATATTCTATTCAATGTCATATTGAATTTTATACATGTTGTATATTCTATAATGTATTGCTAATTTTTATTTTATTATATAGACTGATTGGATGTTGGATCTTATGTTGGACACTCGTCATGCCCTATCTATGATTGATGAGGATGAGCGTACCCAGATACTACGGGAGATAGAGAGATCATGTGCGGGGATATTGATAGCGATTGGTTATGATCCAGATAGCGGTGCATCTTGGCATGGAGCACCTGATGCGCCAGATATGAGATATACACCATCACCATATATTCAGCATATGCCATCATTATATATTCTGTAGATATCATTGCCGCATGTTGCATATATGCCACCATCTTCTGATCCACGGATGCTAAGGTCTTCATCTTTCTACGTACCCTAGATGACAGCATCGGATTCTAATTGGCATCAATATGATCCTTTTGTTATAGGCACATTCCTGGATCCAGGTGAGGAGATCACTTAGTTTATAAATATTTCGGCAGCACCCGATATTCCTTATATGCATGATCAGGAGACGTCTATTGATGTAGGAGAGGCCCCATCATAGGTGACACAACAGGAGGAGAAATCATTAAGAACCTTCCTAAGAAGGTCCAAGTGACCACGAGCACCACGACGTCCTTGTGGAACTTAGTATTTTTTGGGTTTATACTATATGATTCTTTTGTTATACTATGTGATTCATTTTTGTAAACTTGACATCCTAGATCAGAGATTATTTTATATATTTTATTTTTTTATTTTAAAATATTATGATGTTATGGTTTGTGGATATGGATATAGATTTTAAAATTATTATATGGCTTATCGTACCTTATTATACTATTCCATACCGTATCATACTGAAATATGTTATGGATACCACCTTCGTATCGTATCATACTGCCCCCATACCATATCCTACCATATCATACTATATCATACCATACCATATCGTACCGCTTTCGTATCGGATCATACCATATCCTCCTATATCGTACCGTATGATACCCATATCATATCATCCCGTACCATACCATTCCGTACCATATCATAACGAGTACCCCATACTGTATCATACCAAGTACCATACCATACCGGCCACGTATGATATCATCTCGTATCGTGTACCATATCGTACCACCTCCATACCTTATCATATTATACGATCATATTATTATAATATAATATTATTAACATAATAATATAATAATATTATTATATAATACATTATGTTATAATATTATTATAATATAACATTATATTATATTTGTTTTGCTTAAGAGGGCATTTTCGTCCAAACATGTTATGATCGGATTATCAAAAGATTTGGTAATCTAGATAGCCATTCCTCCCCTTGGTAATCCAGATTACCTCTAATAAGGTAATATAGATTACCTGATAATCTGCATTACCAACTTAAAAAGTATACCAAATCTTCACGAGCATGTTCATGACCTCTCGAGCAATTATGATGGTTATATGTAATGCATAATCTCCAAGTTCGCCCATTTGGGAGTAGAACATTCGCCACCCATGCACAGGACGTTGTACGGCTATAACCAAAACACCATTCTTGACAATCAGCAACAAGTCTGAGAAAATATTCGGCCCGATGCTTCTTATATAGCTATTTTTATCTCATCCTCCATGAATAATAGTACAACGCATTGGAAAGCTACTGACCAAATGGCACTGATCCAGCAGGATGTGCCTTGGCAGCGGTATCTCTTATGACCATTGGGCCTCTAGTCTAAGATATTTGTAAGAATATGAAAAGTATCTTAGAAGTTTAAAACTAAGCCATCACCGAAAATAATTTGTACAAGTGGATCAAATATGAAAAATTTTATTGCAAATGATAAACATCATCAACTTTGTAGATAGAAATCTAATTTGACCAAATGGCACACGAAAACAAAAAAGGTACAAATGGCACGCTAAAGAAATGCGCAAAAAAAAAAAGAAAGCTTGAAAAGCGCCATTATAAATGCCGATTTTAAAAATGCCATTCGATGGCATTTTTAAAAGCGCCATTCAAAATAGTATTTTTAGAAGCATAATTCAGAATAGCATTTTTAAAAGCTCCATTCCAAATGGCATTTTTTCTTCCTTTCTTTTTTTGCTAGTTCCACACAGGATGGCTGACTGGATGTTTGGAGGGATGACTCAGCCTAAAAAATGCTATTCTGGATGGCATTTTTTGGATACAAAATCACCATTCCAAATGGTGTTTTAGCCTTTTGCATTATTTTGATAATTAAGTTGAAACCTGCATTAGTTAGGTAAATAATTTTTAATTTTGCATTAGTATGGAAAAGGGCTCGTCGCTTTTACAATGTGACCCAATCAAAAACTTGTACCAGTCCTGAAACCGAAGAGAAACTTTGTGGTTAATCACCAAAAATACCTTACAAGACTTTTTTTCTTGCAATAATATTTTTGATAAATTAACAAAGCATATCAAATTAGTCTTCTAGACATCAAAAGGAGGATCAGCATTGTTTAATCCAAGACATTTTTTAATTGTAGGATAAGTTTGAATATCCCAGCTATCCATGTGTATGTTTCCAAATGGAATATATATATATATATATATATATATATATATATATATATATATATATATATATATATATATATATATATATAGAGAGAGAGAGAGAGAGAGAGAGAGAGAGAGAGAGATGGAGAATACTTATCCTAGTCAAAGGCATTTATCCTTTGTCAAAGGTATTAGAACCATTAAGGGGGAGGGGTGACATATTTTTAACCCCATGCAAACTCGAGAAAAAAAAATATCTCATTCAAATTATCTTTCTATCCTTCATTTTCATTTTATCTTCAACTTTTTACCATATTTAGAGTATAGAGACTTGTCCTACAATTATTTTAGGGATTAGTACTAAGTAGCAATTATCTAAATTATTCCTAAAAAAAAGAAACTTGAAGAGATAATCAAGAATAGAGATAGATCATTTCTATCTTTAAACCAAATATAGTCATAGAGAATTGAGAGACAATTAGATTATGTTCACATTAGAGAGCAGGGCAAGGCTGAAGGTATTATGGGTGAGGGGATTAGCACTTCAAAATTACACTATGGTAATTTTTAATCCCTTACTTTCTGTCTAGTTGATATTAAAAAGCTATGAATTATGTTTCAATAGGCATTCACAATATACCTCCTTTCACCGAGCATGATAGATGTTCATAGATTTATTGCTCCCCAAATGGAGAAGAAACAGGAAGGAAATGCTATGCCCCTAAGATCCTATAGGGTTGTAATCTAATAGTTGGTTGCAAGGGTTTTTTACAAAGATGAGTCAAAGGTTTTGAAGTATACCATCTCCTTTAAGTCATAAATAAATAACAAACATGTTTAAAATGTATGGTATGAAACAAAAACTAACGAAACATAAAAAGCACATATATGTGAAGCATAAGAGAGATACAAGGTACATCAAACTAGAGATATAGAATATTTTACATCAAGAAAAGAATAGATAGAAAAATTAGAAAAATATGGTGCCGACATTGAGATCGGGTTTGATGGTTTGAAAAGGACTCTTAACGGGCCCCTCTCACTAATTGGTGGTTCAAGCTCCTGTTGCTCTTCTAATTCTTCTTTCCCATATTGGAAGCATAGGGTTGTATGTAAATGAAAGGAAAAGGATAGGAAATAATAGAGCTAGAATGATGCTTATAAAATAGGAAATAATAGAGCTAGAATGATGCTAAGCTCTAACAACACTATTGGTGGTATTGTCCTTGGCTAGGGGTGAAGGAGAAGAGAGGTAAGGGGTCATTTCAATAGAGTCTCCCATGATCTTTTAATTTCTCCTCTCTCTTTTTTTTTATTATGTTAGAAGGTACCCATACAGGTGGATATATGAAATCCATGAGAGTGGTTGGTCCTTCCAAAGGCTTCTTTTGATTGGATGGTGAGAGGGTAAGGTAAGATGAAGTTGTGGCATATAAATTTTCAAGAAGGGGACATATTTAGAATCACCATACAAGCAAAATGAGTTAGATTAGTTGCTTGAGAGTCCCTACAATATGAAATATAGAAGCTTGGACATAAAATTTGTTTTGGATAAAAAATATTTATGGTTAATTATGCTTTTAGTCCCTGAACTTATCCGCCTTCTTTTAAAAAATCCTTAAAGTTCAAAAATATAAAGTTTAGTCCCTCATATTGGTGGACTATTTTAATGTAGTCCTTAGATATATTTTAGGCAACTTTCTCTCATTGGAAATCCAATGTGGTAACCTCTGATGCTTATGTAGTCTAAACTTTGATTAGGTGGCATTAGCCAATGCTCACATGGCCTTAAAGTTTCGAAATAGAGATGATATGGCAAAAAAGGGGCATCAGCTAAATCAGAAACTCCCCTTCATTCTTCCCTTCTAGTGTATTATCAAAACCTTATTTCCTTGTTTCTTCTTCTCCGATTAAAACCCATATTTTTCCTCTCTTCTTCCCCAATTCACGATCCTTCTTCCTCACTACGTGCCATCCTCTTGCTGTAATCTCAACAAATAGAAGCTCAATAGTTTGATCTAACAATTCCTACTGATCTAATAGTTTGAACAATTATGGAGAAAGGTTTTGCTCTTGTGTGCATCGGGCTCAAACAAGGACCTCATGGACCCTAAAAAATTCAGGTCATTTGGTTGCCCATGATTTGGAATATGATATCTGTTTTCCCACGATCCACTTACTGCTTGACCTCTTTTTTATTTCAAAAAATAGTTTTGTACAGAGGAGGAATTCATCTTGTAATTATTTTGAATAGTATGATAATGAAATCTACAATCATAAAAAGTTGGGTGATAAATCAACTTAGGAATGAAATGGACCACATAGTGAACTAGGCTGAACGCTAGCATAACAAAGAAAGGATATATTAGAAAATTATTTTACTATCTTGATTGGTTATTGGTCTGCTAATGTTGAAGAATCAGCAGTAGCAGTAAGACCTGGAGGATGTTTTATAATATATAATGAGCTTGGAATGTGGGTAATGGTGGATGTTGATGGATAGTTTAATGGGATGTTTATAATGAATTTATCCTAAAGTACAATTGAAAATATTTTATGTGTCTTAATCTATGCAATATTTTTTTGAAGAATGTCATAAATAGATACCTGGTATGTTGTAAAAGTATTAGAAAATAAGGTAGAACTAAACAAAAATATTTCAAAAACATTGAGGACCAAATAAAAATAATTTAGAAACTATGAGGATGGGCAAGATATACTGTAGAAGCTTTTTGATATATTTTCTATAATTATGCTTCAAACCTAACTTGTGAATACAGAATTATGCTATTGAAAGCCATCCACCATGTGATACATTTAGTTGATTATGAAATAATTGAAAATCTAAGCATTAATAAAAGTATAGTCCACCATTCATTACATCATATCATTTGGCAATACTTAGTCCAACACTTAAACATATGTTGTAGGAAAATATGCAGGGTTTCATGCTTGAATTTTAAAAAAAAATTTAAAATAAATCACACTTTAATTTACAAAAATATGTAATCTAATTACTAAATCCTACATCTAAGACCTATAACATGTCATAATGCATACATAAATATGAAAATAAATCAAGTAAAGTTAGTATTGATCAAATCAATACCTAGATCTAGAATAGTTCTAGATTAAATCATAGATCATATCTACGTCAAGAAGAGAACAGATCTCTTACCTTCACATGGGTCGAGAACTCCATGGTTGATTCTATTATAGTCTTTTGTTGCTCAAAGTAGCATATGCATCCGGCCTCTGCAAATAGTCCACACGAGGCTGCAACATAAATTGGAGGTTCGTCGAATAAAGATCCGCTCGAAGTGCTAGCTTCTCGCAGATCCCTCTTGATGGTTAATCTAAAAATTATTCTTCAGATCTCTTGGATACTCCAAGAAATGAAGAACACAAGAAGAAATAAGAAAGAAATCTAACTCTTGGATCTCCCAAAAAATTAGAAAAAAAAAAGCTAAAAAAATTATCCTAAGAAAAGACAGATCTTCTCTTTCAGGATATCAACCATTGATGTCCCGAAACATCTCTATGCCAGGACGAGAGAAGACATTTTTCTCTAGAATTTTCCATGCTCCATGGCCCTCCCTCTCTCTTATTTTTTTGATGAAAAAAAAATTTACAAAAAGATGGAGAAGAAGGGCTCTCAAAGAAATCCTAAGAAAAGACCTTCTTCTCTTCTTCTTCTCTCATCAAGACTTGATCAAATCATGCCCAAATCAAAACACCATGCTCCAACTACTTGGAGCATCCATCCATCATGCCCCAAATCTCTTCCTCTCTAATTTTCTTCATGGAACAATTCCTCAAAGATGAAGAAAAAATGAAAATTAGAAAGAACCCTAGAGAAGACAATCTTCTCTTCATTGTTCTCAACATGACATGATCCATATCGTGCCCAAAAGAAAACCAAACCTCCTAGAAATACGGCACCCTCTTCCCAATGCCCCAACCTACTCTTTCTTAGGTTTGTGCATGGAAAACTCTAAAGAAGACTCATGCAAAAAAACCTATAAAGTAGGCACCCACAAAAATGGGAGGACCAAGTCAAATCCCTAACTTTTAGGGATTTAAATCAAGGAGGTTGGGGGCGTCCAACTCTTGGATGCCTCCCCATCATTGTTGTGCATGGGCTACTAGGAAATAATGCCCAAAAGCCAAAAAAAAAAAATCACACAAAAGGAAATAGGTGGCGTGGGAAAAAATTCAAAGAGAAGAGGAGGAGTTTCTGAATTCTAGGACTATCAAATAGAATCCAAATCAAAACCAACTTCTATATTTGACCAAGTCAAATAAAATTCCAAATTCACCAAATATGGGGCATGGGAGACTTCTCATAGGCATGGAAATATATACATAAAACTCAAAAAATAAAACATGAGGCATCGGCTATATGGACGCAAGGGAGGAGTGAGAGTCTCAGTCCAACTAGGACTCCTCTTGTTTGACCAGGTCAAAACTATTTTGAACCTAATTCAAATCTTATTTAAACCAAATTAAATGCAACCTAATTAAGGATGATCCTAGTCCAACTAGGAGTCTAATTAAATCAGATTAAATCATATTTAATTCTAATTTAAATCCTAACTCAATTAGAAATTAGGTGTACTCAAATCCTAATCCAACTATGAATTATTTTTTCTTGCAATTGGCTTATCTAATAAACCAATCGAACTTAATCCAATTAAGTCCAAACTAATTCTAATTGAATCTAATTCAATTAGACTTGATCTTAGCCTAATTGTTCAATCAAATTGAATCAATTAGCAATCCAATTGCTAATCAATTTTTTTACAACACTTGCATTAGGTCAAACATCAATCGCATTGATTGTTTGACCTTAGAATGATTCTTAATTATCGATCAATCATATGATCAGATTACAATCTCTTATGTGTGTGATTCCATATGTTCGAACCTAAGCCAGTAGTATAAGAATTAATTTCTATACCAATCGAAATGACCCTCTAGCAATAGTACCCAATATCTGAATAGGTCGAATGTATATAAAGCAACATTCTTAGAATCCTGACCTATGGTTACCATATAATTCATCCCTTTGATCAATAATGCTCAAGATGACTTCAAAAAAATTGTCAACACTCATACAAGTCATCTCTATTATGTTTCAAAATTTTGTAAATCTCATGACTTCTCACGAGGATTATTAGGCCTAGATTTTGCTAAATTGAATTACAGTGAGTCATTCTCTTTCTGAAGTTAATCAGAAGTGCTCAATCCCATCTTGACTTACATACCGACTTTACAAGTACTTGACTATATCCAAAAATCTTCTGAACCTATATTAAAAGTATAGACAGTCCAGCACCAAAGTACAGTAAGTTGCTTGCAGATTACCATGGTGATCTCAGATCGGAGGAACATTTATATCCATTGACCTTAGCTAGCTATTCTTGATAGTAGAGTGCTACATTGATCACGTTCAGTGTAGATATACTCCTACATCTCACCTAGATGCCATACCTATATCTCCACACTACTTGATTATGAGGACAATCAACGCATATGGCATACAACGACTTACACTTGATAAGTTATCATCCTTATTAATAACTTATCATTTAATCATGAACAGTTTAAGAATCATTTGATAAATCCTTCTTTATCGATTGATCATGTTTCTAAGGACTTCATCATAATTTAGAAATTCATTTAAGAAAGATAGAACTTTTATGATAAACCAACCAAATAACTATTATTATTAGATAATTCATATATAGATTTCAATCATCTATAACTTAGATGATTGACTTTAGGATACATTTTTCAATAACTCCCACTTGGACTAAAGTCAATTAGAATGATATCAAATATCCTATCTTCCACTTAAGTTCGTAGAACTCCTTAGTTCTGAGGCCTTAGCAAATAGGTCGGTCAAGTTCTTCTTTTCCATCGATCTTCTAAAGGTCGACGTCACCCAGATCTAATATCTAACGTGAAAGCGATGCAAAAATGCTGATCGTTCGATTTTTTAATCCGAGTTATGGCTCCAGTGCTATGATAGAACTGGACCATTTTTGGAGGATGTCACTTCCAACCTGCTAATGAACCTCAGCAACTGCATAGCTTACATGGCAGCATCATATGCCACGATGTACTCTAAATCACTAACTGAATAGGCTACAGTATCCTGCTTGAAACCTTTCTAGCAAATTGCTCCTATAATTAGGATATGACCCGACACTCTCTTGCTATCATCTTGATCTAACTAAAAACTAGAATCAAAACATCCATAAGTTTTAAGTCAGTATCTCCATATTTGAGTCACTGGATCTTACTATTTTTCAAATACTTAAGGATTGTCTATATAATCTTCCAGTTCTCACATGGATCAGACTAGTATCTGCTCAATATCCTTAGTGAGTATACCATATCTAATCTTAAATATAGAGAAATTAGATGATAGCCAAACCTTTATTCCTTGCAATGCTGGAATGCTATTTTCGCTTAAGAGAATTTCATCCACAGACAATATAAGGAATAATACTATAGAATATTTTGCCTACTTATAAATATATAATTTATCTTTATTCATAACAAAGACATACATTCAAAACATATATTCCAAAACTGAGATAATAGCCAAATGGACTTTATAGGTCTTTACCTTTTCATTTGTGCTACTCTAATCCTTTTGAAAATCCATTCACACCCAATGAATTTTATCTCTTTAGGTGAATCAACTAGTGTCCACACACTATTAGTTTTCATGGACTCCAATTTGGATTTAATGGCTTCGAGCCACTTCTCAAAGTCAAACCACTGCATAGCATTTATATAGGTGATCAAATCCTCGTTGTTCTCATCGAGCTCAATAGGATTGCCGTTCTAGACCTAGATACCAAAGTATCTATCTAGCTGATGTGGTACTCTACCGAATCTCATTAATGATGCCAAATAAATGGGCTCCAGATTTGATCTAATCAAATCCGATTCCATAGATTTACTAGATTATGTCGGTTCTTTTCTATTAGTCAAATTTTTCCAAGTTCAACTTGATAGCCATTAGATCATTTTCTAAGAAACTTCTTTCTAAAAGGAATGCCCTACTGCTGATGAATATCTTATGTTCTTCAGCATGATAAAATTAATAACCCTTAAACACTTATTGGATCAGAATCCAAGTTTATCTGTGTGCAAACCTATGACATAGATCGATCAACCTCAAACTCGAAGGTGAGAGAGTCTAGGTCTACGCCCGATCCATATCCCATATAAAGTCTTTACAATAGATTTACTTAGTATAAATTTTCAGAGTAAAATAAGTAGTCATAAGAACATAATTCTAAAACAGACAGACTAGTGAACCCCATCATGGATCGAACCATATCTAACAAGATTCAACTTCTTCTTTTTGATACACTATGTTCCAAAAAAAAATCTACTGAGAGAGAATCCTATTCTCTGCTAGCTATGTCACAAACTTACTGGATAAGTATTTGCCTTCTCAATCTGATCGAAGAGTTCTAATATCTTTTTTAGTTTATTTTCTTATTTTATTTTTGAATCATTTGAACATTTTAAATGATTCAGGCTAGCTAGATGCATCCATGCTCAGATAGGTCATCTATAATGAAATATTCATATCTTTCTCTGACACTTAAGTTCATAGGTTCACATACATCAGTATATATGAGACTTAGAATTTTATCGACTCTTTTTTCTTTTTCAATAAAAGGTGACTTTGTCATCTTTCCAAGAAGACAAAACTCATAAGTTATCAATAATTCACAATCATTGATGTCGATGTTTCCCTCTTAATCTAACCTGTTTAACTTGTTCTTGTCAAGATGACTAAGCCTATAATGCCAAAGTTAGACATCCATGACATAATCTAACTTGGATGTTTATTAAATATGTACATTATAGTTAACAGGCTGTGTTAATGTTAAATGCCATTTTTTTATTGTCCTTGTATTATTGTAATATTATTTACAATAATATCACAACAATCTTCTTTATAAATAAATAATGATCATCTTTGGCCAAAAGATTAATAAAGATCACATTCATTATAAATAATGGACAATAGTGACAGTCACTCTAAATGACAAATTTTGAAAACATACTCGATAATTCCTAAAGCTAGGATTGGAATAGGATTTCCAACTCCAATGTTCAAAAATTTATCATCATTTTCAAATTTTCTACTTACCTAAAATTCTTACAACAAATTATATAGGACTACCAATATCCCATATCCAGGTAGCAGAATTACATATAAAAAAATTTTAAGATATTATCATATAACATCCTTGATAAACAACTCTTGCTCCTTTCTCTTGTTCAACCTGTTGGGGTCAAAAAAAGTAAAATAATTCTTCTTCCTATGATCCTGCTTCTAACAGTAGAAGCACCATGTCTGATTTGGATCAATATTGGATTTATTATTTTTACTAGGCTTAGAAGCCCTAATACGAACCTATTCATACTGCTAAACTAAATTCAACTTTTGATACTAATTATCGAAATTAGGTACCATAAGTCATCACTATCTAACAGTGATTGGAGCAATTAGGGTTTAGCCTTATTCTATAAGAAAAGAGATTAATGACCTAATGTATATGAATTATTTCAAGTTTAAAAACTTGGACTTTAATCTAAAGATTCTTTCACTATTTTATTCGAATTGGTATCCTCTACCTCCAATTTAGAAAATTACTTTAATTCTCTAGCAGATACTAGAATCTACATAGACTACACACAAGTCTGACTATGGTCGGTCAACCCATGTGCATCTACAGGTAGGTTCTTTAATCAATTTTTTTTTAAAATAATTTTTAGTAATTTAATTTTATCCCAAAAATCTAATTAGTAGGCCAGGGCCTCTATTATAAGGATCCGATTAGATCCAACCATTAACATGACTATACTTGGTGTATCTAACTAACGAATGATTAAGCCCAACTATGGTTAGTCAACCTAACCACTATTAGAGAGACACATCCAGGTCATCATATGATGAATAATAATTCCATTGGTCAACAAGCACCAGGCCTATGGACCTTCATTGGTTATTGAGTTAATGAACCCATTATTAAACACCTTAATGGAAGGCTAAGACTCAGTTATCTCTATAATTTTATCATTTTAAGGACCTAATAAGTTTTAAAAATTTAAAATTTATTTATGATTTAAGGATAAAAAGGACATGGACCAATTTGCTTCCACTAACTTCTCAAGTCATTGATAAGGACTAGGATCAATTTCGATCCATGGGCACCTAAATCAGTCTCACTAAATAAAATCAGTCTCAGTGATTTTCTATGTGACATAGGTTAGCATGAATCAATGATCAATTTAATCAAAGGTTGATTAACCATATTAACTAGATAAGTGAGATCGGTGGAAGGGTTTGCCAAGGCTTGCCTTAGACACCATCAGAAATGGCTAGGTAAGCAGGCTATCAATTAAAAACCATCGATCTAAAAATACCAGACTTACCTTAAACATCAATCGATTTGTTAGTTTTGATTTGGTCTACCTAAAGACTCGGGCTCAGCCACTGAGCCACGATCATGGTCCATTTGTTAGATATATGGACTTTGATTAACTACAACTATTGAATTGATCTAAAAAAATGACTTAATCCTAATTAACTATTAATTAAGTTTGATCAATTTCTTACCAAGTCCATATTTAATCTAATCCTAGGTCTAACCTAGTTAATGATCTGATCAAAGCTAACCCATTATCCTTTAACTCATATTTTATGAAATTATTTTAGAATCTTCAAATCACAAACCTAGATCCTAAACAATCACTTAATTCTTAATTAAGTTTAAGACTTATGAGTTTGGATTTATGAAACCATAGAACTAATTTCTAATTTGATCATTTAAAATATTTTTAAATTATAAATAGTTTACATTAAATCATATTCAATACATGATTTTAGATCTGATTTATTTTAATATTTAGATCATGTCCTAGGATTTTGAATCTAAAGTTTTGTAGAAAGTAAGTTTTTAATTTAAATTTTATAAAATAAATATGTCATACATATACATTCTAGATTTAAAACAAATGCTATATATCAACATATGCAACAAAAGAATCCAGATCTAAATATAAAATACATCATATGGATCAGATCATAAATTATTTAAATTTAGATTAAAATATAAAAATAAATTATAAATCACTTTAGATCTTATCTAACAAATTTATGATTTAGGTTATTCAGGTTAGCACATACTAGGTCAACTTCTCCACTATAAGGGATAAACCTTACAGTAGGATAACCTTATAATCAGTATGTCCGATCCTACATTATTTAGATCTAATCTAAATAATTAATAATAGATTAAGTATCTATTTATTTTAGATTTAATTAAAAAAATAAATCATATATTAACTTAGATCATATCTAACTTATTTATGATTCAATTTTACAGATCAACACATATTAGGACAACCGCTCCACTATAAAGGATAAATTTTATAGTAGGACAACCTTATATCAGTATGTGTGATCTTAAGAGTTCTATTTTTTAAATTTATTTTAATATAAATATGATCATATTATAAAAGAATCTAGATGCTCTGATACCACTGTAGAGAAATATGCAGGGTTTCATGCTTGAATTTCAAATTTTTTTGAAATAAATCATAGCAGAAGATATAGATTAAACTATTTAATCTATAAAAGCATATAATCTAATTACTAAACTCTACATCTATGATCTATAACATGTCATAATGCATATATAAATTTGAAAATAAATCAAGTAAGGTTAGTATTGATCAAATTAATACCTAGATTTAGAACAGTTCTATATCAAACCCTAGATTGCATCCAGATTAAGAAGAGATCAGATCTCTTATCTTCACATAGATCGAGAAATCCATGGTTGATTTCATTGTACTCCTTTATTGCTTGAAGCCGCATACGCATCCGACCTCTATAGATAGTCCATATGAGGCTGTAACACAAATTGGAGGTTCGTCGAATGAAGATCCGCTTGAAGTGCTAACTTTTCATGGATCCCTTCTGATGATTAATCTAAAAATTATTCTTCTAATCTCTTGGATACTCCAAGAGATGAAGAACATAAGGAGGAATAAGAAAGAAATCCAACTCTTGGATCTCTAAAAAAAATAGAAAATAAAAGCTAAGAAAATCATCCTAAGAGAAGATAGATCTTCTCTTTCAGGACATCAACCATTGATATATATCCTGAAACATATCTATGCTAGGATGAGAGGAGATCTTCTCCTCTGAAATTTTCTACGCTCCATGGCTCTTCCTCTCTCTTATTTTTCTGATGGAAAAAAAACTTACAAAAAAGATAGAAAAGAAGGGCTCTCAAAGAAACTCTAAGAGAAGACCTTCTTCTCTTCTTCTTCTCTCATCAAGACATGATCAAATTATATCCAAATCAAAACACCATGCCCCAACTACTTAGAGCATCTATCCTTCATGCCCCAAATCTCTTCCTCTCTGATTTCCTTCATGGAACAATTCCTCAAAGATGAAGAAGAAACAAAAATTAGAAAGAACCAAAGAGAAGATAATCTTTCCTAGAAATATGATGCCCTCTTCCCAATGCCCCAACCTCCTCTTTCTTAGGTTTGTGCATGGAAAACTCTAAGGAAGACTCATGCAAAAAATCCCTATAAAGTGGGCACCGACAAAAATGGGAGGACCAAGTCAAATCCTTAACTTTTAGGGATTTAAATCAAGGAGGTTGGGGGCATCCAACTCTTGGATGCCTCCCCATCATTTTTGTGCATGGGCTACCAGGAAATAATGCCCAAAAGCTAGAAAAAAATTGCATAAAAGGAAATAGGTGATGTGGAAAAAAATTCAAAGGTAAGAGGAGTTTTGGAATTCTTGGACTTTATCAAATAGAGTCCAAATCAAAACCAACTTCTATATTTGGCCAAGTCAAATAAAATTCCAAATTCACCAGATATGGGGTGTGGGAGACTTCTCTTAGGTGTGGAAAAATTCATGAAAAACTTAGAAAATAAAAGGTGGGGCATGGTCTATATGGACGCAAGGGAGGAGTGGGAGTTCCAGTCCAACTAGGACTCCTCTTGTTTGACCAGGTTAAAACTATTTTGAACCTAATTCAAATATTATTTAAACTAGATTAAATACAACCTAATTAAGAATGATCCTAGTTCAACTAGAAGCTTAATTAAATTAGATTAAATCATATTTAATTTTGATTTAAATCTTAACTCAATTAGGAATTAGGTGCACTCAAATCCTAGTCCAACTAGGAATTATTTTTTCTTGCAATTGGCTTATCCAATAAATCAATTAAACTTAATCCAATTAAGTCTAAATCAATTCTAATTGAATCTAATTTAATTATACTTGATCTCAGTCTAATTGCTAAATTGAATTGAGCCAATTAGCAATCCAATTGCTAATCGATCCACCTGCAATACTTGCATTAGGTCAAACATCAGTCATATTGATTGTTTGACCTTAGAATGATTCTCAATCGTCGATCAACCATCTGATCAGATTATAATCTCTTATGTATGTGATCTCATAAGTTCGATCCTTAGCTGATAGTATAAGAATCAATTTCTATACCAATCGAAATGACCATCAAGCAATAGTACCCAGCATCTAGATAGGTTGAATGTATAGTAAGCAACATTCTTAGAATCCTGGCCTATTGTTATCGTATAATTCATTTCTTTAACTAATAATACTCAAGATGACTTCGAGTTAACTATCAATACTCATACAAGTCATTTCTATTGTAACTCAAAATTTTGCAAATCCCGTGACTCCTCATGAGGATTACCCAGGCCTAGGTATTGCTAAACTGAAACATAGCGAGTCATTCTCTTCCTAAAGTTAATTAAAAGTGGTCAATTCCATCTTGACTCATATACTGACTTTATAAGTACTTGACTTTACCTAGAAATCTTCCAAACCTATTGTTGCCCAAGTATGGCTACCCAAGAGGGGGGGTGAATTAGGTGTTTTAAATTTTAAGCTTATGATGTAAGTAGATTGATCTAATTAAATGCCAACAAATAAGCTATATAATATGCAGTGGAGAAAATTAATAGAATAGTAATATGTAATCATAAACACAATGATTTTATAGTAGTTCGATGCTAAACTCAGCACCTACGTCCACTCCTTCAGTAAACCACTTAGGAATTCAACTATAATCACTAGGCTTGATTACAGTCTGATTGTTTTACTTGAACTCACAATCCAATCCAGTTGATTTTGATCTTGGCTCACCAACCACAACTATATAATGATTATTTTCTTGGGCTAACAATCAACCCCGATTGGTTTTCACTTTAGCTTACCAATCATAATCATATAATATCTAACTCTAGGCTTGGACCAACCCAAGTTTCTCACCCCAAGAAACTTGAAATAAAAATGAATAATATAGTAAATAAAATAAAAGCAAACTCTTGAAGCTTAGGAGAAGAAAATCTGAAAGCTTGGCTTGTAGGCTTGATTTCTTCTCTTAAATGCTTGAAAGAAGTAGGAGTTGATCTTCAATGGTGATGACCTAACTTCTCTCTAATTGAGGATGTTGAAAGGATAAGGATAACACTAAAAGGCACTCCTTCCTTTTCACTATTGAGTTTATACACTTAAAGGACTGAAAATCTGCTTGGAAGCTCTCTCTTGTATGTTCAAAAATTATTTTTCATGTCTCAAGTATTTCCTTAAGTATCCCTTATATTTTTTCCTATTACATGTTATCATTATAGGCTTCTGAAAGTGATCTAGCCATTGGAAGACCCAAAATAGCCATTGAAAGATGTGTGGAGTGAAAAAGCTACAGAACTGAAAACTAGCCATTACAGGCACTGGGTCGGCTCAATTTTAAACTAGGTCGACTCAATCCCAACTGGGTCGGCTTAGTTTTCAGCTGGATCGGCTCAGTCTCAAAAATCCCAAAATACTATTTCTGTCTTTTTCTGTTGTCTGAGACTAGGATGGCTCACTTTATGACTCGGTCGGCCTAGTTTTACTAGGTCGACTTAGTTTTTAGCTGGATCACCTCAGTCCCCTGGGTCAAGAAAAATTTAGTCTTTCTGTCTTTTGCTTGCACTAAGATTAGGATGGCTCAGTCTCAGATTGGATCAGCCTAGTTTTCATGCTAGACATACCAAACACTGTTTGTGATCTTTTCTTCTCCAATTTACTTTGTTGGTTAGATTTGTCTTTTTGCCTTGATTTATCCTTAATTAAAACCTCTTAAAAGATGATTCCAAATTGAAATGTTCTCTCTAAAATCTTGAATAATTGATGAATGGGAGCACTTGATGTTTGTGAGCACTTAAGATTTACAACTACACATCCTCATAAACAATATTAGTAATATAATAATTTATACTCAAATGCTTTTGTTATCATCAAAATCGATCTAGGATCAACAATCTCCTTTTTTGATGATGACAAAACCTTTTGAGTATAACCTTTCATTGATATTTAAAAATAATATTTTTATTCAATCTTATCAATTAACTCATGCATCATATTCATTTTATCAATTTATATATGCTCCCCATAAGTGTAATGACCCTATTTGATCTAAGTCAAATTTTGTGTTGCTCCCCCTTACTATGTGCCGAGGTTTTAATTTAATAATTTGAGTTTTGATGGCTTTCACTTATTTGCATATTCTTTATTTGTTCTTACTGAAGTAATGCCTATTTAAGTAATGTGCCATCCCATTTAAATAGTGTTCCATACTGTGCCATTCTTTAGATTTAATTAAATTTAGAATACTCTTTTTTTTTTCTCCCCATTTTTGTCATTATCAAAAAGTATACAACAATGTAAAGAAATTCGGTCAAGCATGAAAGGGGATAATTTCATTCATTCATATGAAGAATTTGATGCAATTCAAGCCAAAAGTCAAATTTCATTCATTTATAGATACAAAGACTTGCAAGCTTACAAAATATTAAAGTTTGAACATTACATATCATAGACATTTACAACCAAAATATTCTAAGCATAACTAAAAGGACCCTAAATGCAATTTAATTGATACTAGGCTCTGAAGGGTCGAATGCAGAAGTGCGCTGCTCAATGAACACCTTCCTTACAACATTCTTCATCAATGAGGGAAGATCATCAGAGAGTCTATCATATACCTTAGCTGAGATGCGCTGCACAATCTCGTCAATCTAATCTTCGTCAAGTCTGACAGTGGACGAAGATGGTACAGGTGCTAGATGCTGTGGCACAGACTCTGGCTCATGTCTTTCTTTTCCTTCTTCATCTAACTTCACCCAAATTCCATTAACCTTGTTAAACTTCATCCCATGCATTGATTTCAGATTGTATGTGTCATGGTGCTAAAGCTTCTTACTAGGTTTTCCTTTCAGGCTAACTCCAAAGTCCTAGAATACTAGTGTCAAGAACATCCCGTATGGTAGTGCTGGTTTTTCTCTTTGGGATGCTTCTTGCATTACCCTTAAGATCAAGGTTGGAAGATTGAACTTTTGCCTCGTAAGAATGCGGTACATCACAACTATATCATTCTTGTTGAGAAAGTCAAATCTTCTTACTCGGAGCACTAGAATTCGGGCAGAGATGTGGTGAAGTAATCTATTCTCTATGGATAGGTCCCTAGCATGGATTTCCTCAAAATGCATGGCATCATCCCTTCCAAACAACAACTACAGCCCACTTGCTCGATCATCGAGTCTCTCAGCTCTGATAGTGGGTGCCCTAAGTAAATTATCCAGCTTTTCTATGGTTAAATTAATTTTCACCCTCTTTACCTCTGATTCAAATGAGCTAGGGCTAATCTTTGCATTTTCATAAAACTCTCGTAATAGATTCGAATAGGTTGGGAGATTGATTCCAGAACATAGGTATTCCCACCCTTGATACTTCAAACCCTCTCCAAATTCAAAACCCTCTCTAGCTAGGAAATCAAAATCCACCCTTCTACCAGTTGTGACAGCCCTAGAGGAGAGTGGAACGGGTATGAAAGAAAGAGATGGAGGAGAAACTAGAGTGGGAGGCTGAGGGGGTTGAGTGGATGGTTCTAGAGGAGATGAGGAGGACTGAGACGACCTAGAAGAACGGTCTTCATGAAACTTTGATCGTCGTTCTTCACCACGTCCCCCTCTTCTAAATGGCGGATCCAAATGTACATGCTTAAACCTATGGGTTACGGTTTGTTTCTTGCATGGCATGATTCCAAAATCTCTCCTAAGAGTAGTGGAAATGGGTTGCTAGGGAATGGCTTGAGGGTTTCTAGGATTTTTCTCTAGACGGCTAAGAAACGAAAGATGAAAAAGTCATCGGTCTGTTCATTTAAAAAATAGGACGCCTGACAACTTAGTCGGCTCAGTTTTTCTATGAAGAAAAACTGGGTCGGCCCAGTACTGGAATGACCTAATTTTTATAGAAGAAAAAAAACTAAGTCGGCCCAGTTTAGCACAGACTTTGTTATTTATTTTTCATGTCCAAAAATTTTCTCATTTAATTTTTACTTCTAAATGAGTAAATAACAGATGATTCATCACATGAAAACTAATCATCTCATCATTTTAAGACCAATTATCACAAGATATTTATTTAACAAATTGGATCAAATAAACCTAATTGCTTTCTAATTGTGCAAAATCTTTCTTCATTCAAGGATTTTGTAAAGATATCAGCAACTTGATTTTCAATAGGCACATATTCAAGAAGTATATCGTTATTTTGAACATGCTCTCTAATAAAGTGATGTCTTACTTCTATATGTTTTGTTCTTGAATGCAATATGAAATTTTAGTTAAATTTATGGCACTTGTGTTGTCACATCGAATAGGAATGTTATTATAAGTAATACCATAATCTTCTAGTTGTTATTTGATCCATAATAGTTAAGCACAACAACTCCCAGCAGCAATGTATTCGACTTCCATCGTAGACAAGGCTACCGAGTTTATTTCTTGCTAAACCATGAGATCAAATTCACTTCTAAAAATTGAAATGTACCGCTTGTACTCTTTCTATCTCAACAACCAGCAAAATCTAAATCACTATAACCAATTAAGTCTAATGAAGATTGTTTAGAGTACCATAAACCAACATCTTGAGTATTTATTAAATACTTAAAGATTCTTTTAACTACTAATACATGTGATTCCTTAGGATTTGATTGATAATGCGCACACATGCATACACTAAACATTATGTCCGATCTACTTGCAGTTAAATATAGTAAAGATCCATTATACCTCGATATAGCTTAGGATCTACTACTTTTTCTTTTGGATTTTGATCAAGCTTGCAACTTGTGCTCATGGGGGTGCCACTTTCTTTGATATTCTCCATCCTAAATTTCTTTAATATTTTCTTGATATATTTACTTTGGTTGATGAAGATCCCCTCATTTGATTGCTTGATTTAGAGTCCGAAGAAAAAGTTGAGCTCTCCCATCATGCTCATCTCAAACTCGCCCTGCATGAGACTAGCAAATTCTCTACACAAAACTTCATCAATAGTACCGAATACTATATCATCAATATATAATTGGACAATCAATAGATCACTTGATTTTCTTTGGATAAATAATATTTTATTCACATTACTTCTTTTAAAATTATTATTTAATAAGAACTTACTCAATCTATGATACCAAGCCCTAGGTGCTTGTTTTAATCCATATAGTGCTTTCTTAAGTTTATATACATGATTAGATAATTCTTGACTTTCAAAGCTTGGAGATTGTTCTACATAAACTTCTTCTTCAATTTAACCATTTAAAAATGCACTCTTTACATCCATTTGAAAAAGTTTAAAGTTCATGAAACATGCAAATGCTAAAAGCAATCTAATAGCTTCAAGTCTAGCTACGGATGTAAAGAATTCATCAAAATCAATACCCTCTGCTTGATTGTACCCTTGTGCAACCAATCTAGCCTTGTTTTTAATTACATTACCCTTCTCATCTGATTTATTTCTAAAGACGAATTTTATACTAATTACAAGAAAATTTTTAGGTCTTTCAACTAATTCCCAAACTTTATTTCTTTTAAATTGGTTTAACTCTTCTTGCATTGCTAATATCCAATTTGGATCTTTTTTAGCTTCAATTATATTTTTAGATTCTAGATGGGATACAAATGCAATATGATTCATAGCTTCTCTAAAAAATGATCTAGTTTTAACTCCTTGAGATGGATCATCTGTTATTAATTTTCTAGGATGATTATGATCATACCTCCATTCCTTTGGTAAGTTGGATGTACCTTGATCATCTTGGGAATGTGGTATTATTTCTTCAACCTCTTGCTCTTTATCTTCTTTTTTTTGAGAGAAAATATCTTCAAGTGATATATTTTTTATTTTATTTTCTAAAATTTCTGCATTCACATCAAGCTTTTCTTCTCTTATTCTAAGAGAGTTAGTTTCATCAAAAATTATATGTACGGATTCTTCCATAATCAATATTTTTTATTAAATACTCTTTATGCTCTACTATGTGATGAATATCCTAGAAAAATTTTTTCATCTAATTTTGCATTAAACTTTCCAAGCTTATCTTTACCATTTATTAGAATGAAACATTTACATCCAAAAATTTTAAAATATAAAATATTTGGTTTCTTTTCTTTTTAGAGTTCATATGGAGTTTTCTTTAAGATTGATCTAATTAAAGCTCTATTTAGCACATAGCATGTGGTGTTAATCACTTTCATCCAAAAATATTTTAGAAGATTACTTTCACAAAGTATGGTTCGTGCCATTTCAATCAAAGTCCTATTCTTTCTTTCTACCATCCCATTTTGTTGAGGTATTCTAGGTGCTGAAAAATTATGATTGATTCCATTTTTAGAATAAAAATTTTGAAATTTTTGATTTTCAAACTCCGTCCCATGATCACTTCTTATATATAAAACATTGCATTCTTTTTCTTTTGTTATTTTGTTAAATAGATTAACAAACATATCAAAAGCATCATCTTTATGTGACAAAAATAAAACCCATATATATCTTGAAAAATCATCTATTACTACAAAGTCATATCTTTTTCCTCCAAGACTAGTAGTTAAAATAGGTCCAAACAAATTCATATGGAGTAATTCTAGAGGCCTAGTAGTTGAAACAATATTTTTGGATTTGAAAGATGATTTCGTATGTTTACCAAGTTGGCATGCTTTACAAATTTTATCCTTTTCAAAATTGATTTTGGGCAAACCCTTTACTAAATCAAGTTTAATTAATCTTGCTAGTGAGTCCATACTTACATGACCTAATCTATTATACCAAATCTAACTTGATTCATTTAGTTTAGCATTCATAGCAACAAGACAATCAATATTCTCATTTTTAAGCTCATCAAAATCAACAATGTAAACATTTTTATGTCTTTTTCCTATGAACTTAATGCTTTCATCTATAGAGCTAGTTACAATACAATGAGATGATTTGAATGAAACATTAAAGCTCTTATCACAAAGATGACTTATACTAAGTAAGTTATGCATTAGTCCTTCAACATATAAGACATCTTCTATGCTAGTAGAGGGTGTTATCAAGATATTATCGAGATCAATGATTTTTCTTTACCGTTGTCTCCAAATATTACAACACCTCCATATTTAGCTTCAAGAGAGATAAATTATGATTTATCTCCTATCATGTGTCTCGAGCATCCGCTATTAAGATACCACCTGCTTTTAGCTTTTACAGATGCTAAGCACACCAACACAAGTAATCAAGCAAACTTAGGTACCCAAGCTAACTTGGGTCCTTTGGGGTTAGCACAAATGGTTCATTTTGGAACCCAAACTTGCTTTACTTTTATTTTACTTGAATTAAAGATTTTGTATTTAATAAATTTATGTCTAATTTTATTGTATTTGTAACATATAATTCTTCTACCATAATTTTGAGATTTTGCATATACATTTTTCAATAACTTTTGCTTTCTTGATGTATCATATCCTGTACCGATTTTATCAAGAACCATCTTTTGATTTTCAATTATTGTTTGCAGATTTTTAGAGCTTAGCATTTATCTATCTACTATGAATCTTAATCTTATCAGTTCATCTTGTAAAGATATAATCTTTTTATTTGATTCATCTAGATTAGTTTGTAAATTCTTCACATTTTCTTCTATTTGAAATTTATCTTTACTTAAGGATTGATTCTCTTTCTTTAGTTCCTTATTCTTACGTAATAGCTTTTTAAAGTCATTAACTAAGTCATTGAAAGCATCATATAATTCTTCAAAAGTAAAATCTAAAATTAAAGTATTATCATTTACCTCATCATCACTATGTGCCATAAAACAAAGGTTTGCCTTTTCTTCTCTTTGATATTCTTCCTCACTTGAAGAAAAGTCCTCATCATTGCTCAATATAGCTTTGTACGCTTTCTTGTTCATTTTCTTGGAGCTTTTTTTTAACATTGGACAATCCATCTGAAAGTGTCCAGGCTTTTTGTACGCTACCTTCTCCCTTGTTAAACTTTTTCTTAGGTTCGAATATCTTCCTTCTTCTCATTAATTTCTTGAATCTTCTTGCTATCATGGTCATTCTCCTCATCATCTTCCAAACTCTCTTCAAAATCACTTTCTTCCATATGGATGGCAACAGCTTTAAGTGCAATGCTTTTCTTTTTCTTTACTTCCTCTTCTCTTCCTTGGTTCATGTTCAGCTCGTGGGTCAAAAGTGATCCAATTAATTCCTCCAATGTTAGAGTGTTTAAGTCTTTCGCCTCTTGATTAGCAGTCATCTTTGGCTCTCAATTCTTTGGCAAAAACCTAAGAATTTTATGCACAACATCTCTATTAGCATAATCTCTTCCAAGACTTTTCAAACCATTCAAAATATTAGTAAACCTAGTGAACATTTCGGTGATGGTTTCATGTGGTTTCATTTTAAATAGCTTATACTCATATACCAACATATTTATCTTAGATTCCTTGACTTGATTAGTCCCCTCATGGGTGACTTCAACTCTATTCCAGATTTCTTTGACAGATGAACATGTTGATATCCTATTGAACTCATTAGCGTCCAAAGCATAATATAGAACATTCATCGCTTTGGTATTAAGTTGAGTCTTCTTTTTGTCATGTTCATCCTAATTCTTTTCAGATTTTGGGACAGACACTCCATCAATAGTAATTATTGGTGTGTGAGGTCCTATCATTATGACATTCCACATGTCATAGTCTTATGCTTGGATGAATATCCTCATTCATGCTTTTCAATATGTGTAATTAGTTTCATTGAATAGTGGAGGTCTATTGGTTGATTGCCCCTCAACCAATGGAGTCTCAATTTGGGTTGCCATATGATCTTTAGCTCTTTGATAGATTGATTAATAACTAATATTAGAGCACCCACTCTAATACCACTTGTTGCCCAAGTATGGCTACCGAAGAGAGGGGGTGAATTAGATATTTTAAATTTTAAGCTTATGATGTAAGTAGATTGATCTAATTAAATACCAACAAATAAGTTATGTAATGTGCAGTGACGAAAATTAATAGAATAGTGACATGCAATCACGAACATAATGATTTTATAGTGGTTCGGTGCCAAACTCAGCACCTACGTCCACTCCCTAAGTAAACCACTTAGGAATTCAACTATAATACTAGGCTTGATTAGAGTCCAATTATTTTACTTGGGCTCATAATCTAACCTAGTTGATTATGATCTTAGCTCACCAACCACAACCATACAATGATTATTTTCCTAGGCTAATAATCAACCCCGATTGATTTTTACTTTGGCTTATCAATCACAACCATACAATGTCCAACTCTAGGCTTGGACCAACCCATGTTTCTCACCCCAAGAAACTTAAAATAAAAATGAATAATACACTAAATAAACTAAAAGCAAACTCCTAAAGCTTAGGAGAAGAAAATCTGGAAGCTTGGCTTATAGGCTTGATTTCTTCTCTTGAATGCTTGAAAGAAGTAGGAGTTGATCTTCAATGATGATGGCCTAACTTCTCTCTGATTGAGGATGTTGGAAGGATAAGGGTAACACTAAAAAGCACTCCTTCCTTTTCACTATTGAGCTCACACACTTGAAGAACTGAAAATCTACTTAGAAGCACTCTCTTGTATGTTCAAAAGTTATTTTTCATTTCTCAAGTTTTTCCTTAAGTATTCCTTATGTTTTCCACCATTACAAGTTATCATCATAGGCTTCTGAAAGTGATCTAGCCATTGAAAGACCCAAAATAGCCGTTGAAAGATGTGTGGAGTGAAAAAACTGCAGAACTAAAAACTAGCCGTTACAGGCACTGGGCCGGCTCAGTTTTAAACTGGGTCAGCTAAGTCCAAACTAGGTCGACTCAATTTTTAGCTGGGTTGGCTCAATCTCAAAAATTCTAAAATACTATTTCTATCTTCTTCTATTGTCTGAGACTAGGATGGCTCACTTTATGACTGGATCAGTCTAGTTCCACTGGATCGGCTCAATTTTCAGCTGGGTCGGCTTAGTCCCCTAGGTCAAGAAAAATTCAGCTTTTCTATCTTTTGCTTTCACTAAGACTAGGACGGCTCAGTCTCAAACTGGGTCGACCCAGTTTATGTGCCAGACATACCAAACATTGTTTGTGATCCTTTCTTCTCCAATTTACTTTGTAGGTTAGATTTACCTTTTTGCCTTGATTTATCCTTAATTAAAATCTCTTGAAAGATGATTCCAATTTGAAATGTCCTCTCTAAACTCTTGAATAACTGATGAATGGGAACACTTGGTATTTGTGAGCATTTGAGATTTACAACTACACATCCTCATAAATAATGTTAGTAATATAATAATTTATACTCAAATGCTTTTGTTATCATCAAAATCAATCTAGAGCCAACACCTATATTAGAAATACAGGCAGTCATGCATCAAAGTACAATGAGTTGCTTGCAAGTTACCATGGTGATCTCAGGTCAGAGGGACACTTATACCCATTGGCCTTAGCTAGCTACTCTTGACAGTAGAGTGCTATATTGGTCACATTTAGTGCAAATGTACTCCTACATCTCACTTGGATACTATACCAGTGTCTCCATACTACTTGGTTATGAGGATAATCACCGCATATGGCATACAGCGATCTACACTCGATAAATTATCATTCTTGTTAATAACTTATCATTTAATCATGAATAGTTTAAGAACATTCGATAAATCCTCTTTTATTGATTGATCGTAGTTCTAAGGACTTCATCATAATTTTGAAGTTCATTTAAGAAAGATAGAACTTTTATGATGAAGCAACCAAATAACTATTATTATTAGATAATTCATATATAGGTTTCAATCATCTACAACTTAGATGATTCACTTTAGGACACATTTTCCAACACATGTTTCAAAGTATCTAAGACCATCATTTACACCTATTTCAATAATTATATATGCACAAACATAAAGTGTCAAATGATGCATTGTTTATATCCAACAATGACATGTCCATCATTTACACCTATTGCAATTCTATTTACAATATATAGAAGTATAACATATATAATTCATAATCTAGCACTAGAATTAGATATAGCCCTTCCAACAAATCTACCCCTCCTAACCCTCCCAACCATAGAAAATTTAGCTCTCCTGATAGTAGAAAGACAGCCTTTCTTGCAGTAAGTAATCCAGCCCTCTCTGTAGCAGCTGCTCTAGCCCTTCCTATAGCAACTAATCCAACCCTCCCTATGGCAAATCCAACCCTCCAAGCAGCAGCTCTTCTAGTAGAACTAGATCCAACCCTCCCAACAATATCATGTCCAAGTGCAGCCCTCCCAAAACTAGCATCCCTACCTCCAACACCCCTAACTACTGCAACCCTTTGTACACTAGTCCTCCCAACCCTAGCATTGGCACAAGCCCTCTTAATCCCAACAATAGCACCAGTACTTTGAACCCTAGCACTAGTGCTAGCCCTTCTAACACAAGTATTGGCACCAGCCCTCCCAAGTCTTGCACCAGCACCAGCAACACTGCTCCCAACACCAGCACCCACAGCACTACTTCCAACACCAGCATTATCCATCTATGAAGCAACAATTCTAGCAGCTATAGAGCCCTGCAAGGTAAGATAATGGCTTACCTGATGCCATAGTTTTCATTGCTGATGTATGGTTGATCACATACCTGCATGCCAATATACTCTAATGCAAGCCTAAGCCCATGAATCTCCCATTGTTGCTCCCAACTCTTGTCTTTCATGTGTAGAAGTAGAGGTACCACTAGCTCGTTGCCTCTATCTTGGGTTACCTCTCACTAGTTATCCCTTGCATATCATTAGGTTATGTCCCCAAAAATGACATCTTGCACACCTTATCCTTGTGTTTCTTGTTAATCTAGATGGAATGGGGTTTTGTAGTTCATTTGCATCGTTTCTCCTTTGCTTCTTGAGCTTACTAGATGGCTTTTTTATTATTAAAGGGAGTGGAGGGACTAAGTTTGTCTTAGGCCACATATTTTGTCCATTCAAAGGTTGGAGGAAGTGCAAGTATGTTCTTAAATATGTCTCCCTGTGTAAGTAAATATGCACAAGCTCCTTAGGCCTCTTTTTTAAGAAGTGTTTGCACTGTATTGAATAAGCACAAGATATACCAATTAACTACCATCTAAAATAGCTACATTCATACTTATCCAAATCAATAGTATACTTATTAAAACCATGCTCAACCTCATACATGTTGCAAACCAACCCATACTATTAGACAAAAACTTGAAACATTCTTATTCTTCTCCAGCTTCTTTAGGATGTTCCAATAAACTAGATAATTGTGTTTAACTATCAATTCTTTCTTCTTGATTGTCCTTGATATCACAGCTTTATATGTCATTATCAAAATTGATACTATAAGCTTATCCCTTGCTTGCAATATGTAAGCATTAAAAGTCTCAGACAAATTGTTTAATAATATATCACTTCTTAGATAAATATGTAAGCTTATCCCTTAATTGAAATCATAACGAAGCTGTCCTGATTGTTTTGATGAAGTTCAGCCAGCACCCAAGGTTGGCCCATAGTCGGGATCGGATAGTATTGAAGTTCAATATTTATGACGTGGTTGTTGCTTATCCCAAACTGGAGATCGGAATCAAATGGATCACAAGTTCTCTTTACTAGCTTAAATTCGTCTAGCTGAAATTCAAGATGTAGTTTTGGCAAGATCTGCTATTGTCAAGATTGAGTCGGAGGATCAGATTGAAAGAGCTCAGCTAACATACAAGATTGGACATCGATAGAAGTTATTGTTATTTTTTGGATAAGCTACCCTCGATTGAAGCTTTGAGCTAGCCAAATTCGAGGGTCAATCCTTTGGCGCCCATCTAGACTAGGGGACTAACTTGATTGAGCCTCAGATTGGGTTGAATCCTAAACTCATATGGCACTTTCAGTAGGTCATCGAGGATGGACCTTACCAAACTTCGGTGGGAGTTGTTTTATCCCAAACAATTATAATCCTACCTTCTGCTAGTTAGATATGAATGTCCAGCCATGCTCCCTATATGACCTAATATTAGGCTGAAGTAGCTCCAAAAAATATGACCAGCTTTGGATTCAGCTTCAATAATAGCCCAAGCGATGAAGAACATTCCATCATTTCTATCAATCTCACTTGCAGTAATAACCAGCTCAAACATAGTTCCTTCAAATGACAAGCATCTAGAGTAATTATAGGGTTATAACCATCTAGACATCCTTGCTTACATATAGCAAAATAGACATAAAATCTTTTGAATATTGGTTAAGCTATAGGCTATGGTGTGTTAACAAGTATCTTCATTGTACTACCTATATTTGTCCTCCTACTCTCCTTAGTATAATCCCATAATTTACTATATTGGTCTGCAACAGAACCCAATATTGTGTTCATAGCCTTTCTTTTTGTGCAATATGCTTGGGACCAAGATATTAATGCATTTAGAGCCTACCTAACCTACATAACTACCTCACTTGGTTTCCAAAAAATGTTGACTCTTGAATCTATCTAGGTACTTGTTGAATAAATAATTTGATTTCATATTTCTATTCTAAATCTCTATATAGCAACTGTGCTCACTATAATAAGTCTTAATCTATACATATGATCCATCTTACATCAAAGAAGCATGTGGCATCCATATACAATCACCTTGGCATATTGCTCTCACTCTAACTTTATCATTCACGAACTTCATATTACGCACCTCACTTATTGTATACTCTCTTATTGTAGCTTTCAATTGGGCAAAGCTACTAAATTTCATACCCACCTTAAATTGAATATTAGCCAAATTAGTATCCTCCCTAAAAATAAAGATGGTATCAGCTTGCTTCTCATTTGAACCTACATATGAATCCAAGTCTCTAGACTATGCATATTTCGAGAAAACATCTTCAAAGCTTTTAGCTTCTAAGCCCTAGGTTCATCCTATTCAAAACTAGGTGGAGCATGTTCACCCCTTTCCCTCTCTAGTTCAGCACTGTCATGAACATTAGAATCCAGATTTTCATTATCATCACAATCCACATAATTACTATCATGTAGGTCATCTAAACTAACACTTCTATCACTCTCATTACCACTTTCTTCAACCCCAATGTTTTCATTGCCTTCAACCCTAAAATCCTCACTTCCTTCGCCAACCGCTTGTTCGTGTACATAAAACTAAGGGAAGTAAAAAACCCTAACTTTTCTAAGCTTGATATAATAAAACTATGAGAAGTCAAAAACCCCAACTTTCCTTAACATGCCTTCTAGCTCCAAAATAGAGATTATAACAGGATCAATATTAACATAAATGGACACTTGCCTTCCAACATATCTCTATTAGTATTGATAGTTTCATGCATGTATTACAAAATCTTTTTGAATTATTGCAGTAGAAAAAGATCTAGATTAAACAATTTAACCTAGCATGCATTAGATCAAATCTATAAACTACCAATAATCGGACCTATGGCATAAACATAGCATGCAAATCTGAAATCTAATTATAGATCATATCTATCAATGAAGGAGAGATCCTATCTCCATACCTTTGTGTGCATCGATCTACACTGCAGTTGATGATCATGGATTTATTAGTTCCTTGAGTCACACACATGTCTGACCTCTACAGATATCTATATAAAACTCCTGATCTGATCAGAGGTTTATTGATTTCTCCGAGGTGCTAACTTCCTTGCAGAGATCCGCTCCTAATGGCTAATTCAACACCTCCTTCTGATCTCTCAGATTCTCTTAATGAAGAAGAAGGTTGAGGAAGAAGAGAAGGAAGAGAAAGAAAAACCCTTTTGGATCTTGTGTCCCTATGCTCTAGATTCCGCATCCACATCCATCTGGATCATGCATCCCCATGCCATGGAACCCGCTTCCATGCCATCTCACTTCTCCTACACCCACACCCCTCTCTGATTTCTCATGATGAAAATCAGATTTTCATCATTGAAAAATCCTTTTGCGCGCCTAAGAAACATGCCAAGAAATAGATGGCATCAAGAGGAGTTTGGATGAGCACAAACTCTACCAAGATAAGGATCAATCCTTATCAAGTTTCAAACTAGAATTCAAATCAAATTTGAATTCAAATCTGAACAAGAGTTCATCCATATCCAGGGCATTAAGAAGACAGGCGACATTAGCTTTTAGCATGGAGACTTCTCACACACAAACCAATTTTGCATGAAGAAAAGTTGGATGGGTGTGGCACAAAGGAAGAAAGTTTCAGTCCAACTAGGTCTCTTGGTGGCTTTAATTTGGTATCAATCCAAATCCAATTTGGTTAGACCCAAGGGGAAGAGGAAAACCTAATCTAATTAGGAACCTAATCTCCTCAATAAGATCCTAATCCAATTAGGAATTAACTAAATTCAAGTACTAATCAAATCAGGAATCAGTCTTCCTTGTAATTGAGTTATCCCATAACTCAATCAGGCTTGATCCAATCAAACCCAATCCAAGTCAAATTGAATATAATTCAATTAGATTTGATCTGAACCCTATTGCTTAATCAAATAAGCCAATTAGCAATCTAATTGCTAATTAATCTTCTTATAATTCACTAACTCTTAGTGAATTACTTTATTATAACTTTTGCATAGGGTTAATCATCAATCATATTGACGATTAGACCCATTAATGATTCATAATAGCTGATCAACTATCTGATCAGATAAGAATTCTATTGTGTGTGATCCCATAAATTATATTTTGTCCGGTAGTGAGATATGCTATAATCCTTATCATAATATCATCTAAACTCTTTTAGATGGATTGAAATAATTTTAACTCTATCCATCGAGGATCATCGATCATCAAGATAATGCTCGATGAGTCTTATAATCCATCAATAACACCTAGCAATATATAGTGGCATTCTAGCAGAATAAAAGTATTAAACTTCTAGGAATAGTTACCATATGATTTAGTTCCTCTATCGTGAGTTCCAATAAGATGGAGATTATGGAACCTCGTCAAACTCTATCATCCACCATATGAAAGATTCGATTAGCTAAAGTCCAAATTATGATACCCATAGAAACTTCTTTCCATTTATCACCTTGCTATGGCTACAAACTTAAGAACTCAGCCTCTCAAACCTCATAGGACTACTCTTTATCTACTAAGATTGATAGATCCCATCTAAGTACACACCTACTTCTATAGTGAACCTACTACAATCCACATCCACTACAAGAATCCATATGACTAGAGACTATATTAATATATAGTCAAACTACAACAACCTCTACCATGAGTAGCCAAGGTACCATAGGTCAAGGAACCACTTACACCACTATAGCATCAAGAAAATTACTGACGAGTGAGTAGATATCCATGTGATCTATCATACGGTCATGTTCAGTACCCTTGATCTCCATCAAGCACTTGCACTCTCGCTCTAGTATCTCCACACGGTAGACTTGAGACTTATCTACTCGAAAAAGAAAGCGATCCATATACCAATCTATCTAGATCATTCACCATCCCTATAATAATCCATCAATCAGGAGCATTTAGGAATTAACCCCAAATGATATATGTCTCAAATTTTTAACTCTTGAGAATATGTGTCATTGTCAAGTCAATTTCTTGGATAATTTATAGATGCAAAACATGAATGAAAAAATAACCCAATTTTATTAATTTTAAAATTTTAATTATAAAATTATGTCTTAAAAAGTGTACAAGTGTTAGCCAATTTGGCTTTTAGGACATACACCTAACAATCCCCCACCTGACCTAAAGTGAATTGGCCATCAACCTAGGCCCCATCTTCTCAAGATAAGCTTCAGTTGTCTACTAGCTCAACAACTTAGTTAGTGGATCAACCACATTTTTTGTGGAGTCTACTCTTTGTATCTCAATGAACTTCTTCTTGAGATATTTGCAAATCAGATAGAATCATCACTCTTATATGCTTAGATTTTTGGTGAGACCTTGATTCCTTAGTGAGGGCTATGGCACCAATGTTTATTACTGTAGAGTGAAATGACATCTCATGTCATTGCTCCAAGCTCTATAACAAACTTCATGAACTAGAATTCTTCCCAACCATCCTTAGAAGTGGCGATGAACTCTACCTCCATGGTGAAATCTACAACAAATAATTGTTTGAAATTCTTTCAATATACTGCACCATCATTTCATTGGAATACACATCTCGATATAGACCTTCTATCTTCAATTTATGTATATCCAAGAATCCTAAATTCTACTCCACCAAAGATCAAGAACATATCCTTAGTCCTTCTTAAGTACATAAGGATATTCTCCATAGATATCTAGTGCTCTCTATTAGAAAATGTATTCCAAAACCAATCATCAACCAGTTGATGATTGTGCTATTTTATAAATATAAATAATTTATTAATAAATAAAAATTTAATTTGATATTTTTTATCATAAATGAATATCTTCTAATGAACTTCTATATTGTGATGAAGTTCTTAAGACTATTTAGATTCAATAAAGAGAGAATTTATCGATTAGTTCTTAAATTTATTCACGACCAAATGATACATTATTAACTAGAACGATAATATTTATCAAGTATAGGTTATTATATGCCATATAGATTGGTTATCTTTTTAACTAAGGAGTGTGAAGATACTGGTATGGCATATAAGTAAGATGTAAGGGTACATCATCACCAAACATGACTAATTTTAAAGCATTCTACTATTAAAAATTGCTCTAATGAGATATGAGTATAAGTGTCCCTTAGACCTGAGATTATCATGGTGGCTTGCAAGCAACTCACTATGCTTTAGTGCAAACTACCTGAATTTTTCATTCAGTGATAGAAAATTTTTAGACACAGTCAAGTACTTATAAAGTCGATGAGTGATCAAGATGGGATTGACCACTCCAAGAGTTTGGAGATAATGCATCGTTGTATTTCAATTTAGCAAAATCTTGGCCATGGTAATCCATGTGATGGATTTGGTATTTTAAAATGGATGATCTATTCAGGGTTAATAGTTAAATTCTAAATTATCCTATGAGCATTCATGGTCAAGAAGATGAATTATACAAAAATTATATGCACATGGGTTCTAAGAGTTTTGCTTTATACATTCGACCTATCCGACCGTCGGATATCATTGCTAGATGGTCACTTCAATTGGTATAAAAATTTATTCCTATGCTACCAACTTAAGTTTGGACCTATGGAGTCACATACATTAGAGATTTTGATCTGATCGGATAGTTGATCAATAATTAAGAATTATAATAGGATCAAACAATCAATACAATTAATGTTTAACCTTATACAAGTATTGTAGGAGGATTGATTAGCAATCGAATTGCTAATTGGCTCAATCTAATTGAGCTTAAGAACTAAGATCAAATTTAATTGAATAAGATTCAATTAGATTTAATTTGGACTTGATTAGATCAAGTTTAATTGATTTATGGGATAAGTCAATTACAAGGAAGATCAAGTTTCAGTTGAACTAGGACTTGAGTGCACCAAATTTTTAATTTAATTAGAATTTAAAATTAAAATTAAATTTGATTTAATCTAATTTAATTAGACTTCTAATTGGATTAGGAACACTATTAGTTAGGTTACACCAAGATCTATTTTAATTAGGCTAAAGAATAGCTTTGACTAGTCAAAGCATGAAGTCCTAATTTGACTAAGACTTCACCCTTGTGCCACTTGGCCCTCCCAACGCCCCTTCCCATATTTTTTGCATGAGATTTCTCACGCCTACAGAGTCTCCATGCCCCCCTTGCACCTTCGATCTTTCATAGATGGAAAGTGGTTTTGGACTAAGTCAAAACTAGCAAGTAGTTCTGATTTGAAATTCTATTTGATAGAGTTTTAAGGAACCAAAACTCTATCCCGTGTATGGCACCAACTCTATAGATTTTTTCAGTGAAAATGAGAAAGTTTTGTGCATCATTCTCAGGGTGCCCATTCCTAAAAATTAGGAGAGGGTGCCCAAGTGTTGGGTGCCCCATTCTTGTCATATTTAGACATTCCTATCTAGGTGTTTGACCTAGACAGGGACTCCTTGATGCATGCAAATTTATCGCTATGGTGAGTGTACCAGTCGATCAAGTAATAAAGTGTGTGAGTAGAGTATCATCCTTAGAAAATTAAAAAATAAGTACTGAAAAACTTTTTTCTAAACTTTATTTAGAGAATCAATTTATAAGAAGTAAAGAAAATAAGAACAAATAAAGAAATAATTAATAAATTATAAGAAGATAATAAGGGTATAATTATTAGGGTTGAATTCAAGAGCAGTAGAATACTAAGACAATCAGTTCACCAACTCAATCAATATAATATTCAAGTAATCATGCAAATTAGGTTAATTTTTTTTCATGTGATGGTGGAGTTTTCTAGGATATTCACTATCCTTTGGTCCAGACATAGCAAAACTATCAATATTTATTAACTATCCTTTAGTTCAAGCATAATTTAAATAAATACTAAACCATTAATTTTTATGAATTTCTTTAATTAAAATATATTGTGTCCAAAGTATACTAAAATTCCTACATGCATATAAATCTTAATTCGATTCAAAATATAAGATATATAAATCAAGAAGCAATAATATAGATGTACTTGGTCCGTATCATCTATATTCATCAAAATAATTAGACGATGACTAATAATCTAAAAACATTAAGCATAGATTTATACACTCCTCATGAATAAAATAATACTAAAATTTAATTATACTAAATATTGCATCAGAAGAGTGGCTACACCTTAGCCTTAGTAAAAAAAATTAGTTCATGATAAAAAAACAAAAATAGTAAACAAATTAAAAGACATGAGAAATTCTAAACAAAAATTTGCTTGTTGCTAAATTTTGTCATTTATTGCTCTTGGCGTAGAGAACTTGATGAAGAAGAAGAGCTGCAGCTTGTGCTGGTGGTGGAAGATGAGCCACAAAGAAGAAAGGAAAGAAGAAGGAAGAAGGAAGACTCTTCTCTGATCAAATTCTTTTTCTAACCCCTAGCTCTCTTTTTGATCAACTCTCCCTCTCTTGATTCAAAACCCTTTCTCTTCGATCACCTCTCATCTGCTCTCTGTTTCTCTATATTTCTCCTCTGTTGTTTTTCTATAGGTGTTTTTATAGGCTGAAGGGTATTCTCCGATGAGAAATCATGGTGGAATTAGGACTAAAAGTCCTAGAACAACTCAAATAGAGTCCCAATCATTTCTGGTCACTCGATGGTGATCAAATAGATGAAAAACTGCTTAAAAATCCATCTTAATCTCCCCAATTCAGTCAGATTAAACAAAAGCCATCGGATCTTTGCTAATGATCGATTACTGACCATCGAATGGTGCATAGAGGGCTTCAGTTACTTAATCAAAGTAGGAACCCAGCTCCACCATTGGATCTTCACCAACTTGAACCTCACCCATCTATTAGCGCCTAAATCCCAACTATTAGATCAAAATTGGTAGCTATATTGACCATCCGATTGCACCATCCCCTATGTAGACCGATCGCGAGCCACACTTTGCATAGACCCACCAAACCACCAGCCAATCATAGCATCCTATATCATGTGAAATTCCCTTTTTACCCCTATAGCCTACACTATAGTAGTTTATGGTGCGTCATGATGATTCTGACGTCTTTGTGATGTCAGCTATTGGTCGGTTCGCGCAAGCAGTCAGTTATGGTCGGGCTGAGCCAACTGAGCCGATTTTCCAAATTGGTTTGGTCTGGACCAGCCTGCTTTAAAATTTTTTTTCTTTTTCTTTGAAAATCGATTTTAAGCTCATTTGAAGTCCATTTTGCATCAAATTTATTTTTTTTGAACCAAAAAATTAAGCTCTTTACATTGGTGACCTTCTTTCTTATATAAGATCAATAAAAGCATCAATTTTTTAAAAATAAAATAATTTATTTTATAATTTAATATTTTTATTAGTGTATTTGTACCACTTATCACACCCTCCAACTTAGTCATTGCTAGTCCCTTAGCAATGCTTTATTTAATATTAATTCAACATCATGTTTCAATAAGATCCTCCATCACAAAAATTAGAACTAAGATTAAAGATCAAAAAGTTTAGGAAGTACCACTAACTAAGTTTTGAGTTTTAGAAGCAAATTTTTTGGTCAATATAATCAGAAACTTTCTTAGAGTACATCTAAAAATCTATATCATTTATATTTATGAAGACTAACTTAGTATTTAGGTGTTAATTTAAAGGACAAAAGTATCTTCTCTTGTCACCTATTTTAGTTAATTTTCTATACACTCCCAAGTTAAGTTCAAGAATTAAGGTAGCTTTCACACTGACTCTTTTTTTTTTTTTTGAACATCCTGGCCTTTCCTCCATTATTTAACGTGAACCTCCATACTTGACTTAGGTGCAAAGACCCAGTTACTAAGCTTTAGGCAATCCACATATACTATATGTTTTACACTTTTACTTTATAGGCAGGTAGCTCTTTTCAAAAATTTAAGTTTTTTTAATTAGAATATATATTAATCATCAATTTTCAGTGGTAATTGATGTGAGCTTAGGTATGGTGCTCTTAAGTCTTGAAAGTAGATGAAAAAAGAGCAAAAAGTGAATGGAATCAACCATCGAAAAGCTTTGGCAAATATTTTAAAAAAGCTAGCTTAGATCCTGTCAGAAGAGCCAGCCTGAGTAGATGCCGAGCTGACTCAAACCTTGAGAGAGCCGGCTCGAGCAGAAGTCTAGAAAGCATATATGGTTGATACGCTGGAAGAGCTGGCTCCATTCCTATCAAAGCTAGCTCGAGTGAAAGTTGAGCCAGCTTGAGCAGTAGAATAGAGAGTTGTGATTTGGATCCTCACAGGAGACATCACCATCGAGCCAATCTGATTGCTGATCGAGCTAGCTCGAGCAGTGAGTAGAATAGAATGTAGTTTCTTTTCTAGCCTAGGATTGGGTTTAATTCTAGGGACTTAGGACCTTGGTTTGTAAGGTCCTAGGGGGGCTAACATATGGATTGGACTAGGATTTGTCCAATGGATATGTGTATAAAAGACATGGGTGTACATGGGCTCGGGGAGTGCATCACATTAGGTTAGCTAGGAGAATTTTTTAGGTTGGATCTTATTTAACTAGGTATATATACTCTGTATTGAGTTTTATAAACTAAGCACGAAATCAATACAAGCCTTTTCTCCTTGAAATTTTTCTTTCTCTCTCATTCTCTCCATTCTCTCCATGCCTAGGGTTTGCTAGGGTTTCAATAGAACGGCCATCCCTTTTCTCAAATTCTTCTTGTTGTTTCTACAATTATCGAGTAGCAAGGATTATTCTCGATGGATTGGTATCAAAGCGGCCATCGGTGGAACAATAATTGATATCAAAGCTAGGTGATGCCAGGATGTTGCATCAATAATTGGTATCAGAGCCCTATTATTAGATCTGGTGGAGGAAAGGATGCTTCACCTGGTATTGTGGTAAGATGCTGAACAGATTTCTTTGAACATTATTTATTCTCTTTTATGCTTGGTAATTGGAATCTGGTTGGGATAGCATTGAGTACCATCAAGGTGGATTTTGGAAAGTTTGATGGCAAGGGTAACTTCAGCCTTTGGTAGTAAAGGATGAAGAATCTGCTAGTACAGAATAGAATCTACAAGGTCTTGACTCATGAAAAATCCAAAAAAAAATTTGTTGAAGAGTGAGAGGAACTTGAAGAGATAGCCTTCAGTACGATTCGTATGTTCCTCGTTGATGAAGTTCTACCAAAGATTAATATGAAAACTACATCGAAGGGGTTTTGGCAGAAACTAGAGAACACATATATGGGCAAGAACATGACAAACAAGTTGTGGTTGAAAAAGTAGCTATACAGTTTATGGATGCCCGAAGGAGGAGACCTAGTTTCCCATATTCAGAAGTTCAATCAAGTTTGGTCTAATGTTTTGAGCCTTAATGTAAAGATTGATGAGGAGGATAGAGCTCTCTTGTTGTTGTGTTCGCTGCCAGCAGCATATGATGGTCTCATTACTACTCTGGTGTATGGAAAGGAGACATTAAACTTCAAGAAAGTGGTTGGAGTTCTCAGGTTCAACAAGCAGTGAGAGAGGCTAGTTAGAGGAAACCCTAATTTAGAGGTGCTTTCTATGAATGAGAGGCAAGGAAGACCTAAGGAGAGGACTCGAGATAAATCTAAGGATAAATCAAAATCTTGAGAAAATCAAAAGGCTTGAAAATGCTACAAGTGTCATCAATCTGGTCATATTAGAAAAAATTGCCCATTTTTGAAGAATGAAAAAGAGAAGGACACTTCTAAGGATGGATCGACCAGCGAGAGTGGTGCTCTATCATTTGAAGATAGTGGAGAAGATATACTGATAGTATCAGATGAAGAAACAAAGTTGGACTATCACTGAATACTAGATTTAGCGTATTTCCACCATTACACTGTACATCGAGAGTGGTTCTTATCGTATGAAAGATCCGATGGAGTGTAAGTCTTGGAGATGATCATTGATGTAAAGTTGCTGGTGTTGGTACAGTCAGAGTGAGGATGTATGATGGTATCATATGAACACTCAGAACGTGAAACATGTACCAAAGCTGAAGAAGAACTTGATATCCTTGGGTTACTTGGAAGAACAGGGATATGCTTTCAATTGTCAGCCAAGCAGTAGGTGTTTGAGGATTTCTAAGAGTGCATTGGTGGTGATGAAAGAGAGAAGACTAAGAAACAATCTTTTAAGGATGGAGGGCTCAGTGGTTATAGATAGTGCAGAGGTATCTATAGCAGCATAGGAGGAGCAGCTAGCCTACAAGCTGTAGCACTATCGTATGGGTCACTTGAGTGACATGGGGCTCATAGAGTTGAGTAGGAGAGGTTTGATTTTAGTAGTCAGAAAGAAAGAAGATGACATATGTGAGCCCTGTATCTATGGCAAATAATACAGAGTTTCATTTGCCAGTAGTACCAAGCAGAATAAAGCTATTTTAGAGCTTGTTCACTCAGACGTATGGGGACCGACACATATTGCATCTCGAGGTGGAGTAAGATATTTTATCATCTTTATAGATGATTTCTTTAGGAAGGTTTGGGTCTATCCGATGAGGATAAAATTAGATATTTTTGTCCGATTTAAAATCTAGAGAGCTGAGATGGAGAAGGAAATAAGGCAGCTAATGAAGTGTTTGAGGTCTAATAATGGAGAGGAATACACCAGCCTAGCATTTAGGAGATACTATGAGAAAAATGGAATAAAATGTCATTATACAGTGAAGATGACCCCTCAGCGGAATGGTGTCATGGAGAGAGTAAATCGAACACTAACAGAGAAGGCCAAAAGCTTGAGGCTAAGGCATCACTGCCCAAATCATTTTGGGGTGATGCTCTTATTTATGCATGTTTTCTTGTGAATAGGTCTCCCCATAGAAAATTGAATGGAGGACTTTCAGAGGCTGTCTGGAGTGGAAAGAAGGTGGAGCTTGACCACTTAAAGGTGTTCGACTGTCCTGCATATACTTTGGTAGAAAAGCCAATAAAAGCAAGTTAGACCCAAAGTCATAAAAGATGATATTCATTGGATTTCCATGAGGTGTGAAGAGGTTCTTACTATGGGATTCATATTCTCAAAGGTATGTCGTCAGTCAGAATGTGATATTTGATGAAAAAAGTATTGTGTTGAAGCCAAAAAGTGTAGATGGAGTTGTGAAGACAACACAGGACAGCATGAAAAAGCTCTCGAATATAGGTGATTTGCCCTCAATATTAACCTCGGATCATGTTCAGTTCGAGGTAGAGGTAGGTAGGCATGGTGATATACTTGTGGAGGACTAGCATGGAGAGCGATCTATCCTGAGAGAAGTGCAGAGGTAGCCATAGGCAGCAGACTTGCAGGATACCGCAAGGAGAGTGGCATTGCACAAGTCGAAGCGCACTATTCATAAATTGGTGTGATATGGCATTGATGAAACTATCTCCTATGCTCTCATCACTGCCAATGGAGATCTAGAGAGTTTTGAGGAGGTCATGGAGAGTCCGAATTGGGAGTCATGGATGCAGGCCAAGATGGAAGAGATGGAGTCTCTTAGAAAGAACCAGGCATGGTAGCTGGTGGATCTACTGGATGATACTCGATTCATTAGCTCCAAATGGATTTTCATCAGAAAAAAAGAACCTTCAAAGCAAGGTGGAGTGAGCTACAAGGCTAGGCTAGTAGCCAAAGGGTACTTACAGAGAGAAGGAATTGATTACTAAGAGGTCTTCTCTCTGGTTGTCAGACATATGTCCATCAGGGTGATGTTGAGCATAGTTACTAATGATTTGGAGCTGGAGTAAATGGATATTAAGACAATGTTCCTCCATGGAGATTTGGAAGAGAACATATACATGGAGTAGCCACAGGGCTTCAGGGAGCCTGGGTTAGAGAGAGAGGTCTGTTTACTGAAGAAATTACTGTACGGATTGAAGCAGTCTCCTAGATAGTGGTACAAGTGGTTTGATACTTATGTGAGAAGTATTGGTCTTTTCAAGTATGATCATGATCCGTGTGTATATGTGAGATCTTTGGAAGATGGATCTTGATTATACTTACTCTTATATGTAGATGACATACTGATAGCATACAAGAGTAAGAAAGTAGTACAGGAGTTGAAGGAAGCTTTATCTCGAGAATTTGAGATGAAGGACTTGGGGCTTGTGAAGAAGATCATTGGTTTGGAAATCATCAGAGATAGAACCAAGAGGCTGCTGCATCTATCTCAGAGAGGATATATCAAGAAGGTCTTGGAGAGATTTAGAATGAAGGAGGCCAAATCGGCAGAGCTACCACTTGCCTAGCATGTTAGACTTTCTAAGACCATGTCATCACAGACTAAGATGAAAGTTTAGGAGATGGAAAAGGTTCCATATACTTCTGGTGTAGGAAGTATTATGTACTCTATGGTATGTTATAGGCTGGATTTAGCCGATGCAGTGAGTCAAGTGAGCATGTTTATGGCTCAACCTAGAAAGGAGCACTGGAGAGCACTAAAGGGTATCTTCAAATACTTGGCAGGTTCAGTTAGGATCAGCATCTACTATGGTCAATGGGAAGGTAAGGAACAGCCTAACATGTCTAAGGAAGCTCAAGGGCTAATAGAGGGATTTATGAATGCAGATTTTGGTGGAAAAGTGGATACTCAGCATTCGACTATAGATTTTGTATTTAGCTTATATGGAGGTTCAATCTCATCGAGATCATGTGTGCAACCAATTACGACCTTGTCCACTATCAAAGTGGAGTACATTGGCATCACGGAGGCAGCAAAGAAAGCTCTATAGTTGAAGAGCTTGGCATTGGAGATGGGATTCCCATAAGATGCATTATGATAGCCAGAATGCTTTGTTGCTCGCACATCATGCAAGAACCAAACACATTGATATCAGATACCACAGGATCAGAGAACTAGTGGAGGATGGTGAAGTGGAGCTGGTGAAGTTTCACACCAAGAAAAATTCTACTGATGTGCTCATAAAGATACTTCCATGGAATAGCTTTTATAATTACATAGTATTGATGGGATTGTCAGATAGAGCTAAGTTCATAAGTACTTGGAAGCACCATGGTGGAGATTGTGAGCTCAGGTATGGTGCTCTCAAGCCTTGAAAGTAGATGGAAAGAGAGCAAGGAGCGAATGGAATCAACCATCGAAAAGCTTTAGTAAATGCTTCAAAAGAGCTAGCTTGGATCTTGTCAAAAGAGCTAGCCCGAGCTACAGAAGAGCCAGCCCAAGTTGTAGAAGAGCCAACCCGAGTAGAAGTCGAGTCGGCTCGAATCTTGAAAGAGTCAGCTCGAGCAGAAGTCTAGAAAGCATATCTAGCTGATATGCTAGAAGAGCTGGCTCGATTCTTGTTAGAGCTAGCTCGAGTGAAAGTCAAACTGGCTCGAATTCTAAGAGAGCCGGCTTGAGCAACATAATAGAAATTTATGATTTGGGCTCTTACAGGAGATCACCGTCGAGCTGACCTGATTACTGATCTAGCCAACTCGAGCAGTGAACAGAACAGAATGTAGTTTTTGTTCTAGCCTAGGATTGGGTTTAATCTTAGGGCTTATTGTGAAGATCAAGAACCTGTGATTTTTTCATGTGGTTGGGACAAGGTAATGCCAGTTTTTATATTTAAATTTTACTTTATACTTGACAAACTAAATTTTCTGAATTTTATATTTATTTTTGCAGTGTTGGGGATAAATCCCGCTCCTGCCAAAGTCAAGTTCGATCCCAGCCTGATGTGGTCAATGCGGAAGAACTTCAGCGGACGCGTCCTAGCTGAACTACTACATCCGGCCGAGCTTCTCAGCGGCTGAGCCTCAGCCGAAGTCTTTCAACTATCAAGCCGAACTAGCGGCCGAACTCCTCAAGCGGCCGAACTACTTATTGCCCGAGCCCCTTTGGACTCCGAGCGGACCGGGCTTCGGCCGAGACCCCGACGGCCGAGCTTGTTTCAACCCTCTTAGCGGCCGAGCTCCCCGAACTCCTGTCCAGCGGCCGAACTCCCCAGCGCCCAGGCTCCGGGCCGAACTCCTTCGGACTCCCAGCGACCGGGCTTCAGCCAGACCCTTGCGGGAGCCGAACTTCCCCAAAACCTCCTCTCGGGCCGAGTTTCTACGGAAGCCGGACTCCCTATAGACTTCTTCAATGGACGAGCTTCTCAATGGCCGAACTCCTTATGATGGATTCCTGCAGGCAATCAATCTCGCTACGGTTACACAACAGTAATAACGATCGGCATTAATAACGATCAGCATTTATCAGCAATAACGATCGGCATTTATCAGCAATAACGATCGACAATAACGACCGGCATTGATCAGGACGGTTACAATAAGCTCCCTCTATAAAAAGGACCCTCCGGATACCTTTACGACAGGTTCTGAAAATCCTTTTCTTCTCCTCTATACTCTATCGAGCACTCCATTCCTGTTGACAGGAACTAACTTGAGCGTCGGAGGGTCTTCCGGAGCCACACCCACCGGTTCCGAGCGAGACTTTATTTTGCAGGTCCCCGGCGGCAGCCTCTTCGGCCTCAACTCCGACGACGATAAGTTTCTGCGTCAACAGATTGGCGCTAGAAGGAGGGCCTACCGGCGAAGATTCCCTTCTTAAAGGAAGCCGGTGTTCCTTTGTTCTTAAAGGAGTGCTCGAGAGACCTTTCTTCTTTTCAATTCAAATCCCCTTCCAAAGAGAAAAGATGCCCCCCAGGAGAGCCTCCACTCGGAGATCGGCGGCCTCCGCGGCCCGATCTCGTTCGAGTCCATCCGCTCCAGCTCCAGCCCCAGTGACTCAGGCTCATTCTGCAGCCCGACGATCGGCGGCCTCCGCGGCCCGATCCCGTCCGGGTCCGTCCGCTACCGCTCCAGTCCCGGCAATCCAGGCCGCGGTAGACGCTGAACAGTTCAACCTGCTCGTCCAGCAGGTTCGTGGCCTCACCGAGGCCGTTCAAGCGGTGCAAGCCATGCACCAGCAAGCCGCCGTACCAGTCCAATCGGTCCTGGATCCTTCCGGAGCCGCGTTGTCCAGTCCAGAGGCAATCGACATGGGCTACCCGACCTCCAATTCCCGGAAAAAGGAAAGCAACGGAAGGAGAGCCCTTGTTCGGACCGCAGCTCATCCCAGGGAGAAGCTTTTCATCCGATCAGCAAGAAGACTTTAGAAATGAGAGACCATGAAGATCTCCTGGATAGAAGGCTCTTGGAAATGAGTCGTCGGATCGAAGAACTCCGCCACGCTCCTCCCTCATATGGTAATGAGATCCGAACCGACCCTCCATTCTCACAGAAAATTATGCAAGAACCAGTCCCGCCGAACTTCAAACTCCCACAGTTTGAGAGCTATGATGGGACCACTGACCCGGTCGACCACCTGGAAGCCTTCCGGACGACGATGTTGCTTCATGGCGCGCCAGACGCCATCCTGTGCCGGGCTTTTCCCTCTACTCTTAAAGGAGCCGCCAGAAACTGGTATTCGGCACTCAAGCCGAGTACCATCCTGTCATTCGACCAAATGAGTCAACAGTTCGCGGCCCACTTCGTCAGTAGTCGGCGTCCACGCCGAAGCTCAGACTCCCTAATGGCCATCAGGCAGAGAGAAGGGGAATCCATCCGGGCTTTCATTTTTCGGTTTAATACCGCTGCGTTAGAAGTCCGAGACCTGGATCAATCGGTCGCCATGGCCGCGCTCAAGAGCGGCCTTCAGAAAAATGACCTATTGTTCTCCCTGGAAAAAAAGTATCCCAGGGACTTTGCCGATATGTTGGCTCGGGCCGAAAGTTATGCCCGGGCAGAGGAGGCCTTCGAAGCTAAGGATGGTGAAATCGGTGGTAAACGGCTGATCGGCAGGCTGGATAGACCCTCCGAAGAAAGGAAGCGAATTGAAGCTCGGCCACGCTCCAGGACTCCCCCTGGTCGCGAGCAAGTTCGGATTCCCTCTCAAGCTCGGAAGCGGGGAAGCTCTGACGGAAGGACGCGCCGAAGTCTCCTCAGCCGAAGTTCTCCTCAACGCCGAAGTTCTCCTCAGCGCCGAAGTTCTCCCCGTCTACGACGATTTCACAACTACACCCCCCTAAACACCCCGAAGACTCAAGTTCTGATGGAGATCCGGGAACGGCTTCCAAGACCAGAAAGAATGCGCTCTCACCCTTACAAGCGTAATCCCAACAAGTTCTGCCTCTACCATCGCGATCACGGTCATGACACGGAGGAGTGCATTCAACTCCAGGACGAGATCGAAGAGCTCGTCAGGCGAGGCAGACTAAGCCGGTTTCTTCGAAGGCGGCCCGAGGGGGTGGAAGATCGGCCGAGAACGCTAACGCCAAGCGGGGAAAACCAACAAGAAGACCGGCCACCCGTTGGCGTCATCAACACTATCTTAGGGGGATCTCAGCAAAAGGAAAACCAGCAGGCTTGAAGGATCGATGAAGAAACGGAAGATTTCGGAGCCTATAGTCTTCACCGAGGAGGATGGCCAGGGAATCCAACTTCCGCATAATGACGCGGTTGTAGTTTCGTTGAATATTGCTGACTACGATGTACGCCGCATCCTCGTAGATAATGGAAGCTCGGCTGATGTATTGTTCTACGGTGCCTTCTTGAAAATGTCCCTACCTGATGATCGATTGAGCTCGGTGAATTCTCCGCTAGTTGGATTTGCTGGCAACACCGTACCAGTCGAAGGTATCATAACTTTGACCGTAACAGCAGGGCAGTACCCAAAGCAGGCCAAAGCTCAGGTCGACTTCCTAGTCGTAAAGACGCCGTCCGCCTATAATGCTATCCTTGGTCGACCTGGTTTAAATGCCCTTCGGGCAGTTGTGTCGACTTATTACTTAAAGATGAAGTTCCCTACGAACTATGGGGTTGGAGAAGTCAGAGGAGACCAGACCCTAGCGAAGTATTGTTACTCAATCGCCTTGTATAAGGGAGATCAGCCCGACCTCCTGTCTGGTTGACGGACTGGATGTCCGTGACGACCTCGCTGAAGAACGAGCTGAGCCTGCAGAGGACCTCGTCTCTGTGTCATTAAATGATGGAAAATCGGACCATGTGGTGCAGATCGGCTCCAACCTGGCAACCGAGGTTCGGGAGCAACTCGTCGCTTTTCTCAGAAGGAACGCAGACGTCTTCGCTTGGACCCCAGCAGATATGCCAGGAATCGACGCCGAGGTCATGGAACATCGGCTGGCCGTTGACTCGAAACACCGGTCGGTAAGAGAAAAACTACGCCAACATGCCCCGGAGAGGCAGAAAGCGATCGCTGAAGAGGTAGATAAACTCCTTAAAGCCGGATCTAATCCGGGAAGTTCATTACCCGACTTGGGTTTCGAACGTGGTTCTTGTCAAGAAAGCAAACAACAAGTGGAGGATGTGTGTCGACTTCAAAAAGCTAAACAAGGCTTGTCCAAAGGATAGTTACCCCTTGCCCAGGATCGATCAGTTGGTAGATGCAACCTCGGGTCATGAGCTCCTCAGCTTTATGGACGCCTTTTCTGGTTATAACCAGATACGTATGGCGCCTGAAGACGAAGAAAAAACAGCCTTCATCACTAGCCGAGGTCTTTACTGCTATAAGGTCATGCCTTTTGGACTCAAGAATGCGGGAGCAACATACCAACGTTTAGTCAACAAAATTTTCAAGGAGCAGATCGGCCGCAACATGGAGGTGTACGTGGATGATATGCTCGTCAAAAGCCGAGCTTCAGCTGACCATCTGGCCGACCTTGAAGAGACCTTCAATGCATTGAGGAAGCATAAGATGAGACTGAACCCTACCAAATGCGCCTTTGGCGTAACCTCTGGAAAATTTCTTGGGTTCATGGTGTCGAGACGTGGAATTGAGGCAAACCCCCTGAAAATCCGAGCTATTCAAGAAATGACCACTCCAAAGATGATTAAAGAAGTTCAGCGCTTGGCCGGAAGGGTGGCATCCCTAAATCGCTTCGTCTCGAGGTCGGCTGAACGTTGCTTGCCCTTCTTCGAGGTTCTCAGGCGACCAAAGGACTTCAGCTGGACGGCAGAGTGTCAACAAGCATTTGAGGAACTCAAAAATTACCTCGGCACGCCCCCTCTGCTGGCAAAACCTGAACCTGGGGAAGAGTTGTTCTTGTATTTAGCTGTCTCCTCGGTGGCCCTGGCGGCGGTTCTCGTTAGGGAAGAAGCAAAAACACAACGCCCGATCTATTACGTGAGCCGAGTCCTAAGGGACGCGGAGACCAGATACTCCCGGATAGAAAAATTATCTTACTGTCTCGTAATTGCCGCCAGGAGGCTCCGACCTTACTTTCAGGAGCACACCATAACGGTCCTCACGGACCAACCAATAAAAGCAGTTCTCCACCGAGCAGACGCTTCCGGAAGAATCGCAAAATGGGCAATGGAGCTCACGGAGTTCGACATCAACTATCAGCCCAGGCCATCAATCAAAGCCCAGGTACTGGCGGATTTTGTATTAGAATGCACTATTCCGGACGAAGCCGAACTTGAATCAAGCAAGACAAATACAGAGGCGAGATCGAGCCTTGACGAAGTCGAACCATCACAGCCGAACTTCCCAAAGGAAAGGGCCGACCTCTCTGAAGGCTTCTGGATTCTACACGTGGATGGTTCTTCCAACTCCATTGGAGCTGGTGCAGGGCTAGTCTTGGTCAGCCCCGAGGGAGTTGTCGCCGAGTTCGCGCTGCGCTTCGAGTTTTCCCGCTACCAACAACGAAGCCGAATACGAAGCACTGATTGCGGGATTAAGAATAGCAAAGGAGCTAAAAGTAGATCGGCTTCGAGTCTACAGTGATTCCCGATTAGTGGTCGGTCAGGTTGACGGCAACTTTGAAGCAAGAGAAGAGAGCATGGCGAGATACCTCGGGAAAGTGAAAGAGTTTAACCCCGGCCTTTGATAATTTCGTCATTCAACATATCCCAAGGACAGAAAATGCGAGAGCCGATTTTCTCTCCAAACTGGCCACTTCGGCTCCAGCCGAACTACCCAAAGAAGTGTTTCAGGAAACTCTGAAGTACCCAACCACGGAAGAACCTCAGGATGTCCTACAGACGGAATTCGAGCCCAGCTGGATTGACCCACTGGTCACCTACCTTAAAGAGGGGGTTCTTCCTCATGACCGAAAAGAAGCTCGAAAACTCAAAAATCAGGCCTCCCGTTACGTCTTATACGAAGGCCAGTTGTACAAAAGGTCGTACTCCCTTCCATTGTTGAGATGCCTTCGACCTTCAGAAGCTAATATTGCACTATGGGATGTGCACGAAGGACTTTGCGGAAGCCATTTAGGAGCAAGGTCTTTGTCGCTAAAGCTACTTCGGCAAGGGTATTATTGGCCGACCTTATTTCGCGATTCTGTGGAATACGTAAAGAGGTGCGACCGCTGCCAGAAAAATGCTAGTGTGCAGAGACGGCCGGCATCCGAACTCACTCCGCTTAATTCACCCTGGCCGTTTGCGCAATGGGGAATGGACATACTCGGCCCCTTTCCCGACAGCGTCGGGACAGCGGAAGTTCCTCTTAGTCGCGATTGACTACTTTACCAAGTGGGTCGAAGCTGAACCACTCGCGAAAATTACCGAGGCCAAAGTACAGGACTTTGTTTGGAAGTCACTAGTTTGTCGGTTCGGCCTGCCCCGAACCCTTATAACCGACAATGGGCGACAATTCGCCGGGGCTAGGTTCGCAGAGTTTTGTGAAGGATTAAACATCTCCCAGCGCTTCACTTCTGTGGCTCATCCGCAGACCAATGGGGAAGCTGAGGATAACCAACCGGACCTTGCTACAGGGAATCAAAACGAGGCTAGATAAGGCAAAAGGGGCCTGGGTAGACGAACTCTACCATGTCCTCTGGGCGTACCGAACTACTCAGAGGGTGCCGACTGGAGAAACACCCTTCGCTTTGGCCTTCGGTACTGAGGCAGTCATCCCGGTTGAACTTAAGCTCCCTTCCGCACGAGTTGTGGGCTTCAATGAACAGCACAACCCCCAAAACCTCAGAGTCAACCTCGACCTTCTGGAAGAAAAGAGGGAGGAAGCTCGCATCCGGATGTCAGCCTATAAAGCAGAAGGTGGCTCGGTACTACAACTCCAGGGTTAAAAATAAGACGTTCAGAGTAGGGGACTTAGTGCTCCGACGAGCCTGCTATCACTCAGCCTCAGAGTCAAGGAAAGCTCGCTCCAAATTGGGAAGGTCCGTACAAGGTAACGGAAGTCATCCGACCCGGAACCTATCGCTTGAAGGAACTCGGAGGGAATAATGCTTCCTCGGACCATGGAACTCAGAAAATCTGAGAATGTATCATCAATGAATTTCTTTGTTCTGCGTTTTTGGTTTTTGGCATAAGAATTCGTGGGATGGCAAGAGAAAAATGAGTAAAAACAGCCCGTTAGGAAAAGGAGGAAGACCTCGTCCTAACGCGAGCAAAGTCGAAGACCTCGTTCACCTTAGACGAGATGGGGGGAGAAGCTCGGACGACGGTCCGCATGTGCCCCCACAGCCCGTTAGGAACAGGAGGAAGACCTCGTCCTAACGCGAGCAAAGTCGAAGACCTCGTTCACCTTAGACGAGATGGGGGGAGAAGCTCGGACGACGGTCCGCATGTGCCCCCACAGCCCGTTAGGAACAGGAGGAAGACCTCGTCCTAACGCGAGCAAAGTCGAAGACCTCGTTCACCTTAGACGAGATGGGGGGAGAAGCTCGGACGACGGTCCGCATGTGCCCCCACAGCCCGTTAGGAACAGGAGGAAGACCTCGTCCTAACGCGAGCAAAGTCGAAGACCTCGTTCACCTTAGACGAGATGGGGGGAGAAGCTCGGACGACGGTCCGCATGTGCCCCCACAGCCCGTTAGGAACAGGAGGAAGACCTCGTCCTAACGCGAGCAAAGTCGAAGACCTCGTTCACCTTAGACGAGATGGGGGGAGAAGCTCGGACGACGGTCCGCATGTGCCCCCACAGCCCGTTAGGAACAGGAGGAAGACCTCGTCCTAACGCGAGCACTTACATCAACCTCAGCCAAAGGAGATGAGATATCCTCCAAGCAATCTTATCAACTTCGGCCAAATAAGATCCCCCCGAGCGACTAGGCTGACCTCGGCTGAAGAGCGCCGACTTCGACCTCGGCGAGAGTTAGGATTTTTGACCGAATCAACCTCGGCTGGAGAGCCTCAACTTCAGCATCAACTTTAACCAGAAATGAAATCTCCCCCGAACTTCGACATGGACCAATACGAAGCCCGGAAGAAAAACTTTGGCAGTCGCCTTATCCGCACTCCCTTCCTTCAAATTTCGAACTCGGGAGTGGGGGGGCTAGTGTTGGGGATAAATCCCGCTCCTGCCAAAGTCAAGTTCGATCCCAGCCTGATGTGGTCAATGCGGAAGAACTTCAGCGGACGCGTCCTAGCTGAACTACTACATCCGGACCGAGCTTCTCAGCGGCTGAGCCTCAGCCGAAGTCTTTCAACCAACCGAACTATCAAGCGGCCGAGCTTCAGATTCTTAGCGGCCGAACTCCTCAAGCGGCCGAACTACTTATTGCCCGAGCCCCTTTGGACTCCGAGCGGCCGGGCTTCGGCCGAGACCCCGACGACCGAGCTTGTTTCAACCCTCTTAGCGGCCGAGCTCCCCGAACTCCTGTCCAGCGGCCGAACTCCCCAGCGCCTAGGCTCCGGGCCGAACTCCTTCGGACTCCCAGCGTCCGGGCTTCAGCCAGACCCTTGCGGGAGCCGAACTTCCCCAAAACCTCCTCTCGGGCCGAGTTTCTACGGAAGCCGGACTCCCTATAGACTTCTTCGATGGACGAGCTTCTCAATGGCCGAACTCCTTATGATGGATTCCTGCAGGCAATCAATCTCACTACGGATTACACGACAGCAATAACGATC
>QRFJ01002696.1:125200-299192 GCA_006176705.1 Cocos nucifera
CGCGAGCAAAGTCGAAGACCTCGTTCACCTTAGACGAGATGGGGGGAGAAGCTCGGACGACGGTCCGCATGTGCCCCCACAGCCCGTTAGGAACAGGAGGAAGACCTCGTCCTAACGCGAGCAAAGTCGAAGACCTCGTTCACCTTAGACGAGATGGGGGGAGAAGCTCGGACGATGGTCCGCATGTGCCCCCACAGCACGTTAGGAACAGGAGGAAGACCTCGTCCTAACGCGAGCACTTACATCAACCTCAGCCAAAGGAGATGAGATATCCTCCGAGCAATCTTATCAACTTCGGCCAAATAAGATCCCCTCAAGCGATTAGGCTGACCTCGGATGAAGAGCGCCGACTTCGACCTCGGCGAGAGATAGGATTTTTGACCGAATCAACCTCGGCTGGAGAGCCTCAACTTCAGTATCAACTTTAGCCAGAAATGAAATCTCCCCTGAACTTCGACATGGACCAATACGAAGCCCGGAAGAAAAACTTTGGCAGTCGCCTTATCCGCACTCCCTTCCTTCAAATTTCGAACTCGGGAGTGGGGGGGCTAGTGTTGGGGATAAATCCCGCTCCTGCCAAAGTCAAGTTCAATCCCAGCCTGATGTGGTCAATGCGGAAGAACTTCAGTGGACACGTCCTAGCTGAACTACTACATCCGGCCGAGCTTCTCAGCGGCTGAGCCTCAGCCGAAGTCTTTCAACCAGCCGAACTATCAAGCGGCCGAACTACTTATTGCCCGAGCCCCTTTGGACTCCGAGCGACCGGGCTTCGGCCGAGACCCCGACGGCCGAGCTTGTTTCAACCCTCTTAGCGGCCGAGCTCCCCGAACTTCTGTCCAGCGGCCGAACTCCCCAGCGCCCAGGCTCCGGGCCGAACTCCTTCGGACTCCCAGCGACCGGGCTTCAGCCAGACCCTTGCGGGAGCCGAACTTCCCCAAAACCTCCTCTCGGGCCGAGTTTCTACGGAAGCCGGACTCCCTATAGACTTCTTCAATGGACGAGCTTCTCAATGACCGAACTCCTTATGATGGATTCCCGCAGGCAATCTCGCCACGGTTACACAACAGTAATAACGATCGGCATTTATCAGAAATAACGATCGGCATTTATCAGGAATAACGATCGATATTTATCAGCAATAACGATCGACAATAACGATCGGCATTTATCAGGAATAACGATCGGCATTTATCAGCAATAACGATCGACAATAACGACTGGCAGGACGGTTACAATAAGCTTCCTCTATAAAAAGGACCCTCCGGATACTTCTACGATAGGTTCTGAAAATTCTTTTCTTCTCCTCCATATTCTGTCGAGCATTCCATTCCTGTTGACAGGAACTAACTTGAGCGTCGGAGGGTCTTCCGGAGCCACCCCCACCGATTTCGAGCGAGACTTTGTTTTGCAGGTCCCCGGCGACAGCCTCTTCGGCCTCAACTCCGACGACGACAAGTTTCTGCGTCAACAAATAGAATGGTCATCCCTTTTCTCAAATCCTTATTATTGTTTTCACAATCATCAAGTAGCAAGGATTATTCTCAATAGATTGATATCAGAGCAACCATCGGTAGAACAACATTAGTATCAGAGCTAAGTAATGCTAGGACATTGCGTCCATAATTAAATCCTCAGTTGGTCTTATAATCAATACCTACTTTGCCTTATTAGTGTGCATATGCAATTAGGAGTGCTAATAGTCTTTAAATGACCTAAGTAGGCCGCTGAAAGTCTGACCAATTAATCTACTTCTTAACTCACTATATACATTAGCAAATACTTTCTAACTTTATTACTCCTCCTAGTCTATCTTGCTCAAGATTTTCTTTCTTGATACATGATTTTTTTTAAATTAATTTTTTTTATTTTTTAATTACTTAAATTTAATTTTCAAAATTTTTAATTAATAATATATTTTTTAATTTTTTTATCTCTCAACTTAATTAACATTGTATTAATGAAGAAAGAAAAAATAAAGGGTGCAATAAGGGATAGGAAAGAATACACCTGATTAAGTCCAGACTGGTTCTTTGAAATTTTGCAAACTAGCTTGAGCTCTCCTTTAGTTTTCTTTGCAAAATTAAAAACACATACCAGAGCCATAAAAATGCAATAAGAAACTATGCAAAATAAAAGAAAAGGATCAAAATTAAAAGAAATGAAATAACCTATCTAGTAGTTCTAATTTATAGTCTTTAGTTTGACTTTCAAGGAGTTGGATCAATCCGGTGCCACTTCAATATGTATGCTTTCATGTTTGGCCAAATGCTCTTTCAATTAGATAATGCTAACTTTAACAGTCTCAAACCTATTTTCTACAGAATTCTCATGTACTAATTTGTCAATAACATCAATTCAAAATTAAGTTTAATTATCATTTGGATGTTTAGTGTCCTTAAAAATATTAAAAGTAACTTGTTCATCTTGGACTCTAAGAATTAATTTTTCTTATTGAATATTTATTAAAGCTCCTCCAGTAGCTAAAAAGGATCTTTCTAAGATAAGAGGTACATCATAATCTTCTTCCATGTCTAGAATAATAAAATCAATAGGAAAAATAAATTTATTTACCTTTACCAAGATATCCTCCACTATACCTCATAGATATTTAATGGATCTATCAGCTAGTTGAAGAGTGATAGTGGTAGACTTTGGTTCTCCTAGACCTAGCTTTCTAAAAATAGAGAAAGGTATGAGATTAATACTTGCTCCTAAATCATATAAAACTTTATCAAAACTACAATGACCAATAATGCAAGGAATAGTGAAACTCCCTGAATCTTTTAGCTTCTATGATAATTTATTTTGAATTATTGCTGAGCATTCTTCATTTAAATTTACTGTCTCATGCTCTTTTAATCTTTTTTATTTGTTAGGATTTTTTGAAAAAACTTAGCATACCTGAGCATCTGAGTAATAGCATTTACAAAAGGATTATTAATAATGTAAATTCTTTAGAATTTTAAAAAAGTTTAAAAATTTTTTATCTAGATATTGTATTTGTCTCTCTGGGAATAGTAGTGGCGGCACATAGGGCTTCACATTTGGATCAACAAATTTTATACCAGGAGACCATCCATCTACTGGTTATTTCGATGACTAATGAATTTTGATTGATTGCTTTATAGTTTTCTCTTCAATTTTTTTGTCTTGATGTAGCTCCTCCAGCTCTTTACTACTTTTTAGTGTGATAGCATTTATTTGCTTCCTTAGATTGGTTTCTATGTTGCTAAGCAAGGATCCGTATGTTCTCTCGGAGATTATCTTAGCCAATTGACCTACTTGCATTTCCAAGTTTCGAATCACTACTGCTTGATCTTGCCTAAACTTGGTTTCTAGGTTTTGAAAGGTCGCTTCTTGATTTTGCATGAATTTGGCCATCAGCTCCTCCATATTAGGCTTCTTTTCATGTGCTTGAAATCCTAGGGGAGGCTATTGTGTTGCATTTTTATTACTCCATGAAAAGTTCGGATGCTGCCTCCACCCTTAGTTGTATGTATTGGAGTAGGGATTGTTTTGCTATGGTTTGAAAAAATTATCAAGATAGTTAGCTATATCAGGGGCTTTAGCAAAGGGATTATCTGTCTGGCAGTCACTTGTATCATGTCATCCCCCATATAGCTCACACGTTATGCTCTGTATTTGCATAGCTGAGCCCTTCATATTGTTGACTTCGGCTCTAAGGGTTGCAATCTTAGCTAATAAGGCTGGAATGTAATCTACTCCTTACAAAGCTGCTAGTCTTCTCGATATTATGTGATCTATTTTCCACTGGTAGCTATTTGATGGCATCTCATCTATCAGATCAAAGGCTTCCTCCTCCATATTTTAATTAATGGTACCTCCTGCTACTGCATCAATCATAGAATAATTAGTAGAAGATAAACCATTATATATAAAAAGTTTATACCTAAAGCCATATGGATAATTGATGGTGTGGACATCTCCTCAGTAGTTCTTTAAAATGCTCTCAAGCCTCATACAATGTGTCCATCTCAATCTACACAAAAGAAGTAATATCGTTATGCATCTTTGCAGTCTTGGAAGGTTGAAAGTATTTGGCCAAGAATTTCTGGGCTAGGGCATTTTAAGTAGTGATAGGACCTGTAGGAAGAGAATGAAGCTAACTTTTAGCTTTATTCTATAAAGAAAAAAGAAATAGCCTTAATCTAATAGCATCATCCGACACTCCATTAATTTTGAAAGTATCAAGAGTTTAAGAAAATTAGAAATATGGGCATTCAGATCATCCTACACATGTCTACTAAATTGGATAGTTGATTGAATCATCTGGATCATTGCCAATTTTATTTCAAAATTATTTGCTCACATAGGCGATCTCCTAATGCTCAAAGCTGCATTGGCTATAGATGGTGTGATGTAATCATTTAATGATCAATGTGCCACTCGAATAACTTCTTGTCGTTCCTCTACCATCATATCTAATCACAGATTGATGTTGTTAGGGTCTTCGACTGCCATATTTCTTTCTTGATTTAATCTTCTAATTGTTCTCTCTATTTTTGGATCAAAAGATAGTAGGTCACTATGTGTAGTGCATGTCATGCACTGAACATGCACCTAAAAATAAGAACAAAAATTAAAAATAAAATTTTAAAGTAAAGCAAGGATCAAAATTTTAATATTATTTTAGACACAATTTGCGATAATGGCACCAAAAATTTAATGCATGCAAATTTATTCTATGGCAAGTGCATCAGTCGATCAGGTAATAAAGTATATAAGTAGAGTATCATCACTAGAGGATTAAAAAATAAGTACTAGAAAATTTTTTTCTAGATTTTATTTAAAAAATTGATTTATAAAAAGTAAAAAAAAAAAGAAAAAATAAAAAATAATTAATAAATTATAAGAAGATAAAAAGGGTATAATTATTAGAATTAAATTCAAGAGCAGTAGGATACTAAGATAATTAGTTCACCAACTCAATCAATACAATATTTAAGTAATCATGCAAATTAGATTAATTTTATTTCATGTGATGGTGGAGTTTCCTAGGATATTTACTATCCTTTGGTTCAGGCATAGTAAAACTATCAATATTTATTAACTATCCTTTGATCTAGGCATAATTTCAATAAATACTGATGCATTAATTTTCATGAAATCCTCTAATTAAAATATGCTGCATCCAAAGCATACTAAAATTTCTGCATGCATATGAATCTTAATTCGATTGAAAATATAAAGTATATAAATCAAGAAGTAATAACATAGATGTACTTGGTCCGTATCATCTATATTTATCAAAATAATTAGAAGATGGCCAGTAATCTAAAAGTATTAAGCACAGATTTATACACTCCTTATGAATAAAATAATATTAAAATTTAATTATACTAAATATTGCATCAAAAGAGTGGCTACATCTTAGCCTTAGTAAAAAAAATTAGTTAATGATAAAAAGAATAAAAATAGCAAACAAATTAAAAGACATGAGAAATTTCAAACAAAAATTTGCTTGTTGCTGAATTTTGTCGTCCGTTGCTCTTGGCGTCAAAAATTTTATGAAGAAGAAGAGCTGCTGCTTGTGCTGGAGGTGGAAGATGAGCCACAAAGAAGAAAGGAAAGAAGAAGGAAGAAGGAAGGCTCTTCTCTGATCAAATTCTTTTTCTAACCCCTAGCTCTCTTTTTGATCAACTCTCCCTCTCTTGATTCAAAACCCTTACTCTCTCTTTGATCACCTCTCCTCTGCTCTCTGTTTCTCTATATTTCCTCTGTTGTGTTTCTATAGGTGTTTTGATAGGCTGAAGGGAGATCTTCGATGAGAAATCATGGTGAAATCAGGACTAAAAGTCCTTAAACAACTCAAATAGAGTCCCTATCATTTTTGGTCATTTGATGGTGATCAAATAGATGAAAAATTTCTTAAAAATCCATCTTAATCTCTCCAATTTAGTTAGATTAAATAGTAGCCATTGGATCTTCGCTAATGATCAACTGCTGACCGTCGGATGGTGCACGGAGGGCTTCAGTTACTCAATCAAAGTAGGAACCCGGCTCCACCATTGGATCTTCACCGACTTGAACCTCACCCATCTGTTAGCACCTAAATCCCAGTTGTTAGATCAAAATCAATAGCCATATCAACTGTCCGATCGCGCCATCCCCTATGTAGACCGATCGTGAGCCGTGCTTTGTGTAGACCCACCAAACCACCCGCCAATCAGAACATCCTATATCGCATGAAATTTCCATTTTACCCCTTGCAGCCCGCACTGTAGCGGTTTATGGTGCGCCACGATGATTCTGACATCTTTGTGACATCAGCTGCTAGCCGATTTGCATGATGGTCTGTTGCAATCGGGCTAGGCTAGCTGAGCCAATTTTTTGAACTAGTTTGGTTTGAACCAGTTGGCTTTAAAAATTTTTTCTTTTTCTTTGAAAGTCGATTCTATGCTCATTTGAAATCCATTTTACTTTAAATTTATTTTCTTTGAACCAAAAAATTAAGCTCTTCACATTGCTGACCTTTTCTCCTGCATAAAATCAATAAAAGCATTAATTTTTAAAAAATAAAATAATGTATTTTATAATTTAATACTTTTATTAGTGTACTTGTACCACTTATCACTCCTCTCTATCTCTCTATTTAAAGGGAGTCAGGGGCTGAGTTTTCTACAAAAGTTCTAGCAAAGAGAGAGGGTTTGGGTGTGTAAACCTTGGGCTCAAAGGGGTCTTGAGCATGGGACTTTGTAAAGATAAAAGTTGTTGTGCCTAGATGAAAGAAAAGAAAGAGAGAAGACCTAGATGAAAGAAAAGAAAGGGAGAAGAGAGGTCTTCTCAAGGTTTTCTCTTAGATCCTTTTTTCATAATCTTTTTAAGAGAAAAAGATGAGAAAAAAGGGTTCTTTCAAATCCTCCCATCTGCTCTTTGATCCTTGGATAGTCCGATTTGTTCGAAGAAGGAGGTTCGTAATCAACCATCAAAGAAGGATCAGCACGGTGCTAGCACACTATGCTGATTTTCAGTTGCTGGACTTCGGATCAAGATCAGAGCTTCATATGGACTTCTCATAGAAGCTGGATGCTTGTGTGGTTTGAAATGATAACTTCAGTCTTAGATCAGCAAGTAAAGATCTCGATTTGCAAAGGTAAAAGAGATATGATCTCTTTCTCCTACTAGATTAAATTTAGTTTTAGTTTGATATTGATATGATCAACATCATTATTTTTATTTAATATTTAATTTTTTAATTTATATGCATGCATTAATCATGTCATTAGATCTTAGATCTAGAAATTTTTGTATTATTTTATAGATTAATACCATTAATCTATAGCTTTTTCTGTCTTTATTTTGAAAAGTTTCAAAATAGATCTTGCAAACCTTAGATTTTTTCTTCAATTGGTATCAAAGTCTAGATCTTTTTGATATGATTTTTTTACATGTTTAAGATTATTTATTTAGATTAGATCTAAATTATAATTTATATTTAAATTTAAAATTAAATTTTAGATCACATGAACTGATCTAATAAGGTTGTTCTACTATAAGGTTTATCCTTTATAGTGTAAAGATTGTCCTAGTCCATGCTGATCTAAATCTTAATCATAAATATATTATGATCTAAGTTAATTTATGATTAATTAAATTTAAAATTATTTAAATCTAAAAATAATAAATTTTAGATTGTACGGATTGATCTTATAAGGTTGTCTTACTGTAAGGTTTATCCCTTATAGTGTAAAGGTTGTCCTACTATGTGCTGATCTAAAATTCTAATCATAAAAATTTAGATTTGATTTAAGAAATTTTATAATTTAATTAAAATTATTTTTATCTGAATTTTATTATCATACATATGTTAGGTTTGATCTAAGATGATTTATGATTGATTAGAATTAAAAATATTTCAATTTCATGATTATGAATATGTTTAAATTAGATCTAAAGTAGATTTATAATATGTTTTATTTGCATATTGATTATGCATCAAATATACAATTGGTTGATAGAATCAAGTTGTAAAAATATTTTACAAATATGAAAATTATTTTTAAAATATCGAACCCCCCCCCAAAACTTAATTAAGAATTAAGAGTTATTTGATTAAGATCTAGGATTGTGAATTGAAGATCCTAAGTCACAAATCATAAAACTTGGATTAATAGATTAGAATGAATTAGGTCCATTAATTAGGTTAGACCTAAAGTTAGATTAAAGAATGGACTTAATTAGAGAATTGACTAAATCTAATCGAATGTTGTCTTAGATTAGGTCAAGAATTCTCTAGATCAATTACAATAGTTGTAGTTGGTCAAGTTCATATCTTTAACGAGAACCAAATGGACTTGATTCTTGGCTAAGCGGTTTAGCCCGAACTATTAGGTTAATCCAATCGAACTAATTAACTAATTGGTGTCTAAGGTAAGTCTAGTAATTTATGATCGGTGGTCGTCAATTAGAAGCTACTCGCACTGATTCGGTCTTTGATGAGTTAATGATATATCCCTTTCATTGATCTTACTTACCTGGCCTTCTTGAAAAATTATATTTTGATTAGATCACTTGACAATTCAAGCTGACCTATGTCAACTAGGTAAATCGATATAACTGATTTAGGTGCTCCTAGACTATCCTATCTATAGTCTTCCTTAATCTGACTTGGTGAAGTCGGTGAAAGGATTATGATTAGCTGGTTCATTTAACTCTCTTCTCTGAAATTAAATTAATCAAATCCTCTAAAATTATTAAGTTCTTAACATGAAATAGTTATGGTGATAACTAGATCAAAGCCTCCCATTAAGTGAGTGATAATGGTAATCATTAGAGGCCCAAAGGCTTAGTGCTTATCGGTTAATGGAATTGTCATTTATAATATGATTTCTTGGTCACATCTCTTTAAATAGTGATTAGATTGACCAACCAAAATTGAGCTTAATCATTCATTGGTTAGATGAACCAAGTATATGGTCATGTTAATGGTTGGACCTAATCGAACCTTTTCGATGGAGGCCAAAGCCTACTGATTAGAGACTGGGATAAAATTTAAATTACTAAAAATTATTTAGAGAAATAATTGATTATGAACCTATCCATAGATGTACATGGATTGATCGGCCAAAGTCGGGCATATGTACAGTCTATGTGGATTCTAATACCTGCTAAGAAATTAGGATAATTTCTCAAATTGAAAGTAGAAGCTATAAATTCAAATAAAATAGTGGAAGAACCTTTTGATTAAAGTCCAAATCTTTTAGTTTAATAAATTATTTACTAATTAATTTTTTATTTTTCTTTGTGCAGTTATGGCTACTTCTCTTTCGCTGTGGTCATTATTGGATAATGACAAGCTGGTGGGATCCAACTTCAGTAGCTAGTATCATAAATTGAAGATTATTCTTGAGCATGAATGGATCTTATATATTCTGACCGATCTGACACCTAAGGAGCCAGTCCCAAATGCACATGGCACGATAAAAGACACCTATCAAAGTATCTCAATGATCAAACCATGGTGTGTTGCATCATGCTGACAGCTATAAGTAACAAGTTTAGTCATAGGTTTGCGTCAGCTCAGCGTAAAGATATGCTTCAAGTGTTAAATGAGTTTTTTGGCACATCTAACGACATTGAGAGGCACAAGACTAATTATGCCATTTTCAATGCTAGGATGAAGGATGAAGCTTCTGTCACTGATCATATATTATACATGATCGAGATGATAGAGCATTTGAGCAAACTTAGCTTTTTCTTGCATGAGCAACTAGGAAAAGATGCTATTATGAACTCGTTGCTCAAGTCCTATCTCTCATTTCTTACTCATTATAGAATGATAAAGCCTGAAGTCAATTACCATAGATTGTTTGGATTGCTTTAGAATTTTAAGAAAGATCACCAGCTCCATAAGGAGTTAGTGAATGTAGTGGGAGGATCTTCTTATGGTTCTCAATCCTTTAAAAAGGAAAAAAAGAATAAGAAGAAGAAATCCAAGAAGGTGCAAGTTCAGGTTGGGACATCAGTGCAGGGCCAAACCATGATGACTAAGCTAGACAAGAGTTAAGCAAAGTATTTTTTTTACAAGAAGTAGGGATATTGGAAGAAAAACTATCCTCAATACATTACCTCCCTAGACCCAAACAGACCAAGAAAGAAGCAAATAGTTGCTGGGCAAGATACTTATATGATAACTTCTTATAATTTCTCTATTTATGATATTACTAACTGGATATTGATATCGAAAGCCCTTACCATATTTGCAATTCATTATAGAGGTTACAAGTCAATAGGAGATTTGAATAAGATGAAAGATTTCTAAATGTTGGAGATGAAAGATCAATTCCAATTCTAGCATTAATGATCTTAAAACTTGTATTTAAGTCTCATACCATTGTTCTTAGTGATTATCACTTTTGGCCTAATTTTTTTTTGAATATCATTTTTATATGCCTTTTGGCCAAAAATAATTATGAGATTTTAATAAAAAAAATTTATAATATCATTTTGAATGGTGTTACTATATTTTTTGAACATTTAAGCAATGGAATCTATATAATATCACAATCTATTAATATAGTCTACTCCATAATCAAGCATCCTAGATTAGATAACATATTTGATATCTATCTATGGCATTGTAGGCTAGGTCACATTAACAAGATAGGATAAATAGGTTGACTCAAGAGGAAATTCTCGAAGTCAGTGATTGTGAATCATTTTCAACCTATGAGTCCTATCTTCTTAGCAAAATGGCCAAGTCATCTTTTACTGAAAAAGGTAAACGAGCCATTGAGCTCTTAAGTCTAGTACATACTGATGTATGTAGACCTATGAGCATAAGTACTAGAGGTGGATATTTCTACTTTATTACTTTCATAGATGATCTATCTACGTATGGATATGTCTATTTGATGAAACACAAGTTGGATTCATTTAAAATATTCAAAAGATTCCATAATAAAGTAGAAAAATAAACTAGAAAGAGTATTAAAATTCTTCGATTTGATCGAGGGGATGAATAGTATTCTCTCCCAATGGACTCCTCTAGGAACACCATAGCATAATGGTGTGTTTGAAAGAAGAAATCGGACTCTATTAGACATGATCCGATCTAGATGGATTTTGTCAGCTTGTCGATATCCTTCTAGAGATATGCACTCGAATCGACTTGCTATCCTTTAAATAGAATTTCAAGTCTATAGTTAAAACTCTATATGAGATATGAATAGAGCGTAAGCCAATACTCTGACACCTTAGGATTTGGGGGTGCTCAACTTATGTTAAACATTTAATGATAGATAAACTTGGACCTAGGTCTGACAAATACACTTTCATAGGATACTTAAAAGAGATCAAATGGTATTTTTCTACCATGCTGATAAACAAAAGGTATTCGTCAGCCTTAAGACAATCTTTTCAGAAAAAGAGTTTCTTGATGAAGGAACCATTATCTCTAAGGTTGAACTTGAAGAAGTTTAATAGGTAGAAAAGCTGACATAATTAGCTGAATCAGAATGAATTTGATTAGATCAAACTCGAAGCTCAGTGTACCTACACTATTAAGACAATCCAGTAGAGTACTGTATCAATCAGATAAATACTATGATTTCTTAATCCAGGACAGTGATCCCATCAAACTTGATGAGAATGATGAGGATTTGATCACTTACATGGATGTAATGCAGAGATCTAATTTTGAGAAATGGCATGAGGTCATGAAATCCAAAATGGAGTTCATGAAGGTCAATGATCCATGGATATTGGTTGACCCACCTGAAGGGATTAAACCCATTGAGTGTAAATGGGTCTTCAAAAGAATGAGAGGCACAGATGGAAAGATGAAAACCTATAAAACATGTTTGGTTGCTAAGAAGTATCATCAATATTATGGTATTGACTATAACAAGACGTTCTCTACTATGACAATGCTTAAATTCATTCAGATTATGCATGCAATAGCTACCCATCTGGACTATAAGATCTGATAAATGGATGTAAAGATAGCTTTTCTGAATGGAGAGCTGACCGAAGAGATGTATATGATACAACCTAAAGAATTTATATTCACAGATGAGTCCAAGATGTGCAAACTTCAAAGATTCATTCATTATAAGAAAATTGAATATTAGCGACGGTATTAGTGATGGCAAAAAATTTTGTAGCTAATAAAGCCCGCAACATCGGTCAGAAAAAAGCCATCGCTAATACTATTAGCGATGACAATTATACTATAAGCGATGGCAACGTCTGTCTCTGAAATTCTAAAAATTATTTTAAAATATTTAAATCAAAAAATATTAGCAATAACAAATTTAGATTATTAGTGATAAAAATAGTGCCATCACTAATAATTAACTATTAGCGATGGCTTTATTATTATTAGCGATGGCGCAAGCCACTGCTAAATTATTTAAAATTTTTAATTTTTTATAATATTTAAACATAAAATGCATATTAGTGATAGGTTTATCATGATAAAAACTTGCAATTGCTAATAATTTTTTAGATTGAAAAATATATATTTAAAAATATTATTGGCAATGAAATTAGCAATGGTATTTTTGCCATCGCTAATAATCCACAATTGATCAAACCAAATTTAATTAGACTTTAAATCCAAGTCCCATTTAGATTATAAAATTTAATTAATCTTAAATTAAATCAAGATTAATTAAATTAAATTTGATTTAAATTAATTAGAAGATATTGATTGTTAATTTGGATTCAATTCGAATCTAATTTGAAATTATGTCAATTCTAATTTAATTAGACTTTTAATTCAAGTCCTACTTGGATAGTAAAATCTAATTACCTTCAAATTAAGTCAAGCTTAATTAAATTTAAGCTGATTTAAATAATTAAAAAAATAATTTTTAATTTGAATCTGATTCGAATCTAATTCAAAATCCTATCAAACCTAATTCAATTAGGCTTCGAATCCAAATCGTATATGAATTATAAAATTTAATTGATCTCAAATTAAGTCAAGATTAATCAAATTAAAGTTGATTTAAAATAATTAGAATAAAATAATTTTTAATTTAGATTTAATTCAAATTTAATTAGAAAATCTATCAATCCTAATTCAATTAGACTTTAAAATCTAAGTCCTACATGGATAGTAAACCCCAATTACCTTCATATTAAGTCAAATCTAATTAAATTCAATCTAATTATAATCAATTAGAAGAAAATAGTTTTTAATTTAGACTTAATCCAAATGCAATTGAAACTTGATTCAAATCCAATTTAAAATCCTATCTAACCTAATTCAATCAGACTTTGAATCCAAGTCCTAATTAGATTATAAAATCTAATTATATTCCTTGATTTAATATGATTTAAATTAATTATAAAAAAATATTTTTAATTTAGATTTAATTTGAATCCAATTCGAACATGATTCGAGTCTAATTTAAAATCATGTCAAACCTAATTCAATTAGATTTTAAATCCAAGTTTTACTTGAAATATTAAAATCCAATTAGCCTCAAATTAAGCCAAATTTAATTAAATTAAATCTAATTTAAATCATTTAGGACTTGATCTATAAATTAATTAAATTAAAAATTTAATAAAATTAAATATTAATTTTTAACTATACAAAAAATAACTTAGGAGAAAAAAATAATATTAAAAAAAATTATATTAGTGACGGTAAAAATACCATCACCAATAATTTTAAAAATATTATTTTAAAGTATAATTATTAGTAATAAAAAATATTATTATCAATGGTATTTATCGTTGCTAATAACATTTTTCATATTAGTGACAAAAGAAGATTATTAGCGATGAAAGTCGCCATCACTAATAATCTTCCTATCCTCGTTTTCCTCCACCTCACCATGCACCCTCATTTTCCCCTACACCACTGCCACCTCATTTTCTCTCACCCCACTGCCCACTGCATCCTTATTTTTCCACCCTCCTCCCTCTTCAGCATTTTTATCCCCTACCACCACCACCCTCTCTCCTATCCTTTGGTCCCCCTACCACCCTCTCTCTCCCCTAACTAGCAGCTTCCCTCCGATTGCCTCCCCCCGGTTGCACATGGCCGCCTCCCATCTTCTCGAGCTCCTATCCGTGGCCACATCCTCAAGCCTCAATCCCTACTTGACTATACCTCCTCACACCTCAATTCCTGCATGCCAACCCGTGTCTCAATCCTCTATGGTAGCCTTCTTCTATTGTGAGTATTAGCAACAATATTAGCAATAGCTAATACTATCACTAAAAATTATTTTTTATTTAAATTATATTAATTAAGTATAATTAGATATTAAAAATTATTTAATTAAGTATTATTTATATAAAATTTGGGTCTCGACATATAGAGCACTCAAACCAAGAAAAAGTTTAGGTAGCATTGCAAACACGGGGCCGAGATGTGCCATGCACGTTCCGACATGCAGAGTTCTTGAATCGAGGAAAGGTTTCAGTTGCAAACATGTGGTCGAGACATGCCCTACGCACTTCAATTTCAACATGCAGAGCAGTCAAACCGAGGAAAGATTTAAGCTACAAACACGAGATCGAGACGTGCCCTACGTGCTTTGGTCTCGATATACAGAGTGCTTAAATCGAGAGAAGGTTCAAGCAGCATTGTAAACATGGGACCGAAATGTGCCCTACATATTTTGATCTTAATATGTAGAGTGCTCGAACCAAGAAAAGGTTCGGGCTACAAAAATGAGACCGAGATGTTCCCTGCATGCTCCAGTCTCAACATGCAAAGCACTTGAATCGATGAAATATTTGGATAGCATTGTAAACATGGGGCTAAGACGTTCCCTATGCATTCCGATCTCAGCATGCAGAGTACTCGAACTGACAAAAGATTGGGGCTACAAATATGAGGCCAAGACGTGTCCTATGTGCCCCGATCTTAGCATGTAGAGTGCTCGAACCGAGGGAAGGTTTGGGCAGCATTGCAAATACGAGATCGAAATATGCCCTACATGTTTCGATCTTGGCATGCAAAGTGCTCAAATTGAGGAAAGATTTAGATTGCAAATACGAGGCCGAGACATGTCCTACTCACTCTGATCCTGAAATACAGAGCACTCGAATCGAGGAAAGGTTTGGACAGCATTACAAACACGGGGCCAAGACATGTCTTGCATGTTTCGATCTCAGCATGCAGAGTGCTCGAATTGAGGAAAGATTTGGGCTGCAAACATGAGGCCAAGACATGCTCTATGCACTCTAGTCTTGGCATGTAAAGTGCTCAAACCGAGGGAAGGTTCGGGCAGCATTGCAAACACGGGGCCGAGATATGTCCTGTGCATTCCAGTCTCAGCATGCAGAGCGCTCGAACTAAGAAAAGGTTCGAACTACAAACATGAGGCCGAGACGTGCCTTGCACGTTTCGGTCTCAGCATGCAAAGTGCTCGAACCAAGAGAAGGTTTGGGCTGCAAACATGAGGCTGAGACATGCCCTGCGTGCTCTAATCTTGGTATGTAGAGTGCTCGAACCAAGAAAAGATTTGGTTAACATTACAAACCATCCCCATTTGTAATGATGTTTCTTACTTCTATGATTATGATTTTGGAAATGTTGCGCTCTTAGTTCAAGGATGAGTTCATTGTCATTGTAAAAAATGTGTCAATAGAAAAATATTTAATAGGAATAGAATAGTTGTTCATTTATATAGGAGTGGATTTATACCAAACTATAAGCATTGGTACTTATATGGGGATCGAGACATGGGAGACAATTGCAAGAACTTTGGAGGCTCTACTTGTCCAAGACCTTGCTGATGTGCAAGAGCTTAATGGTGATGGCTTGAGTAGATGATTAACACATTTAGTGTTTGATTTGGTTATTGATGGATATCCGTGTAATAATCTTTTAGATTGCAACTGTTAAAGTCATGATGGATAGGGTTGCTATGGTTATAGTCATGCTTACCCTCTATAAGGTTGCTACCCCAAGAGGCTAAGCAAGGCTATAACTATAGCAACTCCTATAGTCTATCACGACTATGGCAGTTGCTATCTGAAAGATTATTACATGGGCTTCCACTGATAACTAGATTAAATACACCAAATGTGCTAATCATATACTCGAGCCTATCACCATTAAGCTCTTTTACATCAATAAATGTATTGGACAAGTAGAGCTTTCCGTTCGCATATATTGTCTTCCATGTCTTCCTATGTAGGTACCAACACTTGTAGTTTGATAAAAATTCACTCTTATATGAGTAGGCAACTATTATATTACTATCAAGCATTTCTCTATTGATACATCTCTTATAAAGACAACAAGCCCATTCTTGCTCTAAGAGTGTAGCATTTCTAAAAGCATAATCACAGAAATAAAGGATATCATTGCAAATGAGGACGGTCAAGATGCGAGTCCCATGCATGCGAACTTGAAGCTTGCCAGATGACTAGACTGCATGAGCACATGAATTTTATTTTTAAATTATTATTTTATTTTTTAATAAAATTTATACTTCTGGTTTGTAGCTCGAGGAGGTGGTCGATGGCTCGGAGATAGAGGCTATGATGACTGCCTATGCGAGATGCTCCTAAATGAAGGTGATGCATTCTATTCTTATTGTTGTATGATCAAGTTTGGATGGTCTGTTACATCACAGACAACCACTTGCAACCATCTCACTATACTTTGGTACAAAAGAACTTGCAATGTCAGGCAAGCTTGGATGGTTTGTTATATCGCAGGCAATTGCTTGCAGCCATCTCATGGTTAAAGGTGCAAAGAAACTTGCAATATCTTATCTTTCAATGGCAGATCTGAGCCTTCTTCATATTTTCATGCACTGAGATTATCATGTATTACTGGATGAGAATCAAATAATATCTAAATTAGGAGACTAGCAGACCAATACATTATTATGTATTGTTGGATGAGAATTATTTTTCTATTGATACATTACAAATGCTAACTAATAATGTTTGTTACACATAAGTTAAATTTTGACCATCTTATTATATTTTGATAGATATTTTGTTTGAATTAATTTTTAGGTCATCTACTTACTTTGATTTTTATTATTATTTTTAGATATTATACATCATGTCTTCTAGAGGTTGGAGCCATTCCAGCCAAAGATAGAGCTCTCGAAGAGTGAGCGATCATGCGGCCAGCTCGCATGGTTCTAAACATTTTACACCAGATGGTAATTAAACTCTCTAATACTTTAGATATTATTATTTTATCCTTTGCTAACTAATATAATATTCTTTATATTAGATATTTTATACTCAAGTTTGGATGATAGGGGATCACTAGTGATCCCACAGCCACATGCAGTAGCAATCGGCTCATAGATATAGAGTCATGGTCGAGGATCCACCTGGCTCACGACACCTCCGACTTAGTCAGAGGATAGACAGCTCATCCACGTTCAAAGCCGCTTGTAAGTATTATAACTTCAATTAATATGTTTCTAATTTAGCAATCTAGACTTAACATTTATTTTTTAAAATTAATTTTACAACATGTTTAGAGAGTCTGGAGTACCTCATATGGTAACCGACATCATTCGACACTTGATGCCAGGGCCGATGAACGAGTTTTCTAGCTAGTGGTCTGGAGCATATGATGCAGCCTAGGAGATATTTCTGGTAAGTCAAAACTAGTTTAATTTTTAAATTTTTGATACATTGGTATTTTAATTACATATAAATACATGCTTGCTTTTATGAGTACTACCGATTCAAAACCCTTCAAGATAAGGAGGCTGGCCATCAGACCTTTGAGGAGGTGGCCACACGAAGGGTTCGAGATGGCCTCTATAATCTCAGACAGTCCACCATCCAGCACTCCAGTTCTTAATCACCATCGGACTGGAGATCCTTCATGGATCACTGGATGCGGTAGATATATGGCAAGCCCTCTGCGACCAGGAGAGTAGTGAGGAGTACTTCGGTAGATGGTAGAGGGTCTGATAAAATTAGGCTATCTAGCAAGATCTAATTAGACATACGGGCCACTCGGTCGGCACATATATTATGATGGACAGACTAGTAAGAAATCAATATCAAAGCTCTTCACTAGAACTATAGAAATTCTTATATGTATGTTTTAATTAATTTAATTTTATTATTCACTTATTATAGACACGACAGCTAGGTCATCCACTAGACCAACTGCAGTTGTGGTGAGCCACACATTAGTAGGAGGACTGGTGACTCTTTAGATTTTACGTCATGATAGATCACGGTAAGAACTTCAAACTTTATTTACTAATTAAGTTATTATAGGATCTAATTTTTACATTATAATTAATATATTCTAAATTGTGCAGATGCATTATGCGACATATGTTGCTGAGAGGTATGGCGATGATCCATCTTGTTAGCCCTCGACCTTGAGGGATGGCTCAGCACAACCCAGGGGTGAGTAGGAGCTAGGTCATAGGATTCAGCCATAACTTCAATCCTCTACCATCTCGATATCCTTCGATGTCCTCACAGATCTTGACATCCCGAACCTGGAGTGATGCGTACGTGAAGGAGATCATGCAAAAGCTTCTGAGCCAGCGACCTTAAAGGCTCCTGGATGCCATCTGCGATATGATCTTCGAGCTTCTTTGGGATCCATAGCTACACAACCAGCTGGGCTCGTCATCCCAGCCATCACATCAGGTAATTATATTATTAAATTATTTTAATTATTTTAAGTTTTTATTTTTAGAAGCTTCATATATTTAGGTTTGAGTCTGGGAGGGAATCTAGGGGCTAAAAATTTAATCTAACTATTCAATCAATGGGCCAAAGGTGTCTATAGTTTTATATCATCAAATAGAATATGTAAAAATAATCTATTTGAGAATCAAAAAAGTGTATTGAAATATACACTTTCGTATTGAAACTTACTAATATTATTTTACTTTTTTCATTATAGGATGCTGGGACATCCGGCTCTTATCCACCAGCTGCTGGAGAGAAGCAGGAGGAGGAGGTAGACAATGATGAAGATCAGACCTGATTTTTTTTTGATGTATTATATTTTTTGATATTATTTATATAAAAATTATATAATTTTTATTTTTCATATAATATAATTAGTTTTAAATTTTTAATTATCATATTATCTTTGAATTTTAATTATAATAGGTATTAGGAAACATAATTCATTATGATTAATTAAAATAGGTTTTAAAAAATATTACTATTAATTTTTTTAAAAAAATAAATTATTATAGTTAGTATTAGCGATGGCATTAGACACCAAACAATCATTGCTAATATTTTTCAAAATATTTTTATTTAATTTAAAAATAAATAAAATTAGAGACAGTATTAGCGTTGGAATAATTGATCGCTAACAATAATTAGCAATGGCATTAGCAACAAATCTTCCATTGCTAATATTTTTTAAATTTTTTTTAAAAAACTTATTTTAAAAAATAATTAGAGATGGAATGATTCCATCTCTAAAGCTTTTACTAATTTTTTTTTTAGCGATGGTGATTTTTGTCATCGCTAATGGTGCCAATTAGCGATAAGGGTTTTTCAGATTAGCTTTCATGATGGTATTAGCAATGGCATCTCTATTATCGCTAATAGTCTGGATTGTTGTAGTGATTTATGGATTGAAGCTAGCATCTTGGAGTTGGAACATTCATTTTGGTAAGGTGATCAAAACATATGGCTTCGTTAAGAATGAAGAAGAGTCCTGCATTTCCAAGTGGGCAATTGATCTGGCAGTGATATCCTTTGTTCTGTACATGGATGATATTCTCTTAATCGAAAATGATATATCCATACATTAGAAAATAAAAGTATGCCTATCATCTCAGTTCTCTATGAAGAATTTGAGTGAAGTATCCTACATCCTAGGGATGAATATCTATAGGGATAGATCTAAGAGAATGCTTGGGTTATCCTAGTTCACGTACATAGAAATTATACTGAAGAGGTTCGGCATAGAGAATTTTAAGAAAGGCTATCTTCTGATAGATCATGAAAATTCTCTCTCCAAGATGGATTGTCTAACAACTTCTGAAGAGAGAGAGCATATGAGTAGAATTTCATATGCTTTGGTAGTGAGATCTATCATATATGCCATGACATGCACGAAATTAGATGTGGTATACTCACTAGGAGTAGTGAGTAGAAATCAATCTGATCTAGGAGAGAACCATTGAAATATTATAAAAATTATCTTTAAGTATTTGAGAAATACTAAGGACCAGTGGTTGGTTTATGATGAGTTAGATTTTAAACTTGTGGGGTTCATAGACTCCAGCTTTCAATCTAACCATGATGACAATAGAAGCATGTCCGGTTATGTATTTATCCTGAATGGTAGAGCCATCTGTTGAAAAAGTTTCAAGCAGCACACTATACAAGACTTTGTTTGCAAGGTAGAGTATATTGTGGCATTCGTGAAGGGAAAAACCTATTTTTCAGATCAGATTTGTTCAGATCTAATTTGATCAAGAGGATTATTTCAAAAATTTTTCTCTTAGATCTAAATCAAATTTGATATTTTTTAGATCTGATTTGATGGATCTAACAAAATAAAATAAATTAAATTAAATCAAATTTAATTTATACCTTATTCTTAGGTAATCTTAATACCCTATGATAATCCTGCTAATTGCCTGAGGTTCTAGATGTAGCCACGCAATCGCCTAACCTCTATCGGTATCCACTCGGGTAGGATCTAGATATCTCCTTCTTCTCGATCTATCCTCTAAATATCAGATTTGGATCTAATCTTGAAGGTCTTCAAAATAACTTTTGAAGATTCGATGTCGTCTCTTATAGCAGAACTGCCTTCTTCCTTTCTTGTTACCTTTTTCTTGTCTGGATCGCACCAAACTGAAGCCCAAAGCTCCTTGGGTGTGGAGAGGAGAGAGAAGAATAGAGGTAGGCATGGAGGAGAGAGGGAGATGGCTATGTGGCATGGGCAAGGGGAGAACCTCTTCAAAGCTAGGCACAGATAGGGTTTATATAGATCCTGCTGCGCCATGCAGTGCCACATCATCCTGACCAATCACGTCTCTTCATGTAATCAAATCTAAACTGATTGATGGGATGACATCACCTGATCCAATCAGATTAGAGCCCCTCTTCAACATCTTTAGGTAGTGCCAAGACTGATCAAAGTAGAGTCCCTTGGTGCCACCTACTTTGATTCCAAGAAGCAACCTAGAGTCCCATCTGTATGGGACTACAGGTATCCCTATCCTTAGGCGCACGCCTCCCTAGATGTGTGCCCCCTCCTTTCCTCTTTCTAGCAAAGGGACAAGCCCTTATCTGCTCTCCTATGGGTGCATGACACATGGGCAGATGTCTAAGTGTCAAAGGTCAACATTTGACCAAAGTCAAAAGACAAGAATTAGCAAGTAACGAAAAATGGCAGGTATTATCTCAAATTTATCTCATAAATTAAGACAATTCTTTTTTGATCTGGACAAGCTTCAGTTAGATCATGTAAAGGTACTTGAGTGAGTCCAAACATATTTAGCTCAGTCGAGACAACTGTTGATGATTGTAGAAGAAGAACATTAGGCTCAATCGTGTGTAGCATGATTTCCTTAAATCTAATTGAATCTAATTCAAATCAATTGAACTGGGTTAGTCCAATTGATGATATCCAGATCCAAACCCTTGTTTGTGTGATCCAGTTAGATTTAGTTCTGTATGGTAATGGGATATGTCATAATCTCTATCATCGACATTATCGAAATACCTTCCGATGGATCAGAACTTTTCTGATTCAGACAACTAGAATAATCGATCATCCAAATCATTCTAATTGCTCCCAAAATCCACCAATGACACCTAGCAGTATATGGTGGCAACCCATCAAAATTGAAAATAAATCTCTTGGTGCAGTTATATGTGTGATTAAGTTCTTCTATCTTGAGCCCTGATCAGATTAGGGTTAAGGTGAACTCGTCAAACCCTAATTTCTGTCATATGATTTAATCATTTGATTCAAGTCTGATGTGAAAATCTTAATAGAAACTCTTTCTATTATTTCACTCTGCCATGGCCATGGGCTTATGGACTTGATTCTCATGATCATCATAGGGCTGCTCCTCATCTATCGAGGTAGATAGATTTCCTCTTGGTGCAATCCAATTCCTATAATGAACATGCTATAGCTAACATACACCTTAGGATTCTGAATGACTAGGAGATCGAGTCACGGTGTAGTCAAACTATAACACCCTCAAAGTGAACTGTCGATGCATCTCAGATCAAAAAATCAGATACACCACTACAGCTTCAGCCAGTCATCGACGAGAAGGTAGACTTTCTTATGACTGCTTGAGGTGGTCACGCTCAGTGCCCTCATTCTCTAATAAGTACCTATACTCTTACTTTAGTATCTCTACACCATAGACTTAAGAGTCATCTACTATAAAGAAGAAATTGTACACCAACCTTCCAGATCAATCACCATCCTCATGATGATTTACGGTCAGGAGCATTTTATGAATTAATAACGAAAATTCATGTATTAAATTTTCAACTCTTGAAAATAAGAATTATCATTACCATTAACTCAAGGGATGTATCACATATACTAAATACACATTGTAATAGAAAATAATCTATTTTATTATTTATAGTTAAAATTATAATTTTGCCCTTAGAAGTGTACAACATGTGTCAGCCAATTTTGGCTTCTAGGGCACACATATCTAACAAACTCCCACTTGACCTAAAGCCAATTGGCTACAAATCTAAGTTCCATCTTCTCAAAGTGGGCTTCGATCTTTTGCTGGCCCAATGACTTTGTGAGTGGATCCGCCGCATTATTTATGGAGTCGACTCTCTTGACCTCGACGTAATCCTTCTCGAGGTAATCACAGATGAGGTGGTATCGTCGCTCGATGTGCTTAGATTTTTTATGAGACCTCGACTCCTTAGCAAGGGCTATGGCACCATTATTGTCATAGTAAAGAGGAATGGCATCTGATGGTATCACTCTGATCTCTGCGGCAAACTTTTTATACCAGAATGTCTTCTTCACAACTTCTGAGGCAGTGATGTATTCTGCTTTCATGGTGGAATCTGCTATCACTGTCTGCTTAGAACTCTTCCAACTGACAGCACTACCATTACATACAAATAAACTTTCAGATGTCGACTTTCGATCATCTACATCGGACATAAAATCTGAGTCTGTATACCCCTGGACTTAGAGTTTTCCATTACCAAAAACCAACAACATATCCTTAGTTCTTCTCAAGTACTTAAGGATACATTTTATAGAAGTTCAGTGTTCTTCATCTGGATTTGACTGATATCTGCTCGTGACACTCACAGCATGGGCTATATCAAGTCGCGTACATAACATGGCATACATGAGGCTCTTTATTGTTGCAACATAAGAGATCTTGCTCATGCATTCTATCTCCTCAAATGTGCTAGGGCACATCTTCTTGGAAAGATGGATGCCATGTCTGAAGGATACCAAACCGCTCTTAGAGTTTTCCATGCTAAACCTCTTTAGCACTTCCTCTATGTACATCTTCTATGAAAGTCCTAGCATCCTATTTGGTCTATCTCTATAGACCTTAATTCCTAGAATATAGGATGCTTCTCCTAGGTCTTTCATGAAAAATTCTTTGGATAACCATATTTTAACTATGGTCAATATGAAAATATCATTTCCAATAAGGAGGATATCATCCACGTACAATATGAGCAAGACAACAGCACTCCCACTAATCTTTTTGAAGACATATGGCTTCTCCTCATTCTTGATGAAATCAAATAATTTGATCACATCACTAAAATGAATATTCCAACTTCGAGATGCTTGCTTAAGTCCATATATGGACCTTTGTAGTTTGCAAACCTTGTGATCAGCATCACTGGATGTGAAATCTAGTGGCTGTTCCATATAGATATCTTTCTTAAGGTATCCATTTAAGAATGTCATTTTTACGTCCATTTGCCATATTTTATAATCGAAATAGACTGCAATAGCAAATAATGTGTGGATAGATTTCAACATAGCTACTGATGAAAAAATATCCTGATAATCAATGCCTTCGTGTTGACTATACCTTTTTGCCACTAATCTAGCTTTGAATGTCTCCACATTCCCATCTACACCAATCTTTCTCTTGTAGATCTATTTACACCCAATAGGTACTATACCTTCTGGTGGATCTATCAAGGTCCAGACTTGGTTTGAGTGCATCGAGTCAATTTCTTACTTCATTGTCTCTAACCATTTCTTGGAGTTGATATCCAATATCGCCTCGTCATAGATTTTGGGATCATCTCCAAGAATCCCATTACCTATGAGGAACATTTCCTCTACTTCCTCTGAAATAGTATCTAAGTACCTTTCAGGAGGATGAAAAATTCTTTTCAATCTACGAGGTGGAGGAGGTAGTGGTTGAATTGGCTCAACTTGATTTGGTTCCATTTGATCCTTAGCTCGTTGCTCTTATGAGACTTTCTCCTCGAGCTTGATCTGCTTTCCAATGTCGCTATCTTGAATAAATTATTTTTTAAGAAAGATAAAATGTCAACTTACAATCACATTGTGATCTTCTAGATGTAGAAATAATATCCTAATGACTCTTTAGAATATCCTATAAATCGAGCTCTAAAGGGCCTAAAGTCTAACTTATCTGTTTGTTGTCTTTTGAGATGAGCCTGACAATCCTAAATTTTGAGATGACTCAGACTTGATTTCTTACCATGTCATATCTCATACGATGTGGTAGGAATGATTTTAGAAGGAATTCTATTCAGTAAGTATATTGCAGTTAACAAACTATATTCCTAAAGAAAATCAGAGAGGTCTGTGAAGCTCGTCATGGATCGGATCATATCTAATAGGGTCCGATTCCTTCATTCTGAAATCTTGTTGAGTTGAGGTATTTCAAGTGGAGTCCATTGAGAGATTATGTCATTTTTCTTGAGATAGTTTAGAAATTTTCAACTAAGATATTCACCTCCTCGATCTGATGAAGAACCTTAATGGGTTTTCCAATTTGCTTTTCTACTTCATGTCTGAATTTTTTGAACTTTTCAAAAGCTTCAGACTTGTGTCTCATAAGATACACATACCCATACCTAGATAAATCATCGATAAAGATTATGAAGTAGACAAAGCTGCCTCTAGCCGGCACATCAAATGGGCCGCATACATCAGTATGTACTAGGGCAAGAAGATTCGTGGCCCTTTCCCCATGTCCTATAAAAGAGAGCTTAGTCATTTTGCCATGAAGATAGGATTCACAAATTGGATATGACTCGGAAGTCAATGGACTCAATAGTCCGATTTTCTTCAATTTGTTAATCCTATCTTATGCTATATGATCTAGTCTTAGGTGCCATAGATACCTATCATTTGGACTATCCCTTGGTCATTTCATGGCATTCACATTTTGCTCGATATTAAAAATAGATACATCAATATGTAACTGGTAAAGATCGTTAATAAGAAAATTACTTGCAATTTTATTTCTTTCATAAAGAATGTTACAATGGTCCTTAAGAAAACTAATTACATAGCCTTCTAGTGCTAGGCATAAAACAGAAATTAAATTTCTGCTTGCTGCAAGTACATAATAATAATCTTTTAATACTAAGTCTAAATCAGATGGTAGTCAAAGAGGGTATGTTCTTATGGCCATAGCAGCAACTCTTGCTCCATTTTTGATGCATAGGATCATCTCACCATCCCTCAGCCTTCTGCTATCCTTAAGATCCTGCATGGAAGTTCATAAATGAGCACTAAAACTAGAGTTAAGCACCCAACTGGATGTAGAAAAAATCATAAGGTTGGACTCAATAACGAGCATACCTCCAGAAGGACCTACCTCCTTCTTATTCTTCAGGATGGCCAGGTATGTAGGGCAGTTTTGCTTTCAGTGGCCATCAGTGTTGCAATGGAAATACTTTCTTTTATCAGTGGCTTTCTTCTTCAGCTCTGCCTTTTCTTCTTTCCTCCTTTCATCTTTTGCTTTTTCACAGACTTCTTCTTCTTTCTAAAAGACTTTCTCTTGAAAGAAATCCATTCCATAGCAAGCACTAAGCCTTTAGAATCTTTCATAGAAAGCTCAGCAGTAACCAGCATGTTCATAAGCTTGGCCAGGAAATTTTGAAGTTTATGCATATGGTAGTTCATGATGAACTGTCCATATGCATCAGTCAAAGATTGTAGAATTATATCATTCTATAAATCCATATACAACTTTACTTTGAGCTTCTCAAGCTCTTCCAAGTCCTTGATCATCATCAAATAATGATCTTGGACTAACTGCCCATCATGCATTTTAGCCTTGAATAGTCGTTTAGTGACTTGATACGACTACGCAACTCTGTTCACCAAATATCTCTTGTAAGTGAGCCAATATTTGGTGGGCAATCCTGATATCTTCATGTTGGTGCTTAAGCTCATCAGACATCGATCCCAACATGTAATATCTAGCTTTGTTATCTTTGTTCGTCCACTTATCAAGAGATGCTCTCTATTCAGCGGATGGACGAGTAGGTAAGGTGGGAAGGTCTTAGTCCAATACATGAGTTAACTTCTCAAAACCCAAAATAATTTTGAAGTTCTAGAGCCAATCCTTATAATTGGGTCTGATCAGTCTATGGGTGTCCAGGATATGTGCTAGTGAGTTGGATGCAGATATTTTTCTGTAAAGAGTCAAAATTTCTAGTTAGATGTTGTAATTAAGACTTGACCAATTTATTTAGAAGTTTTATTTTTAAACAAATTAGCTTCCACTATTTTCTCGAATTCCTACACTCCCTTTGTAGAGATGCAAAAATCTCCATGATTAATGATTTCAGTGGGTGATGCGGTCCCACTAACTGACTCATCATCTCACCTAACAGTTATTGATGATGGGTTAGCCAATGAGTGAACAACTCTTGTTCAATAATTCTCTAATCATGGTGCATTCAAACTTGATCTTTAATTCATGAATCTCACTGTGCCTGGAATATTGATCCACTCCTTAGTTAAGTCAGACCCACCATTTGTATAGATTGGATTTCTAATTAAGTCTCTCATTGTATCTAAAATATTGAGCCCAATCCATCCTCTAGTCCATAGCATCTAATGCCTAATAGACATGGTTGCATCTTTTCAGTGCAACTAAACCACTGTAACCAGCTGAGAATAATCAACCTCGAAAAGGGCCTGCACATTTACAATGGTAGAAGACCTTAGACTTAATCTTTTCTTAGGAAGATTTGATTTAGGTCTCATTAAACTAGACTTGATATAGTCATAACAATTATGACTAACCTAGTAACTGGGTTAGCTCAGATTATTGGCCACCTCATATCAGGACTGAGCCAATAAATATGGTAAGGTAAGTAAGACTGGTGGAAGGGATATGCCATTAACTCGACAAGAACGCATTTGAGTCGAGTAGCTTCTAATAAAAAATCAGTCGGTCATATCTGCCAAACTTATCTTAGACACCATATTATTAAGCTAGAACTAATCGAGTTAGCCTACAATCCAAGCTCTAATCACTGAGCCTAATTAGGTCTTAGCTTGATCGATCACTCATATGATTCGATCTTAATCCAGACTTAATCCTATTAGGCTGGTCAATTTAAGCACTCTTGATCCCATCTAACCAACTCTTGATTCGATTTGATCAACCGCTTAAACCTAATTGAGCTATCCAAGCTCGAACCCAATTTTATGAATATATCTTAAATATAAAAATTCTTAATTTTTAAACTTAACATATTTCATAATCTTAATTCTTAATTAACTTTAGGATTCATAAATAAAATCCTAAGATTTCAGGATCTAGAATTTTGTAGAAAATAAGTTCTTAGATTTTTTATTAAGGACGAACGTGCAACACCCCTATACATCATAAGAACACCCCATCGAATGAAAGGAGAGAGCATTTAAACCCTACTTTGTTCTTATGATCGGACAGCCAAGGGGAATGCCTTAATCAAAAATATAAAAACTATAAAACTAGTTAGATCTATATCATATATCTCATATATAAAAATTGATCTAACTATAAACATGTTTTACATACATCTCATGTATCATATCATGCAGTTTTTAGATCTAAATTATTTCATAATTATTTAAAAAATTAAATTTAAATTAATCATATCAAAATAAATTCTATTCTAAATAATTATGTAGAACTATTCTACAAATAGTCTAAATATGCATTCATCATATCTCATATGAACCAAAAATTAAATATTTTTATTTTTTATTTTTTAAATCTTATTATAATATTTATAATATAAAAAATAATAAATAAATTAATCTAAAATTAACTTAATCAAATTAAATTATGATCATGCAAGACTATACATAGAACAATTCTATTCTACAACTAGTCATGCATCTTATAGAACTTAGATCTAAATTATTTAATTTTATTTTTTTTAATTTTAGATCTAATCATATCTCATGTGACATCTAAAATCACCTAATTATTAGATTAAAATTAAATTAAAATTAGATCTAAACTATTTATGGGAACCTGGCTTTGATACCAGTTGAAGGAAAAAATCTATTTTTTGGGTCAGGTTCGTTCAGATCTGATTTGATCAAGAGGATTATTTCAAAAATTTTTATCTTAAATTTAAGTCAAATATAATATTTTTTAGATCTAATTTTATGAATCTAATAAAATAAAATAAAATAAAATAAAATAGATTAGATTTAATTTATACCTTGTTCTTGGGTAATCTTAATATCCTGTGATGATCCTACTGATTGTCTGAGGTTCTGAATGTAGCCACGCAATCATCTGACCTCTATCGGTATCCACTTAGATAGGATCTAGATATCTCCTCCTTCTTGATCTATTCTCTAAATATTATATCTAGATTTAATCTTGAAGGTCTTCAAAATAAATTTTGAAGATTCGATGTCATCTCTTGCAGTAGTACTGTCTCCTTCCTTTCTTGTCGCCTTTTTCTTGCCTGGATTGCACCAAACTGAAGCCCAAAGCCCCTTGAGAATGGAGAGGAGAGAGAGGAATAGAGGTAGGCATGGAGGAGAGAGGGAGATGGCTATGTGGCATGGGTAAGGGGAGAACCTCTTCAAAGCTAGGCGCAGAAAGGATTTATATAGATCCTACTGCGCCATGCAGTGCCACATCATCCCGGTCAATCATGTCTCTTCGTACAATCAGATCTAAATCTAATTGATGGGATGATATCATCTGATCCAATCAGATGAGAGCCCCTCTTTAACATCCTTAGGTGGTGCTCAGACTGATCAAAGCAGAGTTCTTTGGCGCCACCTAGTTTGATTCCAAGAAGCAACCTGGAGTCCCATCTATATGGGACTCCAGGCATCCCTATCCTTAGGCGCATACCTCTTTAGGCATGTGCCCCCTCCTTTTCTCTTTCTAGTAAGGGGACAAGCTCCTATCTACTCTCCTATGGGTGCATGATACATCGGCAGATGTCTAAATGTCAAAGGTTAATGTTTGACCAAAGTCAAAAGATAAGAATTAGTAGATGATGAAAAATGGCAGGTATTATCTCAAATTTATCTCATAAATTAAGATAATTCTTTTTTGACCTAGACAAGCTCCAGTCAAACCAAGTAAAGGTACTTGAGTGAGTCCAAATATATTTGGCTCAGTCGAGATAACTTTTGATGATTGTAGAAGGAGAACATTAAGCTCAATCGTGTGCTAACATGATTTTCTTGAACCTAATTGAATTTAATTCAAATTAATTGAACTGGGTTAGTCTAATTGATGATATCCAGATCCAAACCCTTATTTGTATCTTTCAGTTAGGTTCAATTTTATATGGTAATAGGATATGTCATGATCTCTATCATCGACATCATTGAAACATCTTCGGATGGGTCAGAATTTTTTTGATTCAGACAACTGGTGTGATCGATCATCCAAATCATTCTAATTGCTTCCAAAATCTATCAGTGACATCTAGAAGTATATGGTGGCAACCCATCAAAATTAAAAATGAACCTCTTGGTGCAGTTACATGTGTGATTAAGTTCTTCTATCTTGAGCCTCGATCAGATTAGGATTAAGGTAAACTCGTCAAACCCTAATTTCTGTTATATAATTTAATCATTTGATTCAAGTCCGATGTGAAAATCTTAATAGAAACTCTTTCTATTATTTCACTTTACCATGGCCATAGGCTTATGGACTTGATTCTCATGATCATTAAAGAGCTGCTCCTCATTTACCGAGGTAGATAGATTCCCTCTTGATGCAATTCAATTCCTACAATGAACATGCTATAGCCAATATATTCCTCAGAATTTCAAATGGCTAGGAGATCAAGTCATGGTATAGTCAAACTATAATACCCTCAAGGTGAACTACCGATGCACCTTAGGTCAAAGAACCAGATACACCACTATAGCTTCGAGCCAGTCATCGATGAGAAGGTAGACTTCCTTATAACTGCTCGAGGTGGTCACGCTCAGTGCCCTCATTCTTTAATGAGTATCTATACTCTCACTTCGATGTCTCTACATCATAGACTCAAGACTTATCTATTATAAAGAAGCGATTATACACCAACCTTCTGGATCAATCACCATCCTCATGATCCTACAGTCTGGAGCATTTTATAAGTTAATAACAAAAATTCATGTCTTAAATTTTCAACTCTTGAAAATAAGAATTATCATTACCATTAACTCAAGGGATGTATCACAGACACTAAATACATATTGTGATAGAAAATAATCCATTTTATTATTTATAGTCAAAATTATAATTTTATTCTTAGAAGTGTACAACAAGTGACAGTCAATTCTAGCTTCTAGGGTACACATATCTAACAATCCAATGCTATGAAAGAAGCTATATGGCTGAGAAAGTTTATCACCAAGCTCGGAGTGGCACCCTTCCTAGATGGTCTGATCCTGCTCTACTACGATAGTACTGGAGCCATTACTCAGGCAAAAAAATCGAAGGCACACCAGCGAATGAAGCATATGCTATGCCGCTACCATCTAATCCGAAAGATCATAGATAGAGGTGATGTCAACCTTCAGAAGATTGACGAAAATGAGAACCTAGCCAACCCCTTCACTAAAGCCTTGGTGGTAAAGGAGTTCGACGACCATAAGTCAAAGATGGATATTAGATACTATACTTAGTGGCTTTAGAAAAAGTGAGTTATTGAAAAATATGTCCTAAAATGAATCATCAGTCTATTGATGGTTATGCTATTTTATAAATATAAATAATTTATTAATAAATAAAATTTTATTCTAGCATTTTTCAGCATAAATGAACATTTTTAATGAACTCCTGTGTTGTAATGAAGTTCTCAATACTATTTAGATTCGATGAAGAGATGATTTATCGATTAGTCTTTAAATTTATTTGCGACCAAATGATACGTTGTTAACTAGGATGATAATGTTTATTGAGTATAGGTCATTATGTGCCATATAGATTGGTTGTCCTCTTAACCAAGGAGTGTGAAGATATCTGTATGGCATACAAGTGAAATATAGAGGTACATCATCACAAAATGTGACCAACTCCGAAGCATTCTACTGTCAAGAGTTGCTTTGATGGAATTTAGGTATAAGTATTCTTTAGACCTAAGATCACCATGGTGGCTTGCAAGCAACTGACTGTATTTTGATGTCGGACTATTTAAATTTTTAATTTAGTGATGAAAGATTTTTTAGCACAGTCAAGTACTTATAAAGTTAGTAAGTGATCAAGATGGGATTGACCACTCCAAGAGTATGGAGATAATGCATCGCTGAATTTTAATTTAGCAAAACCTTAGCTATAGTAATCCATGTGACAGATTTAGTATTTTGAAATACAATGTGGATTATTTATTCGAGATTGATAGTTAAATCCTAAGTCATCCTATGAGCATTCATGGTCAAGGAGATGAATTATATGAAAACCATATCTACATGGATTCTAAGAGTGTTATACATTCGACCTATTCGACCGTCGGATATCATTGTTAGATTGTCGATACTGAAATTTATTTTTATAATACCAGCTTAGGTTCAAATCTATGAGGTCACATATATTAGAAGTCACAATCTAATCAGATGGTTGATCAATGATTAAGAATCATTATAGGGACAAACAATCAATACGATTGATGTTTGACCTAGTGCAAGTATTGCAGGAGGATTGATTAGCAATCAGATTGCTAATCAGCTCTATCTGATTAAGCTTAAGGGATGAGATTGAGTCTAATTTAAAAAAAAATTAATTAGATTTGGTTTGAACTTGATTAGATCAAGTCTAATTGATTTATGAGATAAGCCAATTGTAAGAAAGATCAAGTCCTAATTGAATTAGGACTTGAGTGCACCTAATTTTTAATTTAATTAAAATTTAAAATTAAAATTAAATTAATTTTAATATAATTTAATTGAAATCTTAATGGATTAGAAATATCATTAATTAGGTTGCACGAAGATCTATTTTAATTAGGCTAAAGAATAGCTTTGACTAGTCAAAGTATGAAGTCCTAGTTTGACTAGGACTTCACCCTTGCGCCACTTGGCCCTCCCAATGCCCCTTCCCTTGTTTTTTGGCATGAGATTTCTCACACCCAAAGAGTCTCCATGTGCCCCTTGCACCTCCTACCTTTCTTAGATGGAAAGAGGTTTTGGATCAAGTCAAAACTAGCAAGTAGTTTTGATTTGAAATTCAATTTGATAGAGTTTTAAGGAACCAAAACTCTATCCCAAGTGTGGCGCCAACTCTTTAGATTTTTTATCTGATTTTCTTGGTAAAAAGGAGAAATTTTGTGTGCCATTATCAAGGTGTCCATGCATGGAAATTAGGAGGGGGTGCCTAAGAGTTGGGCGCCCCAATTATTTTCATGTTTGGACATTCCTATCTAAGTGTTTGACTTAGACAGAGACTCCTCTCTATCTCTCTATTTAAAGGGATCTAAGGGCTGAGTTTTCTACAAAACTTCTAGCAAAGAGAGAGGGTTTGGGTGTGGGAACCTTGGGCTCAAAGGGATCTTGGGCGTGGGACTTTGTAAAGACACAAGTTGTTGTGTCTAGGTGAGAGAAAAGAAAGAGAGAAGAAAGGTCTTCTCTAGGTTTTCTCTTAGATCCTTTTCCATAATCTTTTTGGAAGAAAAAGGTAAGGAAGAAGAGTTCTTTTAGATCCTCCCATCTACTCTTTGGTCCTTAGAGTGTTCGAGTTGTTCGAAAAAGAAGGTTCGCGATCAACCGTCAAAGAAGGATCAGCAAAGTTCTAGCACACTATGCTAATTTCTAGTTGCTAAACTTTGGATCAAGATCGGGGCTTCGTGTAGACTTCTTGTAGAGGCTGGATACGTATGCAACTTAAGGCAATAACCTCAGCCTTAGATTAGCAAGTGAAAATCCTTTCTTGCAAAAGATAAAAGAGATACAATCTCTTTCTCCTACTAGATTAAATCTAGTTTTAGTTTGATATTGATATGATTAACATCATTATTTTTATTTAATATTTAATTTTTTTATTTATATACATGCATGAATCATGTCAATAGATCCTAGATCTAGGAATTTTTGTATTATTTTATAGATTAATATGATTAATCTATAGCTTTTGTTGTCTTTATTTTGAAAAAAGTTTCAAAATAGATCTTACAAATCCTAGATTTTTTCTTCACTCCAAACCTGGATTTGACTGATATCTGCTTGTGACACTCATAGTAAGAGATATATCAAGTTATGTACATACTGTAGCATATATGAGGCTTCCAATTACAGAAGCATAAGGAATTTTGCTCATGTGCTAAATCTTCTCAGGTGTGCTAAGACATTTTTTTGGAGAGATGAACTCCATGCCTAAAGGATAATAATCTCCTTTTGGAGTTCTCCATGCTGAACCCCTTCAGCATTTTCTCTATGCATAATTTTTGTGAGAGACTAAGCATTCTCTTAGATCTATCTCTATAGATCTTTATTTCTAGAATATAGGATGATTCTCTTAGGTCTTTTATCGAGAATATATTTGACAACCAGACCTTAACCAAACATAGGAACATCATTTCTAATAAGGAGGATGTCATCCATGTACACTATGAGAAATGTCACAGCCCTCCCACTGACCTTCTTAAAGACTCAAGGTTTCTCTTTATTTTTGATAAAATCAAACATTTTGATCGCATCATGAAAATGAATATTCCAACTTTGAGATGATTGCTTTAGTCCATAAATGGATCTTTGCAACTTATAGACCTTATGATCTCTATCACTAGAAGTAAAAATCAGAGATTGCTCCATACAGATATCTTTTTAAGATATCTATTTAGGAAAGTAGTTTTCATATCTATCTATTATTTCTTGGAATTGATAAGTATCATCGCCTCATATTAGCTTTCGGGATCATCACCATTTTCCCAGTCTTCCATGAGGAACATTTTCTCTTCATCCTCTGTAGGCATACCTAATACTTTATAGGAGGATAGGAGATCCTACTAGATCAATGTGGTGGAAGAGATACACCATCTACTAGCTCAATGGGTTCTATAAGTTCTATGACTTGTTGTTGCTCATCAAAGATTCTCTTTTCGAGCCCTATTTACCTTCCATTATTTTCATCATGGATAAACTATTTTTAGAGAAGATAGTGTGTCAGCTCACAATCACATTGTGATCCTATGGAAGATAAAAAATAGTATTCTAAAAACTCTTTTGGATACCTCATAAAATGAGCTCTCATAGACTTAGCCTTTAACTTATCCACCTTCTATCACTTGACATGGGCCAGACATCTCCAAATCTTGAGATAATCAAGATTTAATTTCTTACCATATCATATTTCATATGGTATGGTAAGAACGGATTTAGAGGGAACCATGTTCACTATATAATTAGTGGTAAGCAAAGCATGTCCCTTAAAGAAATAATAAAAGGTTAGTGATGCTCATCATGGATCAAACCACATCCAATAGGATCCGATTTCTTTATTTTAAAATCTTGTTGAATTGAGACATTACATGTGAAGTCCATTATAAGACTAGGCCATTTTTTTTAAGATAACCTAGAAATTTTCTACTTAAGTATTCATCTTCGATCTGATCGACGTACCTTTAGGATTTTTTTGGTTTACTACTCTACTTCACATCTGAATTTTTTGAACTTTTCAAAGGCTTCAAATTTATATATCTCATATATATATATATATATATATATATATATATATATATATATATATATATATATATATATATATATATATATATATATGTATATGTATATATGTATGTATGTATGTATGTATATATGTATGTATGAAAATCGATAAAGATAATGAAGTAGACATAACCTCCTCTGGCTGCCACATCCAATAAGCCACATACATGAGTGTGTACTAGAACAAGTATCTTAGTGGTCCTATCCCAATGTCCCACAAATGGTAGCTTGGTCATTTTTTTTGAAGGCAGGACTCATAGACTGGATACGACTCATCCAAGAATGAGTCTAAACGATCTTCTTTCATTAGTCGGTTAGTCTTTTCTTCTCCAATATGACCTAGCCTAAGGCACCACATATACCTGGGTTTAATCTCATTCCCGAATCTCTTAGATCTTATGGCAATCACTATCTACTCAGATAAATTCTTAAATACATCAATGTGTAACTGATAGAGACTATTAATTATAAGCCTATAACCAACCATTTTATTTCTTAAATAAATGATACATTAGCCTTTATAACTAACCTATACATAAGATAGAAATCAAATTTCTGTTAGCAGTAAGTACATTGTAATAGTTCTTGTGAACTAAACCCAAATGGTAATCACAAAGGATGGGTGATCATGATGACAGTAACAACTCTTGCCCTGTTGCCAATCAGAAAGGATCATCACACCTTCCCTAAGCCTTCTACTTTTCTCAAGACCCTATATAAAAGTGCACAAGTATGTACTAGAACCAAAGTCTACGATCCAACTAGAAGTAGAAGAAGCTATAAGGTTAGTTTCAATTACAAGTAGAGCAGACATACCTTTTGAAGGTGTGTCCCTTTTATTTTTTTTAGGATTTGTAGGTATAGAGGATAGTTTCTCCACTCTTCAACGAGAATTGTGATCCTTAAACTCTTCAAGGACCCCTTAGTGGTCACCAACATATGTAATAATTTAGTCAAGGTGCAATCTATCTCGTTCATATGGTAGTCTAGCTATAAACTATCCATACAAACTTGTAAGGGATTGCTGGATCAAATCCGCTAACAATTCCTTATGCATAGTCATATCAAGCTTTTCAAGCTCCTTTAGGTCCTTGATCATTGTCAAATAATGATGGTGGACCGACTCTCCTTTTCTTATCTTTTCACTATAGAGTATGTAGATCGGCTTTCCTCACCATACAATCCTTGTATGTGAGTCAACATAGCCCTTGCAGTCTTCATGACCTAATGCTAACATTGCAATTGGCACCAATTTATGGCACCTGACTTTGTTATCATCATCCATCCATTTTCCAGTGCTTTTTGTTGGTCAGTAGTTGGATGGTTTGGGAACACTGGTGTATCCTAGTCCATGGCATCACTAAGCTTCTTAGAATTCAAAATAATTTTCAAGTTCCTAAGCTAGTCCTTATAGTTAGGTCCAGCTAGTGGTTGATTTCTAGAATATGGGTAAGAGAATTTGAGGCACACAATTCCTAGCAAAGAGAAGAAGATTCTAGTTAGATATTTATAATTAATAATTAATTTATTTTAAAATTTTTATTTTAGAAATAAACTACCTTCCATTATTTCTGTGAATCTCTACACTCCTCGGGCAAGGAAACGAGAATCCCTTCATAAGTTAGGATTCTACTATAAGAAAATAGAGTATTAGCGACGGACATTAGCGATGATATTTTTTTCATCACTAATAATAAGTATTGGTGATAGAATTAGAGACAACAAAACTACCATCACTAATAAAACTTTTTATCGACAGCTTTAATGATGAAATCTTAGCCATGTCTAATAGTTATTAGCAATGATAGTGATGATAGCCTTGTCATCACTATAGTTATTATCGATAGTATTAGCGATAAAAATCAACCATCGCTAATACTAAATAATTTTATTTTTTTAATTAAATTTTATTATTATTAGCGATGATAAATAATTATTAGAGATGATATTTTATCATCACTAATAAAAAATAATTTAAATTTTATTTTAAATTTATTAGCAATGGCTTTGGCCATTGCTAATGGTCAGACTGCATTGCTAATACTGTATTAGCATGACAAAAATATCATCACTAATTTTAAATTTTTTTATTTTTTTTGAATATGATATAATTTTAAAATTTAAAATCTATCTTCATAATTTATTATCTAAATAATTATCATTAGAGTATCATCATAAAAAATCATCTTAATTCGATAGATCTAGCTATGTTGATCAATAAAATTTAATTTCAATAACCATAAAAAACCGCATGATGATCTAATAGATAGAGACCATCGATGGATCCAAAAAATTAAAATAATGATCTTAGTAATATTTATAGCACACTATCAAAATTTATTTTAATTGAACATCATTATCGTGGTCAATTTAGTACATGATGATTTGGATCGTTAAATAAAAAATGAGTGATCAAAAGGCTAAATAGCATACGATTATAAGATGATTTTTTAGATAAATGATCTTTTCTACTACTTTGATTATTTGTATGGTGGTGATCATAAAATTCAAACATGCATATATGAACGATCCAAAACTATATGTCTCTTGATATTCATTCTTAAAGTCCTTAAGTAATTATACTTGTGCTTTTGTAATATCTGCTTAACATGGATGGTTCATATATTTATGATTTGGATTTTATGATCACCACCATAGAAATAATTAAAGTAGTAGTAAAGATCATTTATCTAAAAAATCATCTTAATCGGATGTCGTTTGATCTTTTGTCTATTTGGCCTTTTGATCACTTATTTTTCATTTAACAGTCGAAATCATCCCATACTAAATTGACAATGATAATGATGTTCGATTGAAGTAAAATTTTAATAATATGCTACAAATATTATTAAGATCATCGTTGTAAATTTTTGAATCCATCAATGGTCTCTATCTATCAGATCATCATGTAGTCATTTATAGTTATTAAAATTAAATTTTATTGATCGATATAGCTAGGGCTATCATATCAAGATAGTTTGTTGTGATGATACGCTAACAATAATTATTTAAATAATGAATAGTAAAAATAGACTTTAAATTTTAAAATTATATCATATTCAAAAATATAAAAAATTAAAATTAATGAAGAATTTTAGTGGCGGCATTCTTGCCATGACTAATAGTCATATTATCAATGGATTTTAGACTATTAGTGATGGAAGAAGCCATCGCTAATAAATTTAAATTTTTTTAAAAAAATATTATAATTATAATTAAATTAATTAATTACTAACGACTTTTAGCAATGGCTCTATTTGCCATCACTAATCATTTAAAAAAAATATTTTAAAAAAATTAAAATATTTTTTAAAAAATTATTAGTATTAGCAATGGCTCTCTATTTTTAGTGATAGAGTCACCATCGTAAATACTTCTACCGATAGTATTAGTGATAGCAAAATTACTGTCATTAATAAAATTTATGAAAAAAAAATTTCTAGATAAAAGTATTAGCGATGGATTTTTATTTTTAGTGATAGAAATCTGTCACTAATACTTTTACCGATGGTATTAGCGATGGCAAGTTTGCCATCCCTAATAGTCTTGGAATAAAATTTTGCTCTCATGCTTAGCCTGCCATCGCTAATAGTCCTGGAATAAAATTTTGCTCTTATGTTTAGCCTCTCTCATTCGCACCCCTCATCCTCCTCTTGCCATGCCAGTGCCCAAATCCCCCCACCCACCCCCCCCTAACCCTCCTTTAGTCCCTCCCCACCCCATCCCTCCGACATCCCGTAGCCACTCCGACCCCGCCGGCCCTGATGTCTCCTACCCGACCCTACGGTCACCCCGACTTTGCCGGCCCGAGCCAACATCCCTGCCCGCATCCACCCCGACCTTGCTAGCCCTGACATTGCCAGCCCGACCCCATGGCCCCTGCCCCACCACCCTATCCTGTGGCCCCACCCTGCCCGCCTGACCCTACGGTCCCACCCCACTAGCCTAACCCTATGGCTCCGACCTGTACTACCTTCCCATGGCCCCAAGCCATTGTGGATGCCCACTTCCCCATCCTTCTCGCTGGTCTCCACCACCTTCTGCCAGTCGGACTTCTCTGATCTCCCTCAGGTGCTTTCCTTCCCATAGATCTCTAAATAAGAGAAAAAAATGAAAAGAAAGCAAAAGAAAAAAAATATGCAACACAAAACCCTCATCATCATCTAAGCTTCTCTTGGCTACTTCAAGCTCCCACCCAGCTGGACCTCCTGAGGATGTAGAAGAAAGATGGAAAAATATAGAGATAATTAATGAAAATAGAGGAAAGATGGAACAAATTTTAATGTAAGACCTTTCTTCACATAGATGATCAATTTTTTTTTCTTTTTGCTCATAGGTGATCATTTCTTTTTCTTGTTGGATTCGAACTAGGAACCTTCCCCAGAACATGTGCTAAGAGAGATGGTGCCAAATGGTAGACCTGAGTCCCTTTGGCAATTCCATGTTATGTTTTTTCTCTCTCGTTTCGTTTGAGCTAACCATAGCAATTTTTGGTGTTAACAATGCTATAAATGAGTTGAACGATGCTCCTCTGGTTCAAATTTTATTTGGTTTTTTGAAAACCTTTCTTCTACATTCCACTTATGCTTATTGTATTCTTGCTGATTGAATCACTTGTTTCAGTATCTTTCAAAGAAAGGAATTTCTTACTTCCGAAACTAGTTTGATGATCGAACCTGGTGTTGGATCCACAAACTTATTTATTTATGCTACATCAATAATAGCATATTCAATCTAAATTTGGAGTAATGCTTTTCTTCATGTCTCTAGGTATCCACTTGGTCATGTGATTGGTGGAACTGTTTATCCGGGGTTGACTTTAATAGTAGGTTCCATGCGGTGGTATGTGCTTGATATGGGTATTAAAAGTTTTTATGTTTCAAAATCTTAAAGAACTACATAGAATGCTTGCTTGTTGATTTTAGGCTACTAAATCTCTGAACATTCCTCTATCAGTGGAGACCATTTGTGTATTCACTGCTTCAATTTTCTCAGCTAATGCAGCTTGGGCTACATATCTTCTTACAAGGGTAGTGTTTGTTGGTAAATTTAAAAGCATCTGGCATTCTGGTACTGTTATTCTCCATAAAGGGCACTTGGGCTAGATTGACTACAACAACTCTATTAGCAATGGTAACTTACATACTTTATTCTACACTTAAGGGCAGAGGGAAAAAATTTTGGTGGATATGGGAATCTAAGATTGGTGCTGTAGTTATAAAATTGAAAAAATGTAGCTACAATTTTATATGGATAATACATTGACTTAATGGGGTTCTAAGTTTCTCTAAGTTATGGATGTTGAAAGTCAGTTGAAGTGCAATCAGAACAAGAGTAGGAGTTTGAGTTTGTCTTGGTGTTGTATTTATGTTCAAAGGGCTTAGAATTTGTTCGATCAATAAGTTTGTAACTTGGGCTATATGTGTAGAATAGAGCTAACCCTTAGAGTCTGACAACTAGGTTTTCTTATAACTAATTTAATTATATTTTGATTTTGAAATCTAGGTAGTCACAAGCAGTTATTTAAATCGGATTCAAGTTGTTCAAACTCAAGCTTTATTGAGGCAATTGAGATCCAAATTTTTGTCCCTAGTAAGTGGTTTATGTCTCAAACCTAGCTTTGAAACTGACTAGTAATTAGCTCTAACTCTAGTATTTCATTGTAAGAAAGGATTCAAGTATCGTATTCATCATTATGGCCCATACCTGCTTGTGCATATTAACCTGCATCAACCCACATCGATGTTGATCCACAAGGTTCTAGAACATCTTACAATCAGCTCTCAACATGATACCAACTTCTAAATTTGTTTTAAACTCCTAGCTAATGCAACTTTTTGCGGGAGACTAAAAAAGACAATCTAGGTGGTCAGACACCTATCTAGTTGGTTACTCTTTTTCTGATAATTTTTATTTTTAATCTCATACAACTTGAAAGCTAGCCTCCAATTTTTTTTCTTAGATATTGTAAAGAATTTACATAAGCTAGTCAAAGTCATTGCTTGATGCAAGGAATTGCATTCATCTCTAAAAAAATTATGAGCCAATAAACCAAATTGACATTTAATCCTTATATAAATGATTTTTTCTAATCTCTAACCATCCAATTGATGGACCGTGCACGTCTATAGTTCTGTATTATTGAATGGAATATGTAGGAATAATCTATTTGAGAATCGGAGGAGAAACTCAAAAGATACAGCTCCGTATCGAAAGATGCATCTTTGTATCGAAACTTATGAATAATATTTTATTTTTCTTCATTTTAGAATGCTAGAACATCCAGTTCTCATCCACCAGCTACTGGAGATGAGCAGGAGGACGAGAAGGATGTTATCTAATTTTTTTTAGATTTATATATAATTTTGATATGTCATTATTCTATGTGCCCTAGTGAAGCAGCAAGAAATATGCCAATAGATGGTAGAGGGCCTGATAGAATTAGGCCATCAAGCAGGATCTAATCAGGCATACAGGCAACTCCATCGGTACACATATTGTGGCTGACAGACTATTAAAAAATATATACCAAAACTCTTCACTAGAAATTCTTATATATGCTTTAATTAATTTAATTTTATTATTTACTTATTGTAGATACAACAACTAGATCATCTACTAAGCTAGCTACATTGTGGAAGGCCATACACTAGTCTAGGAGGACTGGTGATTATTTAGATTTTAGGTCATAGCAGATCATTATAAAAATTTTAAATTATATTTATTAAGTTGTTACAGGATCTGATATATATATTAGAACTAATATATTTCTGAACTATATAGGCAGATTACATGGAGTATGTCGTTGTGTGGTATGGCAATGATCCATCCACTTAGCCCATGCTGGATCTTAAGGGATGGCTCAGGGTCATCGGAGGGGTAAGTAGGAGCCGGGTCATAGGATTTGGCCTCAGGTTCGACTCTCTAATGGCTCAATCTTCTTTGGCATCCTCACAAGCCTAGACATCCCAGATTTAGAGTGATGCCCATGTGGAGGAGGTCATGTAGAGGCTTCTAAGCTAATGATCTCAGAGCATCTGGGATGCCATCCGCAATGCGGTCATAAAGGAACTTCAGGATCTGCAGCTGCGCGATCAGTTGGGCTCATTGTTCCAGCCATCTCATCAGGTAATTCTATTGGTAAACTCTTTTACTTGTTTTAAGTTTTTATATTTAAAAGCTTCACATATTTAGGCTAGGCTTGAGTCGGAAAAGAAGATCTAAGGATAAAAATTTAATCTAACCATCTAATTGATGGGCTGGGTGTATCTATAGTTTCGTATCATCGAATAAAATATGTAGAAATAATTTGTTCAAGAATCAGAGTATCAGAAGATACGACTCCATATCGAAAGATATGCCTCTGTATCGAAACTTATAAATAATAATTTTTTTTTTAATTTCAGGATGCTGAGACATCCAGCTCTAATCTACCAACCGCTGAAGATGAGCAGGAGGACGAGGAGGACATTACCTTTTTTTTATTTTTATATTATTTTGATACATCATTATTCTATGTGCCCTAGTGAAGTAGCGAGAAGTACACCAGTAGGCGGTAGAGGGCCCGACAAAATTAAGCCATCCAATATGATCCAATCAGGCACATGAGCGGCTTCATTGGCACACATGTTGTGGCTAATAGACTGTTAAGAAATCTATACCAAAACTCTTTACTAAAATTATAAAAATTCTTATATATATATTTTAATTAATTTAATTTTATTATTTATTTATTATAGATATTATAATTAGATCATCCACCATGCTAGCTGTAGTTATGGGAGGCCACACACCAGTCTAAGAGGACTGATGATTATTTAGATTCTTGATTATGACAGATCATGGTAAAAATTTTAAACTATATTTATTAAGTTGTTATAGGATCTGATATGTATAATAGAACTAATGTATTTCTAAACTATGTAGGCAGATTATGCGGAGTACGTTGTTGCACGGTATGGTGATGACCCATCCACTTTGCCCATCTTTGATCTTAAGGAATGGCTCAAGATCACTAGAGGGATGAGTAGGAGCTGGGTCATAGAATTTGGCCCCAACTTCGACTCTTCGGTGGCTCAATCCTCTTTGGCATTCTCATAGGCCTAGACGTCCTAAATTTGGAGTGATGCCCATGTGGAGGAGGTCATATAGAGGCTTCTAAGCCAGCGACCTCAGAGTATCTGGAATGCCGTCCACGATGCGGTCATGGAGGATCTTTAGGATCTATGGCTATGCAAGCAGTTGGACTTGTTATTCTAGCCATCTCATCAGGTAATCCTATTAGTAAACTCTTTTACTTATTTTAAATTTTCATATTTAGAAGCTTCACATATTTAGGCTGGGCTTGAGTTGGAAAAAAAATCTAAGAGCAAAAAATTTAATCTAACCATTCAATTAATGGGCCAGGAGTGTCTATAGTTTCGTATCATCAAATAAAATATATAAAAATAATCTGTTCAAGAATTAGAGGAGGGTATCAAAAGATACGCCTCCATATTGAACGATACGCCTTCATATCGAAACTTATGAATAATATTTTATTTTTCTTCAAGATGCTAGAACATCCAGCTCTCATTCACCAACTGCTGAAGATGAGTAGGAGGACGAGAAGGATGTTACCTAATTTTTTTTAAATTTATATATAATTTTGATATTTATAAAGTAGTATCTTAATAAAAAATTATATAATTTATATATTTAATATAATATAATTAATTTTATATTTATGATTATGTTAAATAGTAATTATCTAATTTTTAATAAATTTTTTAAAAAATTACTATTTATTAGTAGGTTTTAAATTATTTAATTATAATTTTTTAAAAAAAATTAAAAACCATTAGTGACTGCAGATTGCCATTGCCAATAGTTTTTTAGAATTCAAAAAAATAAAAAAGATATTCGTGAAGGTATTAGTGACAAAATTATCATCATTAATAGTTTTTTAAGTTTTTTAAAAAAATTAAAAATTATTAGTAATGGCATTAGCGATAAAAATACCATTGCTAATAGATTTTTATCAGTTTAATTAATAAAAATTAAAATTTTTAGTAATAGCATCTTTATCACTAATTACATTATTAGCAATGACAATAGTTGCCATGGCAAATAATCATAATTAATGATAAAGGTATATCCATCAGACTTTAGCGATGGCTCGTAATCGCTAATAGCATTAGCAATGGCAAACTAACTATTAGCAATGGCTAATAGCGATGGCAATTAGCTATCGCTAATAGTTAGTTTTCTTATAGTGTTTCTAGTGGGTACTGTGGTCCCATTTGATTAGCACACCACCTCATCTGACAGATCTTGGTGAACATGTCAACTAATGAGTAAACAAGTCTTATCAAATGCTTCTCAAACAATTTACAGTGGACTTGATCTCTAAGTCCTGAGACCTCACCTAGCAGATCTTGGCATCATGTCTTAGTTAAGTTAGACCCACCATTACGCATAAATGAAACTGTCCCTCACCTGACAAATCTTGAGCCCAACTCCATCTCCACCCTATAGCATTTCATGCCAATAGAGTGATTGCTTCTCTCTTGATGCAACTGAATCACTACATCTAGCTGAGAATAGTCAACATCGAAAAGGGCATGGCACTCTACAATTGTGGAAGACCCATCAACTTAATATTATTGAAGAGGTTTTTAATTTAGGCCTCTTTTAATTAGTCATCTCTATGACTAGTCTAATAGGCATAGGCTAAACCAAACCACCAAGCAACCACATTCAAAACCCAATTTATCGAATTAGCCAGGTAAGTGGAGAACGGTGGGAGGCTCTTCCTTGAATGATTAAGGGACCTAATTAAGTAACCACCTTTCATTCACTTGCCTTAGACACCAATTGGTTAATTAGTTTTAAATAGGTTAGCTTAAGTGATTCAGACTTGAGCCACTAAGCCAAATCAGGTCATTTGGGTCATTCAATTTAACATATGGATTTCAATCGATCTGACCAACTACAACTATTGGTTTGATCCTGAGCACTCTTGACCTAATCCTAATCAACTCTTGAATGGGTTTGATCAACCACTCAAATCGATTGGCTTCTATTATGTTCAAATCAATTATCCTAAGTGTAATCAAATTACTAGACCTAATTTAATTTAGCCATGACCAATTGTTAATCTTATTAACATTAAATTTAGATCTTAATTCCAAATTTCTAATCTAAATTCTATGAATGATTTAATATGTTATGATCTCGAAACAACTTTTAGATTTTAGATCTAAATTATAAATTTAAGATCTAAACATGTTATGATCTTGAAACTAGTTTTCAATATCAGCAATCATTCATACATGATGTAATTAGATCTAAAACTACTTTTTAGATCTATACTATGATTCATATATCTCATACATGACAAATAATCAGATCTAAAAACTTTTGAAAATACTTTTCAAAACATCCAAAATCGATGTCGGATCTATATCAAATTAATTTTAGATTTGATTTAGGAATCAGATCTCATCTGATTAGAAATCAGATTTCAGATTCATGCATTCTATGTTCATGTCAAAAAATATGGCTTTAATACCACTATTAGTATTGGCTATTTCATGCATGTATTTCATTTGAATTATTGCAGTGGAGGAAGATGCAGATTAAATAATTTAACCTAGCATGCATCAAATCTAATCTGTAAACTATCAATAATCGGATCTATGTCATAAATATAGCATGCAAATATGAAATCTAATTATAGATCATATCTATCAATGAAAAGGAGATCCGATCTCCATACCTTTGTGCAGGTTGATCTACACCATAGCTAATGATCATGAATTTATTGATTCTTTGAGCCACACACGTATCCAGCCTCTACAGGTATCCACATAAAGCTTCTGATCTGATCAGAGGTTTGTTAATCTTTTCAGGATGCTAGCTTTCTTCTAAAGATCCGCTCTTGATGGTTGATTCAACACCTCCTAATCTCTTAGACTCTCTTAGAGAAGAAGAAGGTTTAGGAGGAAGAAAAGGAGGATGAGAAAGCAAAACCCTGTTGGATCTCGCATCCCACCCTCACGGATCTTGCATCCCCATGCTCTGGATCCCACATCCACACCCATCTAGATCACGCATCCCCATACCATGGAATCCGCTTCCATGCCATATGGGTCTGCATCCCCTACACCCACGCCCTTCTCTAGTTTCTCATAGTGAAAATCATATTTTCATTATTGAAAAACCCTTTTGCATGCCTAATAAACATGCCTAGAAATAGATGACGTCAAGAAAAGTTTGGATGAGCACAAACTCTACCAAGATAAGGATCAATTCTTATCATGTCTCAAACTTGAATTCAAATCAAATTTGAATTCAAATTGAACCAGAGTTCATCCATATCTAAGGGTGTTGAGAAGAGGGGCAACATCATCTTTTGGCATGGAGATTTCTCATGCAAAAATCAATTTTGCATGAAGAAAAGGTGGTGTGGAGATGGGTGTGGTGCAAGGGAAGAAAGTCCCAATCCAACGAGGTCTCTTGGTGGCTTCAATTTGGTCCCAATCCAAATCCAATTTGGTTAGACCCAAGGAGAAGAAAAAAATCTAATATAATTAGGAACCCAATCTTCTTAATGAGACTCTAATTCATTTAGGAATTAATTGAATCCAAGTTCTGATCAAATCAAGAATTGGTCTTCCTTGTAATTGAGTTATCTTGTAACTCAATCAAGATTGATCCAATCAAAATCGATCCAATCAAATTGAATCAAATTCAATTAGACTTAATCCAAACCCCATTGCTCAATCAAATTAAGTCAATTAGTAACCCAACTGCTAATTAATCATCCTATAATTTACTAACTCTTAGCGAATTACTTTATTGCAACTTTTGCATAGGATTAATTATCAATCACATTGATGATTAGACCCATTAATAATTCATAATCACTAACTAACCATCTGATCAGACAAAAATCTCAATTGTATGTAACTCCATAGATTTTATTCTATCTGATAGTGAGATATACTATGATTCCTATCATAATATCATCGAAACTCTTTTTGATGGGTTGAAACAGTTTCAACTCTACCCATTGAGGATCATATATTATCAAAATAATGCTCAACAAGTCTCACAATCCATCAGTGACACCTAACAGTATATAGTAGCAATCCAGCAAAATAAAAGTATTGAATCTCTAGGTGTAATTATTATATGATTTAGTTCCTCTATCGTAAGTTCCGACAAGATGGAGATTATGGAACCTCGTCAAACCCCATTATCCATCCTATGAAAGGTTCGATTATTTGAAGTCTAAATTATGATACCCATGAAAACTCATTTTTATTTATTAGCTTGTTGTGATCATAGACTTAAAAACTCAACCTCTCAAACTACATAGGACTACTCGTTATCTACTAAGATCGATAGATCCTATCTAAGTGCACATCTACTTTTATAGTGAATCTATTATTAAAAATTATATCTTAAAGCCAATCATCAGCTTATTGATGGTTGAGCTAATTTTTAAAATTATATATAAATTATTTATAAATAAAATATTATTTTAACTTTTTCATCATAAATTATGCATCTTTTTTTTATAAAATCTTGTGTTGTGATAAAGTCCTTAGAATTATTTAAAATCGATAAAGAAGGATTTATCATTTAGTTCTTAAATCTGTTCGTGATCAAATGATACATTATTTTTTAGGATGATAATGTTTATCGAGTATAGATCGTTATGTGCCATGCATATGGGTTGGTTATTCTCTTAACCAAGAAGTATGAAGATACTGATATGGCATGCAGGTAAGATGTAGAGGTATATCTACACTAAACGTGACTGACTCTGGAATACTCTACTGTCAAGACTTGCTTTGAAGAAATATGGATATAAGCATCCCTCCAACTTGAGAACACTATGGTGACTTGCAAGCAACTCATTATACTTTGGTGCAGGACTATCTAAATTTTTAATTCGATGATGAAAAGCTTTTGGGTACAGTCAAGTACTTGAGGAGTCAGTATGTGAGTTAAGATGGGATTGACCACTCTTGATTTTAGGAGATATATTGTATTAGATTTTAATTTAGCAAAATCTTGGCTATGATAGTTCTTATGAGCAGTTACAAGATTGAATATATTGAGATACATTATGGATATACTTTTTTAGATTTAACAGTTTAACTCTAAGTCATCCTAAATATAGAGGTCAAAGGGATAAATTATACAATAACCATATTTAAGTAGGTTCTAAATTTTATGATTGCGACTATTCGATCTATCTAGAAGTTGGGTACTATTGCTAGATGGACACATCAATTGGTACAAAAATTGGTTTTTATGCTATCAGCTTAGGTTTAAACCTATAGGATCTACACATTAGAGATTCCTACTTGATCTAATGACTGATGTTGAGGCCCACTACACTGGGACTCTATGATCAAGTCTCACTGGATTAGGACTCTATGATCCAGAGTCTTATTGGATTGAAACTCTGAGTCTTACTGGTCTAAAACTCTATGATCAAGAGTTCCACCAGTCTAGGACTCTATGATCATGAGTTCCACCGGACTTGAACTCTGGGATCACGAGACCCACTAGTTTAGAACTCTCTAATCAAGAGTTTCATAGGGATGGGACTCTACTGCCGAAAGACCCACTGGATTAGGACTCTGAGTTTATGAAAGGATTAATTAGTGATTTGATTACTAATTAACATAATTTGATAGATTGATGAGTTTTGGATTAAGTCTAATTGAATTGGATTCAATTGGATTTGACTTGATTAGGTTATAACATGATCTAATCATCGAGAAAAATTATTTTTTGATTTGATCAGAGCTTGTGCTCAATTAATTCTTGATTTAATTGAGATATAATTAAGATGATTTAAGCCTAATTTGGTTAGGTTCATTCTGATCTAATTGGGTCTATCCAAATGATTTGGTTGGAAATTAATTGGATAAGAGATTGAGTCCAATTTGATTGGACTCTTCCATTCACCATTACCTTTGACCACCACCCACTTTTTCATAAGAATTTAGAATTCTCATAATGTTTCATGTGCCATAGATGCCTCATGCCCTCCCCTTTCACGGCCCATTTGGATAGGATTAGGTGGTTGCCATTTGAAATCAAGTAGGATTTGAATTCAAGTAAACAACCACCTTATCCCTATCTTATCCCACACCTTGTATGCATTTGATGCTCTTTAAAAATGATTTGTGAAGGGGGCATGCACCAACTATTGGAGAGTCCTTCTGTATGTGATACTCCCCCTCATCTACGTGTATGAAACCTAGTTTTTTTCTGAGAGAAAATCCAGGGAGAGGCTCAGGGTTTTGGGTGTGTGTGCTGTCTTAGGGTTTCATCCTAGGGTTTGAAAAGTAAGATTAAGAGCTGTAAGTGTCACAACTCCATCATATGTTTTAGAGAGCTTCCTCATCCTTTCTACTATCCTTCCTGATCTTTTGAAACATCTAGATGATCAAAAGAAGAAGATCGACCAAAATCGATTTACATCAGTCGTCGAAAGTTCCGATGAGGAGCTAGCACTCTGAAGGAGCCGATCAAGACTTGGAGCCTCATATGGATGATCCATAGAGGCTAGATGCTTTGTGTGGCTGCATCATGATGAGAGGAGCTCCCGTTCAAAGTTTTAATTGTGGTGATCGACTACCCACACACAACTATCATGTTTTGAACATGGTAAAGTAGTAAATAGGATTTACTGCTTTATGTCTATGCTTTCAGATTTTATAATATGTATATATATCATGTTATGATCCTAAAGTAGGATGATTTTATGATTAGATCAGTAGCATGTTAAATTAATTACATTAATTTTTTAATTTTTTACTATAATTTATTTTAAAAAATTTTGAAATGCATGCTAGAAATCCTATAGTTTTTCCATCAGTGGTATCAAAGCACTAGGTCATTTACTATGATATATATGCTAATTAGAAATATGATTTATAATATATATGATATGTTTTAATGTAAGTAGCAAGTAATTGTATTGGGTTGGTTGCTATGGCTATTTGATTATAGGAGAATAGTATGGTTTAAAGGCCATCTCTCACCATTCAATGGGATTCTCCTATGACAGTAGGGGTGCCATTGCAACTATATCTCATAAAAATAAAAAGTAAAAAAATTAAAATAATTTTAATCTAAATATTAATCATGTATATATTTAGATTAAATCTAAAATAGATTTATGATTTTATTTTATATATTATACATAAATATTGATTCAAACATGTAATTGGTTGCTATTTATGAAATGAGCCGATCTTTTTTTGAAATAAGTCAACCCATTTAGTGGATAAAATCATTTATAAAAATATTTTATAAAAATTAAAATTTATTTTTAAAATATCGAACTCCAACCCTTTAGCCCAATACTTAATTAAGAATTAAGGATTATTAATTAGGATCTAGAATTATGAATTAAAGATCCTAAGACAAAAGCATAACGCATGGGTTAATGGGTTAGTATGAATTAGGTCCATTAATTAGGTTAGACCTAAGGTTAGATTAAAGAATGGACTTAAATAGAGTAATTGATCAAATCTAATCAAGTGTTATTTTAGATTAGGTCAAGGACACTTTAGATCAATTATAATAGTTGTAGTTGGTGAAATCCATATCTTTAATATGAATCAAATAGACTTGATTTTTGGCTAAATGGTCAAGCCCGAAATTACTAGGTGAATCAAATTAAAACTAATTAACCAGTTAGTGTCTAAGGAAAGTCTAACAGTCTAGATCAGTAATTTTTAATTGAAAACTACTCACATAGGTTCGATCTATGGCAAGTTAATGACATATTCCTTCCACTGATTTTACTTATCTGGCCAACATAGTGAATTAGATTTTGATTAGATTACTTGGTGATTCGAGCTGATCCATGTTAATTAGGTAAATTAGTGTGACTAATTTAGGTGCCCATAGACTAGCTTATATCTCATCTTCTTTGATTTGACTTGATGAAGTCAGTGGAAGAATCGTGATTAATAGGTCAATCTTCTCTCATCTCTTAAAATGAGTTAACCAAATTCTCTAAAATTATTAAGTCTTTAAAAATAAAATAGTTATGGTAATAACTAGATCATAGCCTCCTATTAAGTTGAATGATAATGAGTTTATTAGTTTGATAATCATTGGAGGCCTAAAGGTCTGGTGCTTATCAGCCATTAAAATTATCATTCATAATATGATAACTTGGTTGTGTCTCTCTAATGGTGGTTAGGTTGGTCAACCAAAGTCAGGCCTAATCATTCATTGATTAGATGCACCAAATATGGTCATGTTAATGATTAGATTTAACTAGACCTTTTCAGTATAGGCCAAAGCCTACTGATTAGATTTCTGGGATAAAGTTATTTATTAAAAATTATTTAAAAAAATAACTGGTTAAAAACATATCCATAGATGTACATGGATTGACTGACCAAAGTCAGATTTGTGTGCAGTTTATGTGGATTCTAGTATCCACTAAGAAATTAAGGTAATTTCTTGAATTAGAGGTAGAGGCTACCAATTCATATAAAATAGTTAAAAAACTTTTAGACTAAAATCCAAGTCTTTGAGCTTAATAATTCATATACTAACTAGATTTTTGGTTTTCCTTTTGTGCAATTATGGCCACTATCTTATCACTCCGATCACTATTGGATAGTGATTTAATGAGACCTAACTTCAATAGCTGGTATTGAAAGTTAAAGATTGTTCTAGAACATGAGTGGATTCTATACATTCTGATGGATCCGGCACCTGAGGAACCAGCTCTAAATATGCATGGAATGGTCAGAGATACTTACTAGAAGTGGCTCAATGATCGAACTATGATTCGTTGCATCATGCTAGTAGCTATGAGCGACGAGTTCAATCGTAGGTTTGAGAACGTTAAGCCAAAAGACATGCTTCAAATATTAAACGAGTCTTTTAGCACTTTCGATGATATTGAGAGGCACAAGACTAGTTGTGCTATCTTCAACATCTGAATGAGAGATGTGGCATCAGTTATTGATCATGTATTGTACATGGTCAAGATAGTTGAGCACCTAAGCAAGCTCAGCTTTCTCTTACATGAGCAGCTTCAAAAAGATACTATACCGAACTCCTTGCCGAAATTCTTCCTACCATTTCTTACTCATTTTAGAATAACAAAGCCTACAGTCAACTATCATGATTTGTTGAGGTTGCTACAAAACTTTGAGAAGGATCACCAACTATATAAGAAATCAGTAGATGTAGTGGGAGGGTCTTCTTTTGCTTGTCAATCCTTTAAGAAAGCAAACAAGAACAAGAAGAAGAAGAATAAAAAGATGCAGTAGCATGTCAGGACATCAATGTAGGGTCAGACTAAGAAATCTAAGCCCAATCAGAGTCAGATAGAGTGCTTCTATTATAAGAAGCAGAGGTACTAGAAGAGAAATTATTCTTAGTACATTGCCTTACTAAATCCAAATAGGCCAAGGAAGAAGCAAGAAGTTGCTGGGCAAGGTAATTATATGATAACTCCTTGAAATTTCTTAATATGTAATATTACTGATTGGATATTAAATATCGGAAGTCCTTATCATATTTGTAATTCGATGCAAGATTTATAAGTCAGTAGGAGGTTTGAAGAAGGTGAGAGATTTTTGAATGTTGGAGATGGAAGATCAGTTCCAGTTCTAGCTTTAGAAATCATAAAGCTTATATTCAATTCTCATACTATTATTCTTAGTGAATGTCATTTTTGTCTAAGTTTTTTATTAAATATCATTTTTATAGGCCTTTTGATCAAAAATAGTTATAAAATTTTAATAAAAAAAAATTTGTAATGTCATTTTAAATGGTGTTACTATTTTTACTAGATAATTAAGCAATGAAATTTATTTTTTACCATAATCTATTAATATGATCTATTCCACCGACAAACATCCTAGAATAGATAATATGTCTGAAATCTATCTTTGGCACTATAGGCTAGGTCATATTAACAAGAACAAAATAAACAGATTGACTCAAGAGAGAATCTTTGAAGTTGATGATTGTGAATCACTTGTGACTTGTAAATCCTATCTTATTGGGAAGATGACCAAGTCATCTTTTACTAAAAAAGATGAGCAAGCCAATTAGCTCCTAGATCTAGTACATATTGATGTATGTAGACCTATAAGCATAAATACTAGAGATAGATATTTCTACTTTATTATCTTCACTGACAATCTATCTAGGTATGGATACGTCTACTTGATGAAAGATAAGTTAGAATCATTTAAAATATTCAAATAATTTTATAATAAGGTAGAGAAGCAAACTAGAAAGAGTATATATTAAAACTCTTTAGTTTGACTGGGGGAGTGAATACCTTTTCAATGAGTTTTCAACATATCCAAGAGAGAATAAAATTCTCTTCCAATAGACTCCTTCAGAAATACCACAACATAATGGTGTATCTGAAAGAAAGAATCAAACACTACAAAAGATTTCAAAATGCATGCTAGAAATCCTACAGTTTTTCTATCACCTACTGTAGCCAACGTCCACTACAATGACTTATATGGCTAGAAACCATATTAATATGTAGTCAAACTATAGCAATTCCACTATGAGCGGCTGAGGCAACGCAGGTTAAGAAACTACTCACACAACTACAGCATCGAGAAGATCACTAACAAGTGAGTAGACATCCATATGATTTCTTATGTAGTCATGCTCGATATTCTTAATCTCTATCAAGCATCTGCATTCTCGTTCTAGTGTCTCTATATTGTAAACTCAAGACTCATCTATTCAAGAAAGAAAATGATCCATGCACCAATCTATCTAGATTATTCACTATCCCTATGATGATCCATCAATTAGAAGCGTATAGAAATTAACCCCAAATAACACATATCTCAAATTCTCAACTCTTGAGAATACGTACCTTATCAGATCAACTCATCGGATGATTCATGGACACAAAACATGAATGAAAAATAATATAATTTTATTAACTGTAAGAAAAGTCACATACACCTATATTTTTTAGTCACGTAAAGTATATACGTGGGTAAAAGTTTAAATTCTAAAAAGAAGGTTGTATATACCTATGTTTGTCAAATGTGAAAATGCTATAATTAATTTTAAATTTATGTTTTAATAATTAAATATGAGTAAATTAAATCTACTAATTAATAAATATGGATAACTCAAATCTACTAAAAAATATATAAGTATTGATAGAAAGTAACTGACACCTAGACAATAGCACCTAAATAAAAAGAAAAAAGAAAAAAAGCACCGGCCCCATCTTCCTTGATTAAGTAATTTTTATTAATAAATTTTTATAATTTATTTAACTTTTATAATAAATAAAATGTATATAATCAATTTTTATAAAGATATATAAATAATAGGATGGCATGGGGATTTGAACCCCAAATTATTGGAAGGCCTAATTACTATCTTAATCATGCAATAAGGCATAATTATCTCGACTTAATTCAAAGACTAATATGCCCATTCAAACTCTTATACATGCATGTGTGTACCTCCATCACAAAGCCCTAACCATCATCTAACCAGCCTCCCACTCGATTGAGACCCTAAGGGTGGAGGAAATAGAGGAAAAACTTAGGGAAGACATAGGATAAATCAACAAGAACGAAGGGAAGATTGAAGAAATTGAAAGGTAAGATCTCTTTCCCATATGCATTCCCTCATCCCCTCCCTAGTCCCACAACCCTAAGCACAAAATTCATCATCCCTTATAATTTCAAAAATCCAATTACAAAATTATACCTCAAAAAATGTACAAGTGTCAGTCAATCTGGCTTTTAAGGCATACATCTAATAATCTCATGATAGGTCTGGCTATGAACTCCCACGATAGTGAAAGTGATAAAAAATATATCTAAAGCCATATCCATTGATACTCTAAGAACCAAATTATATAGACATTGAATATTAATGATCATTTAAAAATAGTTTATATACTATAAGGACCATTGAGATACATTATCCAAACATATAAGATAAATAGGAACATAAAAATGTATAAGAAAATAAGAATTATGTATAGAATAACAAAAGAATGCATGTGAACATAAGAATGCATACTTCAACCATAGTAAACAATCTAGTAATTAACAATATATAAATGCACGCAAACAAAATAAGCTATAAGGTCACAGGCAAAAATCTTTTATGATGTATAAGTTGCTAATATAAATTTACATTTTGAGGATCAAATTAGATTGGTTTTCAAAGTTGGTGGACCATTAAAAAACTTCACATATACTAAAAGGTCCAAAGAGAAACTTTAACATAATAAATAATTTAGAAATACCAACAAAATAATTGTTGCGGGGTTAATCCACTTAGGCCATGATTCTCGAGGCCTACACTCTAAAGCACACCTAATAACAATGATGACAATGCTGCTAAGGCAGCCACATAGCAAGAGGGATGAAGTGGTCTCATTAGCTTCCATCCAACCCTGTGCTCAAGCCCTTACCATCCTCCAGGTCAAAACCTCATCGATCTTTGGGTAGGGACTCTATCGGCCTCTGAGTTGGGACTTTGCCAACGACATGGATAAGTCTCCATAATGAGACTCAGAATCAACATAGCCATGATGACTTCTCGGCTATGATCCGACTTCAGCTAAATCATCCATTCACGTGGGTTATCACCGAATCTTCTGACACCTTCTTAGGACATGGGCCTGGTAGACACCCATGACCAACATCTTTGCAAGCGCCTATCTGGTAGACATCTATGATTAACAAACTGGTAGGCACCCATCTAGTAGATGCCCATGATTGAGAGACTATATCGTCTATCTTGACAGCCTATGGGCCAAGGCATAACAAACTTCGACTATCTCCTATATAAAGAGGTAAAAAAGGAGACCCCTAAGGGGTACACAATGCTAAGCTCTGGCTAACTTAGGCATCAGAGAGTTCCTTGCTGGAGAACCCCTTGATGTATGGACTTTCTTTTGTAGGTTCCTGGTGCCCCAACTTCAACCAACTTCTGGTGCTCACTCAGCAACCATGTAAGCACCTTGGAGCCTTGACGCAACCATAATATATGGATATTTTTCTATTTTTATCCTCATGGAAGCACCAAAGAGATACTTTAACATAGACAATGAACTAACAATGTATGACTTCATATTAACAATAATTCCACCTCTAGTCCACCTCTGGTGCATGTAAATGTATATCTATCAAAACAACTAAGCATAGTGTCACTGTATAAATGACAAGTTACATCAACTTCAATTTCAGTTAATAGTGCACAACAAAGCATATGTTTAAGTATAAAATAGAGCACAACAAAAACAATTAAAGAACTAACATCTTTTGTTAAAATCAAAGGGATTAGGTAGTGATAAACATAGGGATCAGGTAGTGACAAATATAAGGATCGAGCAGTAACAAACAAAAACAGTGACAAGAATATGCAAATATAAGCATACCCTATGCTAAATCCCTTCCAAATCCATTTGAACAACTACAAGAGGGCACAAGCGGTGACAAATAAAGGCAATCATGCTAGTGGAGTCACACATCCTTGTTCATAATGATGCATAGTCCTCTACCGAGTTCCTTTGATTTCATAATCCTAATTTGTGATGTCCTCAACCTTTTCATTCATAATTCAAAACAAAAAAAAAAAATCTCATTATAACAATTCCCAAACTAGCAATATGTATACATTATAAACCTAATATTTTAAGTATCGATGGATAAACACCTGAGTTCAATGGAGAAAAATGACACCAAAGAATGATGAGCAAGAAGGATGCTGAACAACAGCCTACCGATAAATGATGGCTAATAGGAATGCCGAACGCATGACTTGGACAAAGATTGTCAAATGATTGGGAAAGCTATAGCGAAAATCAACCATCTTGCTTAAATTGGAGAAGAAGAATAGTTTATTATTGGGGAAGAAGAGGAGGGCTTGTGAAATTAGGGCATAGGTGGGAAATTAGAAGATAAACCATCCATTTGGATGGTTTTAGTGACTTAAGCTCTCTTTTTGCTAATGCTACCTAATCAAAGTTTAGCCCACATATGCATCAGTGGTTGCCATATTGGATTTTTGATAAGAAAAAGTCATCGAAAACCTGCCTTACAACCATACTAAAATGGTTCATAAATATAAGGGACTAAACTTTAGGTTTTTGAACTACAAAAACTTTTTTAAAAAGATGGGTAAGTTCTAGACTAAAGACATGTTAACTCTAAATTTTATAAGACAAGCAACAACAAAACAAATTCTACCATCTGCAAACCACAATACTAATTTTCATTACAAAAGAAAAATCTTGCTTTAAGAAGCATTTAGTGCTTATATTAATAAATGATCTAATAAGAATTATTATTAGTCAAGAGTTCTTTTAAATCAAAAGTCTCGAAAACTTTTAATTGATTATGTGGATTGTCATCAACTTTTTATCCATAACTCATATGCATCTCAGACAAAATTTGGCTCATAATAATTCAAGAAAAGTGTAATTTTAGGTGAATGACTAAATAAATATAGATAGATGATTAGATAATATAGGCATGATAATGAAAATAATGATCATTACTTATATAGTCTTGTATAGGATTTATAGAAATTGATTTTCTATTATACAAAAAAGGTGACATGCAAATCATGATATTTTATCCTCAATATAGCAAAGATAGCTATCAATATAATAGATACTCTTTTGACTTATAAAGTAGATCAATTATTCAATAGTGAGACCTATTTGGAATTCTTTCCAATACCCTACAGAATGTTGGGATTGCAATGAGGATTGGAATCTAGTGCACTAACGAAAGAACTCTCTTTGGGTGCACTACTAAATCTACACCTTATAAGTTTGCTTCATAAATGATCAAATAATTATTATTAAAGTAGTTGCATTAATGTTATTGTAGCATATGAGGAATGATAATAATAAAAATAATGATTCTAAAAATACTAAACCAAAGAGAATTAGAAGAAGATATTAAAGAGATATATTAAATATGTGAATTGGTGTTAGGTATATATTTATAACATTCAATGCCTCTACAATAGAGATGTAGCATATTGATTATGAGAGTGCAATTCTTTTCTATGAGTTTGATTAGACATGCTTCTATGAAAGTAACTGATGTTAATGGTTGTTATTTTCTATAGAATTTTTTAACATGAATCATTTTTGTTAGGCCATCCATTAGTATCAATATATGCATTAATATTAGCATGGTGAGACACTAAGATATAACTAATGGTAAAGGTTAATAAAAATGATGGGATGATATCTCGCTGATCATAAAGAAGAAGAGGGGGAGAATAACATGTAGCCAATCTCTTACCATAGACAAAACAAATGCAATGTATTCATCATTCTTAATGGCCTTATATGATTATATATTAAAAAGGGTATATGAAAGCTTAGATTCTAAAAACAATTTGCACCCACATGTTAAAGGGAGGTTCTAGGAAAATATTCAAAAAAATAGGCTTCTAAAGAGAAAGAAGATCTTATGACTACCCAGAAAAGATAAAACTCAAGCAATTAAAGCCAAAGATAAGCAATTAGGTATAGAGAAAGAGATTGGGTTCCTATAGGAAAAGGATGCAAGAGGGCGATTTTACTATATTTTTGTCAATTAATTCTTGTTCTTTTCTTATATACATAAAAGTAACCCCACTACTTCTTCTTTTCTTTTCTTATTATAGAACTCTCATTTTATATAAATATATCCTGATAAAAAGAAAAAAACACCCCCTAAATTTAAACAAATATATATTTATATATTAAATTTTATATGGAATTAATAATTTTAGTTAAAAAATTATAATTTAATAAATATACTATTTTAGTCTTTCTAAAATGATATAGAAATGAAAATATGATACATAAACTTACATACTAATATATGGACTAAATCTACAAAAATCTTGATCCATAGGACAATCATCTATCAAATACTATTCAAAAATAAACCACATGCATAGTATTTTGTATATGTGATATATAAGAAATAGGATAGTCTTGTGCTCAGACTCACCAGTATCAAAGATTACTAGACCAAAATCTTTATAGATTTTGGGGTTCATGATGGAGTTATTTCAAGGATAGAGACACTCTTAAATATTTATATATTATGAAATTAAGACATGATGAATGTAAGGTAGCATTGGTGGATGTGATTCTAGCAAAGCCTTAGAAGTAGCTAAGAAAGAAAAAATTATTTTGGTACATGAAAGTCATGTTTTATAGAAACAAAAAGATGCATGAGTTCTTAATTATTTGAGAAAAAGAAAGTTTGAAAATAAAAAAAAATATAGACTAGTTTGTTTGATGTATATATAAGATAAGTGAAAAGAACTTGATACATATCAAATATGTGCAAGGGCTTAGCTAAGAATGATACCATGAGAGAGACCAAAATTACATGTAATTAAATGAAAATTTTTTAGGAAAAAAAATTAAGTCAACTTGACTTGTTAGAAGTTAGGTTTGGTAATTATTAATCAACATGGTTTTCTAATATTGCATAGCCTTCCAAAAATTTTGTGGCATAGCTAGCTTTATAAATCTTGTGTTATTATATGCGGAGTCTAGTATGCATGTTTGATGCATAAGATAAGTGAAAAGGACTTGATGGGTGCTAGAGCTATGCTAAGAATGATATCATGAGCAAGACCAAAATTAAGTTCTAAAAAGATAAGAGATCTAATTCCACATGACTCATAAGAAGTTAGCTTCAGTGTTTATTAGTCACAATATCCATTTGACATTGCGTAATCTCTCAAAAATTTTATAATTTGTTGATTATTTGCTTATTTCCTTGAGTTTAATCCTGAAGAATTAAGCAAAATGTTGCATAACTTGATTTGTTTCTATTAGAACAATTATTTATATCATGTGATGGCTTAAGAAAAAATGATATTGTCTTGAAACATTTTATTCTATATATGATTGATAAGAAAAATCTGACCAATATATCTTCTATTATCTAGGTTTTAGCAAAAGCTTATTTAAGAAAAAATAAAAAAGATGTATAACATTTTAAATAATATAATCTTGAAAATGTTTATTGTACATATAATCATAGTCTTATTTGATATGAAAATTATAGGATGACAAGAATGAAGCAAAATCATCACTTAGTCAATCTACAAAGGATGGGAAGGAAAGAGTGACACAGCTGTACCAATCAAATATGACTAATTATGGTGTCAAAGTATTTAATCAAATAATATTTGGTAAATTATAATTTCTTTTAATATTATGAGATAGTAATTAGTAACTACGAAAATGGTTTTGTTTAAGATACAGTTAGATATAAATTAAATCACTATTTTTAGGAATCTAAGAGAAATCATGCTAAAATTTTGAGATGGCAATAGGTCAATATAGAATTACTATAAGAAAATTTCACTTATGAAATTTAACAATGAAACTTTGAAAGAAGTAGGAGGTTCCAATAAAATTTTAAGAGTGTCTATACTTAATAAAGAATTTCAAATTTTGAGGACCATAAATCTTATTAGACCTCTAAGAAAAATAATGATTTAGATAAACTAATATATAAGATTGATTTAGTATAACCAAGGTAGGTACATGCAATGTATGTGAATAAGTGTGCTGAATGAGAATTATTCTCTAATTAAAGACTTATATGCACTATATAATCATTTGTTCACATAGATGCTAGTATTGGGCATGTGCAGTCTATGTGATAGAAATTTAATTTCTATTAATAACTTTAAGCAATTATAGGCATAAAACTATTGATTGAAGCCTCATATGCACTATACGATCATTTTTGCATATAGGTACTATTGTTAGGCATGTGCAGTTCCTATAATGAAATTTTGATTTCTATTAATAACTTTAAGTACATAAGATTGTTGAAATAAATTTAATAAGAGAACAAAAGAAAAAGGATGCATTACAATCCTCTCGAGTTCCTTCATGTTCTAGTTGAAGCTAATTTTTTGATAATTTTTTGCTATACAATTTGGATCCAAATTATTAGAGTTAAAAATAATTAAAGTTAGACACCTACAGTATATGTAAGCTCATCCCCTCCATTGAATAAGATTAATGCAAAAAAAAAAATATTTGCCCTCCTCTACTCTTAATAATTTAGAATAACTTGCAAAGGCATAAAAGAGTAAGAAATCAACCAATGTATATTTTATTTTTTATTTTTATATTTCTTATAACTTGATTAAGGGGATTTAGAAGTCTCATACAGAGATACCTTCCCACTTTAATGCAAACTCTTCACTTCTCCAAATTGCAAGAGATGTATAATTAACAAAAAATGTATTGATGAGGAGAGTCTGGCTACAAAGAAAATCTAGTTATAAAATGATAAGCCAAGTCATAACAAGCTTGTGCAATTAATTGTTAGAAATATAGATAGATTTTTAAAAAAAAAAATATTAAGGTCTAAAACCTTTGATACTCCAAAAATGAGGTTTTGGAAGTAAATTTAAAGAAGAAAGCTAGGAAGCCAAGCCTAGCCTTTCCATATGCCTTCTCATACCTCCTCAAATAGGAGTATCCAGTTTTTTTGTAAAAATAAATTTTTATTTCATAAATGCCCCTACAACATATCTTTCTCATCTACTAGTATCCCTCTCCTCCTTGTCTATTCGTCATCCTTGCCATCCGCCATTGTTTCCTTGCATATGAATCATTCTTATCCCTTCCAGCTAATCCTCTTTCTCTTTACCTAAGATACCAATCCCTGCCTTGGCCTCCACATCTCCTCTTTTCAGAGCTCTTCTTCTCTCTTTCACTCTCTCTAAGGTTTTTCATGCACATTCTTAAGCAAATAAATAATTGAATCCACCTTGACCCTTTCCACCTATTCTCTCTAATCTCCAAAACCCTTCCTATCTATTCTTTCATCATAAATCCTCTCCTTTCTAAAGATCTAGAATAAATATTTTTAATGATGGAGAAGTATATCATGTAGGCCACTTCAATTACTGAAACTTAATACTCCCATATAGATAATTTCTTTGGCTTCAAAAAGATAGCAACTTTTTTGGCAATTAATTTCTTTTAAAATGGAAACTTGAATGTAAAAAAGATAGAACAATAATGGCAATCAAAGAACAGCACCATAGGATAACTCCATTAAAATAATGGCATTGAAAAATATTTTTTGTTGTAAAAAATGAGACAAAATAAATAAAATCATTGACAAATTCTAGAGGTCATGATAGAATGATTAAAAGAGAAATAAAGTGTCACTATAATGCCAATCCTACAATTTTTTTCTTCAAATAGAATCTCATTACTAAGATAATTTTATTTTTTTTTATTTTATAAACATCAATAGTCTCTTTTAACAGAAACATAACAAGTTTTTTTCTCAAATTCAGACATTTTTCTGTATTATCACACAATAAAATGAGGATCCAAAATCAAAAGTAAGGAGAAAGTTAAGAGAGAAAAAAGATAGGGAAGGGGACATGTGAGAGGAAAAGGGTAAGAAAGAAAATGGATTGAGATATATGAGAAAGTGCAAGGTTGGGGAATGGCTTCAAAGCATACTAGTTTAGAGAATGGATTTCAAAGTTTATTATGAGAAGCTTAATTTTCTTTAATTTGTGAAATAGGACTAACCATTTTTTAATTGCCTTGATTTTCTCTATAATAATAACCAATCAAAGAGTTCAACATGAAATGTTGGAATGCTAGGACATTGCTCCCTAATTTTTCTTAAATATAAAAATAGAGTTAAGTAATGGAATTGTACAATCAATTATATAAAGAGACTAGGTTTGACTTATGTAATGCACATAATAATGGTGTCATTTAAGATAATAGTTTGGAAATATTAAAGTGGAGTCATACACTTTACCATTATACATATATTTTGGAAACCTAAACATATCATGAATATGAATTATATCTAGTTGGGACCTAGAAATGCACAAGATTTTTATAATTAAAGTTTAAAAATAGTTTCATGTTAAATGAATAAAGAGTGATAAAGTTATGTTTGAAGGAAAAAAATATCCCTCGAGAGTTCAAATTATATATGAAAGATTATAGTTAGAAATGTTCAATCTTTATGATAGACAATGCAAATGATTTTAATTCATAATCTAATAAATAAAAGTTTTTAACTATTTTATACTTGACAAATACATTATTGGTTTTAGAATATACACTTCTTTGATTATGGTCTCTTGAAATTAAATAAAATGATATGTTTACCTAAAATTTTGATATCTCTAATATTTTAGTATAGAATGATATCATAGGACCTTGCAAGCATCTAATAATATGGATAGTTGAGTGATCTCTTTTTTGTTGAGTGATTAGTGATTAGTTGGTAATGGAGCAAATATTAATATACTCAATGATCTATAGATCTCTAATGTGCCTTCATCAGTTTGGCCTACTTTTATTAACATGTGTGGGCTACCTGCAAAGATATAGGTGGTCAATTTAATCACCTCTGATCGTGCATGGAATCACTTTTTGTTGAGTGATCTTTTTTCAACTGAAATAATGATCTAGAAAAATGTAATCCCATTATTACATGGACAATTTGGCTTATATTAAGTAAAATATTATGGCTCTCAGATATATGTATTCTTTGACCTTTAGTTTATCTACTATATGGGTATATAGAGACTTTTCATATATTTGAAAGTTGAAGGTTCCTGTTAGAGTCAAATCTTTCTAATGGAAGTTGGTATGGAAGAGAATGTCCTATAAAATGTTGTTGGCTCATAGAGGTATTATCCCAAATTCACAAAAGTATATTGTGATTTGTGTGTACATCAATTGGAAGTCTGTTTCATGTACTTTTGGATTATTTATTTGCTTTTGAGTATTGGTTTTGCTTGAGGCAGCTATGTCATTATGGAATTTTATCCTATTACTTTGCCAGCTTTGGTAGACTTTGTGTTTGCTGCTATGGTAAAGGAAAAATATCAACTCGTTATGGCATATGCCTCTTAGTTTATATGGACAGTAAGAACTGATAGACTTTTTCGACAACTTACTCAACTCTCTATATATGTAGTTATTCAAGCAATGGTTTGTATGTCTCAGTTTAATTTTACTTCTCATCATCCTATTCTTTTTAACTCTATCAAGGCACTGGAGTAGCTATTTCTAGCAAGTTGCTACTATATCTATTTTTCCTTGTTGTGGCTACCCCCACCTTTAGGAGTTCTAAAATTTAATTTTGATGCATCTATTTTTCAAGATTAGTCTGCAGTTGGATATGTCATTCACGATGCTAATGCATGCTTGGTCAAAGCTAGTGGCACATCTTTATTACCACTATAGCATAGTTGGCAATGTAGGTAGCAGTATGCAAGCTTCATATGCAGAATATTTGGTTAGAAAGAGATTCTTTAATTCTAGTTACATGGCTTCTTCTCCTTAGAGATGTTGGCTCACACATATTCCTTTATATAAAGATTTACTTGCATGGAATCTAAACATTCTACTTTCAAACTTATGTTTTTTGGGAAGCTAATCAAATGGCAAACTATATGGCACATATGGCTATACAAGGCGATATTAATGTTCTGGTCAATCTTGGATTAATTCTCAGTTCTCATATATCCTTTATGCAAATGGCTATGGAATATTCCATCCAATACTGTGATGCTTTGGGTTATCTTAATATCCTTCATATTTAGCAATGCTACATGCATGATATAGTTATGATAGTGTTTTTTCAGCTAATCTTCTATGATGATCTCTTAGTTCTAATACTTTATTTTATCCTTACTCTATTAGTTGCTTATGTTAAGTGGACTTCTTTTGTTGATTATTTATGTTGGATGTTTAATATGTTAGTTTGCATTATTTCTCTATTTTGCCTACCCACTAATCAAGCATATGGATTATGGTTTGGTAACAAGACATGCTTGGTTTCTACTTTTATTCTTCTTTTCATTTTGTCTTTGAAGGTTTTCCTATTATCTTATTTCCATACTTACTTGATGGAATATTGTAAACCTGCTAGCTCCACAATGTTCATTCTAGGTGGTGCTATTTCTATTAATGTCTTATTACTTGCAGTCTTCTAATTGGTGCAACTTTTAAAGGGGACTACATCTCATCTAAGACTTCTTTGGTATTCTTCATTTGAGCTTTTTTTTTGTTATTACTGCAAGAATTTCAATTTTTAGCAATAAAAAATTTAGTCACAAATTATTTATATTTATCATCAAAAATTTTTAATGATAAAAAATATTTCATCACTAGGTGGTTATTAAAGACATCGTGGTTAAAAGTTTTAATGACCAAAATATAAAATCATCAAAAAAAGCAGCTACATTTAATAACGACATTTAAATGGTCATTAAAGATAAATTTTAGTGATGATTATGTGTATGGCAAAAGATTAAAAAATGATCATTAAAGAGCTAAAAAATAACGACTTGATAAGAAATTAATGATCAAAAATAAGTTTTAATAAGAATTTAATATCATCACTAAAATCTTTTTTGTGCTGAATTTTTATTAGCCACTACAAGATGGTACAATTAGTGATGAAATAAAAATGGTCATTAAGGACAAACATTTGTGGTGACCTTTATTATGATAAAAGATTTAAAAATTTGTATAAATAATCTATCAAAATAAAATATATTTTTATTTTAAATTAAGATTGTGCTATATTTATTTGTGCTCATTCTAATTAGATTCAAATAGAAATTTTAAAAATTTAAGATATAAATTTTTTGATATATAAGACTATTTAGCCACTATGGTAATATTAACTTCTCATATGAAATCATAGTTGATCATACTTACATTATAAAATATTCTTATGTCAAATATATTATGACATATTTTATTGTTTACCATTTAATTTTTTTAATAAAATTTAATCATCTTCTTTTTCTAAAATTCTTTAAAAGTAAATAATTCATGACTCTTTTTATTTATACTATAATTAATAAGTAATAGTATTTAATATTAAATAATTTTTAGTACTTTATATTATATATTTTATTTAAGTTAGATTAGTAATCCAAATCTTTAGTTAAATCGATATCTATGCAAGTTTTTAATAATTATGACTTAGACTATTACTTAATTTTGGTATGTTGCTTTCAATATGGATAATAGATTTTATAGTCAAAATTATTTTTTTTTAATTTTTAAATTATCCTTACTCATATAACTTATTTATTAAATAGATCAAGTCAAATCAAGTTGAAAATAAATATTTAATCCATCAAAAAATTTTAGCTAAAAATAAAATCTACAATCAATTTTATTAAATTTAAGCCCAATGGGATGTATATAATTCAATAGTTTAATGCATTTGAAAAATCCATCAAGTATCCAATTAAAATTATGTACTACTAGATATATTTTATCATCCTCTGATCTTACTCCAACTCAGGATTGACTTGATTTTAATAATATACCAAATACAAAATCAAGGTCCACTTTTTATTTTAATGATTAAGATATACATTATTTCAATATTATTATAGTTAATATTTTTATTGATGATATCATTATTTCATCATTAATGTATAAGATTTAATTCAGTGATAACATAATGATTGGTACCAAAGATATAGATTTTTAGTGACTTCTCTATAATCCCATCATTAAGAGTATATATCTATAGTAACTATTTTAAAATATCATCATAAAAAAATATTTACTTTAGAGATGAATCATAAATTTATTATTAATACATTGATCAATATTCATTTTAATGACCATTTTATCAGCTTCTTATTAAACGATATAGATATGTAGTGACCATTTTAAAAAATTATCACTAAATACGTAAGTTTTAGCAATGAATTATAAAATTGTCACTACTTATTTGATCAATATCAAAGTTAATATCAAAATCATGATAATATATTATATTATCATTAAAAATATAGACTTTTAATGACTATTCTATAAGTTTTGTCATTAAAGATGTACATCTATAGTGACCATTTTAAAATATCATCACTAGATATACAAAATTTAGTAATAAATTATAAAATTATCATTACCGAGGGTTGTCCAAAATTAATTTTGATGCTAAAATTATTTTTCACCTTAAAAAGTTCTATCTAATGATGAATTTTTTATAATAAAATGAAAAATAGTTATAAAATATATATATATATTATGATGAAATCTCATTTCATTATTAAAGATATTAACAAAAATAATTTGTTGTGGTCCTTGCTTATTTTCATTATTCAATATGAGGTTCTTGATGATTAGACTTGTTCTTGGTTACTAAAAGTTCATCAATAAAATTTTAAATTCTTGTAGCATATATTTTTTGATGTTCTGTACTTTGGTTCCATGTATATATGCACAAGGGCTTTCAATAGCATCAATAAAACTTTAAATTCTTGTAGCATATATTTTCTGATGTTCTATACTTTGGTTCCATTGTATATATACACAAGGGCTTTCAATAGCACATGATCAATATACTATTTTGTGTAGTTGTAGCAATGCTGCTTATCATGATTACAACTTTATTCATGTTCTTCAGTCATGCGTATCTACACTATGTCTATTTAGTTCTTTTGCAAGCTTATTTGTCTATATGTGTATATGCTTATCATCTTCATGTTATCTTTGTTATCCTATTGGTGAGGCTACTACTTCTCTTGATGTTTATTTTTCTAAAGCTGCAATTTTAACTTCTACATGTAGTAGTTATATTGGCATTGCTACAGCTTTTTTGGTGCTACTTTCATTTTTGTCATATAGCTTATTTCTTTCACTTCTTATATTCGTGGATTTTCAAATTTTTTTTATAATGGACCAAACTATATTTTGTACCTCTGCTATTTTCTTGCTACTACACATCTATCATAGTAGATTTTGTTGTATGGATTGTTAATCATTTGTACTTGTAATATTCTACAGTATTAATGAAGCTTTCGACCCTTGTTTTACACCCCCCACCCCACAAAAAAAAAAAAAAAAACTAATCACAAAAAAGCAACTTATAGCAAAATTGTGCTCGATAAAAATATGAGAAAATTTTGCGAATAAGAAAGAAAAGCACTATTTAAGAGGTGGAGTTGCATAAATAGAATTACCATGTTTCAAAATATGCTACATTCTTAAAATATGAGAAAGGATAATTGATATATTCTTCTAATCTCATAATTAGTATATCTTAACACCTGTAAATCACCACACCATGGTAGCTCTAAATTAAGACTAAACTATCTAAATCTATCTTTCAATGTAGTATGTCAAAAATGAAAATCCTTGAAAGTCAAGGTACCTTGGGCCATACTACTTTAATTATTCTCTTTCTATCTACTTAAATGTCATGCACGTACATCTACTTATCAAACAAGCTTTTTGACATGCCCGTTCCTAAAGAGATTTCATTCTTCTTTGTTTTTCTTGTATACTTATCACCTTCCAACACTATCTAGATACTTAATGCATTTGACTGTAGTCATCTCAAAGTCTTTATACAATAATGGCTCACCAATGTTTTGTATTTGCATTGTTAGTTCTGGGTTTTTGGTTCTCTAGGATCATAGCTTGTGCTATAGTGACACCCTTATGTGGACAAAGCATGTGTAGTGGATGGCTAAGCATTGATGGGCCTATATGGACAAATCTTCAAGGCATGCCCATCCCTAAGTTTGAATCAATATTTCTATTTTTAATAAATGATATATACACTTTGTAGTTTTGGAAGGTAACACTTCCATCATTTCTCACTCCTTTTTTTGGAAAGAGTTGACTTATGTAAAATTATAATTAGAATTAAGGGTACTTATAGTAGGGTGGAGGCAAGGTGACATACTTATATATAATTATTTAAAAATTATATTTTATTAATAAAATTAATATCCTTGATAATATATAGAAGGCTTAATATTTCCTTCATGTGAAAATTTTGTACCTGAAATACTATATGGTTAACATAACTCTTGTACTAAAAATTCATCTAAATTCAAACTCTTACAAATTGTAGTACGATATCTAGATTTTTTATCAATACCTACTATTTGAGCTACTTCAAATCTTTGTATGTATGGAAGTATGTATGTCTGTGTGGGTGTATAATGCTATATATTTTGGTTTAAAGTAATCATGATTAAGACTTGCTCCCCAACAAGAGTAAACCTAAAACTCTAAGGCCCTCTTGTAGATTTAGGTGATTGTAGACTTTGGATGGATGTTTGGTTGGTTCATGTTGTAGAGGCTTAAACTTGATTGGACAAAATGCTTCAAAAGATTATATTTCACCCATCTAACTTGTTGGTTTTTCAATTGCTAATTTGGCGGTTGGAAAGCTTGCTCATGTTTAATACTGATGAAGTTGTTCAATTTAGTTTGTCAACAAATTAATGACCCAATAAGTTAAACTTTGTTAATTTATCAAATATAGTACTTAAATTTTCCAAAATAATAATGAGAAATATAGGAAATTATTAATTATCAGTATATTTAGCATTGTTTATGATCAACTAATGTCCTTAAGAATTGCATGGAATTAAGGCCCTTTACATTGCTATGATGAACAAACTTTGAGGGTTAATCACAATGTTGCCTATAAAAAATGTCTAGTACAATGTCCAATGATATACAAATATCTCCTGATAATCATTTAGGGTAACATATCTCCTATCCTATGCTTGGGATTTTCAGATTTTATTTTTTATCTTTTACCACTCTATATCTATTAAAAAGAAATCCCCTAAGTTTGGCTCAAAGTCCACTAGACCAACATCTTTGTAGGTATGAACAAAAAAATTTCAATAGTCTCATCTCCCCTAGGTTTTTACTGTATAAATACTATTATAAATATTTCAAATTATGTGAATATCCATATAAATTTATTATTTACATATTTACCTTCATAAATAGTTTTTTTGCATGTGTTTCTCATAAACATCTAAAATTATATGTATATCTTGAAAATTTAGCACTTGCATGCATACTCTTATAAATTGTTTCTTTTTACATGTTTATCATTATAAATTATTTCTTTTATGTGGATACCCTTAACTCAATAAAGATAGACATACAAAAGAAAATAAGTTATAAAACTATACATGAAAATAATAAATTTATGAAGGATTTGCACATAAAAATAAATTTTCTATTAAGCATAATTTTAATTGTAAATTTATAAGAATAAACACACACACACACACACACATATATATATATATATTGTTGGGGATAAAATAGCTTCCATCAAAGTCCAGTAGGATTTTCGATCTTGGTATGACTTCACCTATAGTCGTGACAACTACGACCGAACTCCAACCAAACTATTCTTTTACTCCAACCTAATTCGAGGAGACCAACCTTCAACCCATGTGTGCCGAATGATCTTTTCAATTGCAACCATCAGCTCTTTTCCAATGACTGCAGAATACTCTAAAGGCACGATGAATTTCATCTGGACGAACTTGAATAGTGAAAGAAATTATTAACCAACTAACTTTGGTTCTGGTATTGACAGAACTTCATCGAGTATCAAATCTTAGCACATCCTGACTTTGTTTGCCAGCCGACCTCGAAGGCGGCCAAATTTTCTCATTGTGGATTATAGGATATCTCACCAATTTCATATCAAGAACTCTAGCCAGCCAAATTTCTTTCCAATCGAACTTCATTCAGCTGAATTCTTCTCCAACCAAATTTTTCTACTCCATCTTATGAATGATAGCCGATCTTAAAAGTACCTGAATTTCTAGGAGCAGCTAGAATAGCACTAGCAAGTAGCCACGAGCCTTGGCAGTCATCTGTCTTGACTTTCAGTCGAACTCCTCTAAGAAATCATGACCGTGGTCCTCAATAAAGAACCCACTACCCTCTCTCTCTTTAATCTTCAGTCTGAATGTTCATATCCGCTCTTGATCGATCTTAAAGGTGGCCAAACTTCTTAAAACTGTCAAGAGCGATTACAGCAAAATCCAATCATAAGTCTCTCATTCATCACTTAAAAGCCGATCTTCGAGTTTAGCCAGTCTAACCTCGAATTCATCATCCCAATATGAACAACCTGCTACCAAGCATGGATAGTTTTAGCCTCTCATCCGAACTCCATCAAACAAAACTCAACCATCTATAAGTCATGATAAACGATAATCCACTCTTTGTAACAAATTCTACATGGTCCGAACAACTTACTAATATTCTATTATGGCTGTCACTTTCATTTTATTATAGACTTTGCCTATATAAGGGATCCTCTAGATACGTTTTCCTTTTTAAGCTCTTATTTTCTTTTACATTCTCCTAAGTACTCCATTCTTGTTAGTCAGAAAACTAACTTGACCATTGAAAGATCCTACCAGAGCCATCCATCTCTAATCTAGACTTCATCTTATAGGTCTTATCAATGGTCTCATCTTTTCTAGCTCCAACGAACTCTGCCATCAGCACCATTTTCTGTAGGTCATATTCTTTGCCACTCCTCAAATGCCTCCGACCTTCTGAAGCTGATTATGCATTGAAGAAAGTTCATGAAGGAATATATGAAAACCATCTCGGAGCCAAATCTCTATCCTACAAACTACTTCAGTAAGGATATTATTGATCGACCATGCAATAGGATGCCACAAACTATGTGAAAAGATGTGATTGATGCCAGAGAAATACCAACATCTAGAGACAATCAACCTCACAACTCATACCCCTAAATGCCCCATGACCATTTGTACAGTGGGAAATGAATATACTCGAGCCCTTTTCCATAGCATCTAGGCAGCAAAATTTTTTTTTCGTAGCAGTGGACTACTTTACCAAATGGGTTAAAGCCGAATCCCTAGTAAAGATTATTGAAGCTTAAGTATAGAATTTTGGCTGGAAGTTGATATTTTGCAGATTCGGCCTACCTCGAACTTTAATCATCGATAATGGATGTTAGTTTGCAAGAAAAAAATTTGCTGAGTTTTGTGAACATCTGAATATCTTCCATCATTTTATATCTGTAGCTCATCCTCAAGTAAATAGTGAGGTCGAGGTAACCAACAAAACTTTGCTTTAGAAGATAAAAGCAAGGCTTGAAAGAGCAAAAGAAATATGGATGGATAAACTCTATCACATGCTCTAGGCTTATAAAACCACTCAAAAATTACCAACTTGGGAGACTCGATTTGCTTTGGCTTTCAGAATAGAAGTAGTCATCTTAATCGAACTCAAACTTCCTTCAGTGTGAGTCAAAGCCTTCAATGAATAGAATAACTTACAGGATCTCAGGACAAATCTTGACTTATTGGAGAAAAAGCGAGAGAAGACTCAAATCAGGATGGTAACTTACAAGTAAAAGATAGCCCGCTACTATAATTCTAGAGTCAAGAGCAAAATATTTAGAGTGAAAGATCTGGTGCTTCGGTGGGTGGACATCTCACAGCCACAAAATCAAGAAAAACTCGCTTCAAACTAGGAAGGCTCTTACTAGATTATATAAATCATCCGACCAGAAACTTATTATCTAAAGGAACTTAGAGGGGCTACACTCCCGCAATCTTGGAACTTGAAAAACCTATGAATGTACTATCAATAATCTCATTTCAATAAAATTTTCTTAGTTTAACATCCTTATCTTTGGTACAAAACTATGTGATGATAAAAAATTATGTAGCCAAACTTCATTTTCAAACAAAATGAAGGCCTCTAATTATTTAAGATAGGAGGTTAACCTCATCATAGCGAAGGTGAAGGCCTCCGGTTATTCAAGATAGGAGGTTAACCTTGTCGTAGTGAGGGTGAAGGCCTTTGGTTATTCAAAATAGGAGGTTAACCTCATCGCAGCGAGGGTGAAGGCCTTTAGTTATTGAAGATAAGAGGTTAACCTTGTCGTAGCGGGGGTGAAGATCTTTGGTTATTTAAGATAGGAGGTTAAACTCATTATAGCGAGGATGAAGGCTTTTGGTTATTCAAGATAGGAGGTTAATCTCATCATAGTGAGGGTGAAGACCTCTGGTTATTCAAGATAGGAGGTTAATCTCAACCTCATCGTAGCGAGGGTGAAAGCCTCTGATTATTTAAGATAGGAGGTTAATCTCATCGTAGTGAGGATGAAAGCCTCCAGTTATTTAAAATAGAAGGATAACCTTATTGTAGCAAGGACAAAAGCTAATCACATCGAGAACATGAGGAGAATCTCATCCTGATGTGAATAAAGATCCTCACAAGTGATATGAAGGCCCTAGTTTCTAAACTGGAAAAAGGGTAACCTCCAAACCAAATTCAAAGGCCTTTGTTCACAAATAAAGGGGATAGACCTATAAAGTGACAAGCAAAGAATACCATTGTGAAACAACACTACCTTCCACAACAGCACAAGAATAAGGAACTCAATAAATATTCAATTGGGATAAGGCAGTGAAGAAGCAAAAAATATTATTTTATTGAAACAAAGATCATTACAAGCATAGGTTTTTGGGATCGATTATAAAAAAAATAAAAAACAAAACAACAAAGTTCTACTCAGAGTCAGATTTTAGGCTACCAGCCCCAGCCAACATGAGGGAGTGCTTCAGATCTTCTATCTTCTCTTCAAGGTCTTGCCTTGCCGCCAAGCTCTTCCTAAGTAATTTTTGAGATCTCTGGAGGTCATCTTCTACTTTCCATAGCCTCTTTCTCAAGACTGTAGATTCAGCCTCGACATCCTTCACCGCATTCTCGTCATAGGTTATCTGGATCTTGAGTTGGAGTTCTGCCTTACACTTTTTGTAATTCTCCGAAAGATCTTTAAGGGTTCTCTTCAAAGAAGCAACTTCCTATGGATCCCCTGTTGGACTGGCCTAGACCTTGTCCGCCAATTGCTTTTGAAGCTACATCACCTTGGAGTTCACTATCTTAAGCTTCTTTTTATAATCATTGATTTGCTCAGACCAACTAATCCGGTAGGAATTATATGCCCTTTCAGCATTATGCAGCTGCTTTTGAAGGTTGGAAAACTTCGACCAGTCCCAGCCGAATTCCACTTGACTCTGAACACAAGCTAAACCTCTCTCCAATTAGTTAATTTTTTTTCTTGCTTCATGGAGTTTGGCCTTAAGAGAACAAACCTTGGCCATCAAGGTCCAAGATTTCTCACTAGCTTGCTTCCTGGTTTCCTCAAGCTCTTCATTCAAATGGTTCTTCTTGGCGGTATATTCTTTGAAGAGCTGCTTGGAGGATTGGCGAAGATAGTTAATTTTGATTGCGGCCTCTGTATAATTATTCTTTGATTTTTGAAGCTCATTTTCAACCTTCTTTATTTTTTTTTAGTCTGATAAACTTTCTTTCTCAAACTCTTGACATGGGCCTTCAAGGGGATACCCTGAGGTAGAGGTTGAGCTTTAATTGGAGACTGCATTTAATGTATAAAAGCACTATGGTACAGAGGCATAGCAAAGAAAAGGAATTTACTTTCATTAATTGAAATGTTTTGAGTATAGAAAAAAGTAGAAAAAAAAAAGAAAAAATATAATTATCAAAAGTCTTCGACCTCTGGAGGAGGAGCAGTGGACGAGCTCGGCGTGGCTTCAGTGGTCTTGGGTTCTTAAGTAGGCTCAGAAGTCGCAATAGAAGGCTTGATAAATAGAAGATCGATAATAGCAATAGAAGGTCTAGCTTCATCGTTAGAGGACTCCCCTCCTAGAAAGCTGAGATCAAGCTTGAGAAACTTTTTAGCCACGTTCCTCTGGCAGAGTTTGAACCCTTTGATGAAGGCTATTTTAGTGAAATTGATCTTTATGTCCTCCATCTCTTTAAAGACCTTAAAGTCCAAAATAGCTTGATCTTTGGCCTTCGAGATCTGCCTCTCCTTCTCGATAACTTCGGCCTTTGCCTTCCTCCTCTCCACCTCCAAGGCCAACTCCTCCTTCACCTCAATCAAAGCTTGTTCAACACTACGAACCACCTCCTGAAGGTGTTCGACCTCGACAGACTTCTCCTTTAGAAGATGGTCGATCTCGGCCTTATGTTCCTCAAGAACTTTCACCATCTCAGTCTTCTGAAGATTGATCGTCTTGATGTTGGCGATCAACTGATGACCCATTTGTAGAAAATAAAGTTAGTCATGCTAATAAAAGAATACACAAATAAGTCAAAAAGAAGAGGATAAGATAGTTACCTTAAGGAAGGTCCCAAGGGTATTCCATGTCCATTGCTCAAAATCGACATGGACGATCCTATGCATAACTTTGGGCATGGTGTGTCCATCTATCAAGGACTTGACGACCTTTCGATCATCGAAAGGGGAATCAGCGCTGTCACCATTGGATCCCTTGAAGTTATGTTTACTCCGAACCTTCTTGGCAAGTGACTTCTTTCTTTTCCTATCAGCTCCATCTTCCCTCTCAGTAGGAGTCGCTGGGGCTTGGACCTCGGCAGGTAGGCTTGAAGTCAGTGGAGGTACTGAAATTTTGAGAGCAGTGACAGTTTTGATGGGTGCAGTTGAGCTTGGAGTATCGATCTTTGCCTTCTTGGAGGTCTCTTCGGGCATGCTATCCTTCCTTTTGTGAGTCTGAAGTTCTTTGGACAGTCGCTTCAACTCTTCTAGGTTCATTTTTGCAACAGTAGAAGGCTAAAGTTAGAAAAAAAATAAAAAAAAATAGTTAACAAGATTTGAATGAATACTACTAGGTTAAAAGGATAAGATCGAGGTTAAACAGAGTCTGATTGTCTAGCAATTGGGATAGTAGAGGAGGTTGGTAGTTTTTTATTTTATTGGCTAAGTCTAGATTTTTTCTTTCTAACTTAGGAGCTCGGCGGATTGAGTCTCTCAGATGCTCCCAAGGAGGAATACTTAATTTTAAGGATGGATAGGAGATAAAGAAAATTTTTTTCTTCCAGTTGTGAATGAAAGAAGGGGCTCTTTTGAGCAACCCCTTCTTGTCAAACTAGAGGGATAGATACTATTAATATTTGGTAGTCAAATGATGCTTGAAAGTGAAGTAGTTGTGAAAAAGAAAAATGGTAGGATAGACCTTGGTCGAGATGCAAAGAAAAAGAAATCCTATGATGAACCTAAATGAGTTTGGGACCATAGAGACAAAGGAAATGTTTAGAAACCAAAATAGAGCTATAATAAAGGGAGAAATTGGGAGTCAGAGTCTGGCATGGAGAGCTTCGGTATACAAACAAAAGCGATCCGGAGAGGAGCGCAAGCTCGATCACTTGGTCCGAGAAGCTCTAGTTCGAACTTTGAAAGGACCCCGTACTGGATTCTTATCAGGAAAAGATCTTCAAAGTGCAAGAAGCAAGAGATGGTCTCGGATATGAAGGTCGGATAGGATGCTATCCTAGGATCGGCCTATTCTATAAAGGTAAGGTTTTGAGAGTTCAAGCCAGCTAGGCTCCTAGAATTAGTGGATTAGGATACTTTGAAAGACATCTAGATCAAATTAAACTTGAAAAACTCCTTAAAAAATTAGAAAAAAAGGGTTGTGAAATTTTTGAAAAAATTCAGAAAGAATAGTAAACTCTCTTGAAGAAATCGAAAGGACAAAAAATAGAAGAAAAATAAAGAAATGCAAGAAAAGAGTCAGGAGACTAACCTAAATCGGTCGGAGGTCTCAAGGGGATGGTTGGAAAAGTAGAAGGTAGATGAGAGAGATGTCGATGGTCGGAGAAGTTACAATAGAAGATGAACAGGATGCTCGAAGGAGACAAAAAATAGAAGAAGAGGAAGAAAAGCATAGGTAAAAGTAGGAAGTCGGGGGTGAAGGAGGTGTTTATATAGTTAGAAGAGATTAGAGGAAGTTATGATTATAGATCCTCTCCATCCACTCCTCACCCATTGCATGTCCTGCTCATCATGCTTATAGCCGACGTCTGACAAGATATTTATGGCGCCATACTTGGAGCCTTATGCCAAGGAGAATTTCGAGTGCTGGGATCATTTCAGGTCATTTATCTATTAAGAAGCTTCGATGCTAGTCAAAAAAAGCCAAAATTTTTTACCTTCTAAAAGTGAAAAATTAGAAAAGAACTTTGGCGCTCATAGTTTTCTATACTTCCTTCATTCGAACTTTGAACTCGAAAGTAGGAAGACAAGTGTTGGGGATAAAATAGCTCCCACTGAAGTCAGTAGGATGTCTGATCTTGGTATGACTTCACCTAGAGACATGACAACTACGACCGAACTCCAACCAAGCTATTCTCCTACTCTAACCTAATTCGAGAAGGCCGACTGTCAGTCTATATGTGCTGGATGATCTTTTCAGTTGTAACCATCAGCTCTCTTTCAATGACTGCAGAATGCTCCGAAGGCATGATGAACTTCATATAGACGAACTTGAACAGTGAAAAAAATTATTAACCAAATAACTCTGGTCCTGGTATTAACAAAACTCCATCGAGTATCAAATCTTGGCACAGCCTAACTTTGTTTACCGAGCGACCTCAAAGGTGGCCAAATTTTCTCGCTGCGGATGACAGGATATCTTATCAATTTCATATCAAGGACTCTAGCTAGCCAAATTCCTTTCTGGTCTAACTCCATTCAACTAAATTCTTCTCCAGTCGAATTTTTCTACTCCATCTTATGAATGGCAGCCAATCTTGAAAGCAGCCGAACTTTCAGGAGCAACTAGAATAGTGCCAGCAAGTAGCCACGAGTCTTGTTAGTCACCTATCTCGACTTCTAGCTAAACTCCTCTAAGAAATCCTAGCCGTGGTCCTTAGTGAAGAGCCCACTACCCCTTCTCTCTGATCTCCAGTCTGAATATTCATATCCATTCTTGGTCGATCTTAAAGGTGGCCGAACTCCTCAAAACTATCAAGAGCAGTCACAGTAAAACCCAATCACAAGTCTATCATTCGCCACTTGAAAGCCGACCTTCAAGTTTGGCCAGTCCGACCTCGAATTCATCATTCCAATATGAACAACTTGCTACCAAGCATGGACGGTTCGAGTCTTTCATCCGAACTCTATCAAATGGAACTCAACCACCTATAAGTTACGACAAACGATAGCCTACTCTTTATAACAAACTCCATGTAGCCCGAGCGGTCTTCTAACATTCTATTATAGTTGTCACTTTCATTCTGTTACAGGCTCCGCCTATATAAGAAACCCTCCAGATACGTTTTTCTCTCTAACTTCTCGTTTTTTTTTACATTCTTCTGAGTACTTAATTCTTATTGGCCAGAAAACTAACTTGATCATCGGAGGATCTTATCGGAGCCATTCACCTTCGATTTAGACTTCATCTTGCAGATCTCGTTTTTTCAAGTTTCAATGAATTCCGACATCATCACCATTTTTTGTACCAATATACATATAAATATAAATAAATAAATAAATAAATATATATATATATTCAAATACTTATAAAAATATATATACAAAATGAATAATTTATAAATCTTTATATATAAATAATAAATTTTTAAAAATATACATGCAATTTTAGATGTTTGTATAAGTATATTATTGAAAGAAAAAGAATTATTATTTATTTATAAAAAACTTTTTTAATATAAAAGATATTTAAAAAATTTCAGCGCCGTCTACTTGCACAAAAAATGGGAAACAGCTGTGTTTTTTTAAATTTTTTTCTTTCTTTTTTTTTTTTTCTTTTTATTTTTTTCTTTTTTATAGACTCGGTGTCAACTTCATGGGCAGCTATAACGCATTATATCATTAAAAAAAAATTAATAATAATAATAATAAACAATGACGCACTCCTGCCAACCTCTCTCTCGCAAGTGTTAGGTGTTCCTTCGCATCAACGAACCCAGGAATGAAAAGTCTCCTTTCAGTACATCACACTTGGAAGAGTAGTAATGTTTTCTGAAGGAAAGGTCTTGAATCTATCAGCTCCTCATCACTTGTGACTTGTCCAATTGTTTCCTAGCATCACTTCGTAATTTTAGTGTCGCCGCCAGAACATTCCCAAATCTCATATATTTCTATCTATTAATTTATTAATAAACTCTCTGCAAACATCCCAATCTTCCGAAGCGTGTTTCAAAAAATTCCATTTTTTCTCGGGCATATAAATGAGAGAGGGCGAAGGGAGCAGCCGAGCACGTCTCTCTTCGGCTGCGTGCAGTTTCCAAGTGGGAGGCCGAGAGCATTGGATTTTGGTGGGTTTCGATCGATCAGGAGTCGTAGAAGATCCAATCGAGGGAGGTATCCAGTGAAAGAAAGTGTACTGTTGACAGATTGGTACCAGCTAAGATTCTGAGTACGTGGAGGCGTTTGTTTTTCCTTTAAAAGGTCTTTCCAAATGTTACGAGCTGGAAGATTCCGGATAGGGACAGTGAGGGATACGCGCTGGGTGGCTGCCTTGATTTCTCCCCTTTCCAAGCTTGGAAATCTTTGATATTATTAGGCGGTGTTTGAGCTGAAATCTCTGGTTTCTTAGGTTTTAGAGGTTGTTTGCTTGATTTCCGTCGGAAAAAGGTTATCTTGGCCCTTCGCGGTGGGGAAAGCCCTCGAAAGGTGAGATCTTTTTCGGCTTTTCTGACGGTTTGAAGAGGCCGTAGAACTGAACTCGTGGAGAGTTCTGGTGTGTTCTTTTAGGGGTCTCAGAGCCGTCCATGAGCTCCAATCCTTAGGGGATAACCTCTAGGAAACAGAAGAAGAAGAGAGAGAAAAAAGAGCACCGGATGTGGGATATTTGGCGAGTACAGGAGAGGCGCTTGCTGTCGTTTTTTCCATTTCATTTGTTTTTCTATTCAGGTACAGGAGTAGTTCCGTTTTCCTGTTTCTAAGTTTTGTTCTCACTCGCAGACCCTATCAGGGAGGGGTTCCGGACAGCCATTGCCCTATATCTTGCTTGATCTTCTGCTTAGTTCTGGGCTAGCTTATGGCGGTGGTGTCTCGGTGTGGCAGCCATGTTTGCCTTAGCTGAGTCGTCGGTTCGTTGATCGGCCGATCTTGCTTTTCATCAGAAGGTGGTGATGAGAGTTCTTTCAACTTCTGTGAATTCATTTGGTGCTCCATCCTTGGGGTTGGTTCGAGTCTATTGAGTTAATATTGGTTATTGATGTGGGTCTGTAGAACTTAGGATTTAAGTTTAGATTAAAATCTAACTATCTTTTGATGAATCTCTGGTTTCTTTTGGTCTATTGATCAGAATTTTTTTTTTATCCCTTTTGACATAAAAATCCGTTATTGGATTTATCTTGCAGGTTCTTCTGTTAGTGTTCAAGTTCTTCATTAGTTGCAGGAAGGATGGGAGGAGCTGTTCTGGTGGCAATAGCTGCTGCAATTGGTAACTTGTTGCAGGGATGGGACAGCTCTACTATCGCAGGTAAAATTCTTCTTGTGCCCATAATGGGATCCAAAACTTTATGGAGCAACTATTTGATCATCATTTTATATCTTCCTCTTGAACTTTACCTGCTAAGTGGCTGAGAAGCCATAATTGTTGGCACGATCCATTGGTGTGCTGACATTAAGTTGATAGCTGATGTTAGATTATTGCTGATCTGTTTTGTAGTTTGTGGTGCTTTATTTTTAGAGTTGTTCTGAAAGGTGGTCCCATCTGAATGGTATAAAGCTTGGTGATCTCTTCTATGGTTTTGTTTTGTTTTGTTTGTTCTTCTTCTTCCTTTTTTTTCTTTTTTGGTTATTTGCTGATTTTAGATTATTGCCAATCTGTTCTGTAGTTTATGGTGCTTTATTTTTAGAGTTGTTCTGAAACGTAGCCCTATCTTACTGGTATAAAGCTTGGTGATCTCTTCTTTTGATTTATTTTTTTCTGTTATTAGCTGATATTAGATTATTGTTAATCTGTTCTGTAGTTTGTGGTGCTTTATTTTTTGTCTCTCTCTCTCTCTCTCTTTGTTGTTATTACAGTTGTCTCATCCTCAAAATTCCAGGAGAATTCTCATAATTAACACTTTTGCAACTTCTGCTTGGCTGAACATGATAACCCTGCGAACTTTTTGATTAGTGCTATGGAATTGTGATTATCCTTATAATTCTTTTTTCCTTTTCCTTACCCAAGAATGTTAAACATATATAGAAGAAAAAGAAGTCAAATGCTCTATAAATTCTTATAGCTTCCTTTTTCCTTTGTTTAAGGTGCTGTTCTTTTTATAAAGAAGGAGTTCCAATTGGAGTCAGTGCCCACTATAGAGGGGCTAATTGTAGCCATGTCACTTATTGGGGCCACAATTATCACCACGTTCTCTGGAGCTGTATCAGACTGGGTTGGTAGGCGCCCGATGCTAATTGCTGCAGCAGTCTTCACCTTCCTGAGTGGTCTGGTGATGCTATGGTCTCCCAATGTCTATATCCTACTTTTGGCAAGGCTAATAAATGGATTCGGAGTTGGGCTAACAGTCACACTTGTTCCAATATATATTTCTGAGACAGCCCCACCAGAGATAAGGGGATTGCTAAATACTTTACCACAGTTCAGTGGATCTGGAGGCATGTTTCTGTCATACTGTATGGTTTTGGTAATGTCATTAATGTCAAACCCAAACTGGAGATTGATGCTTGGAGTTCTCTCCATCCCTTCCCTCATTTATTTTGCATTGACCGTATTTTATTTGCCCGAATCTCCAAGATGGCTTGTAAGCAAAGGGCGAATGGTAGAGGCAAAAAAGGTCTTGCAGAGATTATGTGGAAGAGAAGATGTATCAGGTTTGTTGTACTACTAATACCTTTCATTCTTTTAATTGATGGATCATTTTATGATTAGTATTTTCGTTTTTTTATTTTTGCTGCCATCTCTGAAGGGTATTCATTTGTTACCGCCAAGCTTCACTCTGTTCTTATGTTATATTAATTTATTTTCGTCTATTCCACATACAAACCTGCATGGCTATGTGTAATATGTATAAAAAAGTTTATACTGGTTTATATCAGTGAGTCATTGGTATTGAAGCATTTCGCTTCAATTGTATACTATAGATAATTGTGTTTGTTGTCATTGTCATAGCTATAATTAATGTGCTTGCGGTCAATACTAAAGGACACCTCCTGCATATCTCTCTCAACCACATGTCCTAAAGTTAGAAGAAAAGTAATTGGACCACAAAATAAATTTTGAAAAATTTCTTTAAGTGAAATAATTCTTTCTTGTTCTGAAAAAGCTTAATGAGAGTGTCTTAATCTTAGGAAAGAAAATATGTCATCAAATTATTAAGGAACATCTTTGCAAACAGAATTGATGACTGACTTGATATTCATGTTATTAATACTAAAGTCTTCCATGTATTGGGTTTGCCTTAACAATTTTTGTAAGTCGAGTAATATCAAATTTGTCATTGTTTGTTGAAAATTTGCCTTTCTATTCTTCAAGCATGTCTTAAGTTAGAATTCAAATATCTAACAAATATGTTATGTCATGTTTCCAATGGTCCAACTGTAAGGTTGCTCCATTGTGACCTGGAAATCATGCATTTGAAACATGGAAGTAGCCTCTCTGCATGTAGGGGTAAATTGGCATTCATCTAACCCTCTCTAAACCCTGCAATGGTGGGAGATTCATGCACTGGGCCTTCATTTTTCCAATATCAAATCACTAAATCTAATGCTTATTTCATTCTCTTTCCATATGTGTTTCTTTTCAACATTCATGAGTATTACAACATTAAAAAGGATAATATTTGTTTGGGATGTTTCATTTGGCCTATGGGCATCCATTGGAAGACTGTTTTGTTTCATTTCTGATTCACTGTTTCATTTTTCAGTAATTAGATAGACAAGCTGAGGAACACTAAGCAAATTTATGGCACAATCAATGCAATGGCAAATATGTTGGTCCATTTTGTATTTTATATTATTATTTGATTTTAGTAGGAGTCAACTGTCTAGTGCAATGCTTTTGTGTCCATAGAATTCATTCAGATAATTTGGGTAGGATCAAGGACATTTTCAGTATTTAAGATCCACTTTTAATCTGTCCTAGGCTTTATACAGCAGGAACCTTAGATTCATGTGTTCATATAAACTCTATGAAGTTTATATTGGCATAGTTCATACAACAACATATCTAGATTTTGCAACTTTGTAACATGTCGCAACTTTGGAGTTTTCATCTCCTAAATGGTCCTCCATGGGTTTACGTGGTCTTTATCAAGGATTTAAGTGCCATCGACTGGACTAACATAGGGCATGTCTTCCATTGGTTGGCATGGCATGTGCCACGTGTTTGGAATCAACAAAAGGTATGTGCTGGCGTGCAGTGGGTGAGGGCACAACCAGCACATTTGCATGCACTGCACGGCATGTGCATAGGGTTTTGTATTCTTTATTTCTAATTTTCTAAAATCATTTCAAGCTTTAACATAAGGTTTTATAGACAACATTGTATCTAATAATATAAATAAAACATGATTTTCTATGCATGGTGAATTTGCGCATTATCTTTTAAATTAATATGATGTCTGAACAGTTCGCTGAGATTAAATTAATGACAGCTATTGATAATAGTCAATGGTAACTGTTCATAGAAAACATTGTGCCAGTAAAATTATAGACATTGTGCTAAAGTACCATGATTTTGTCTACTAAAATACCAATATTAGTGTTGATTGCTAGTAACATCTTATATGATTATCAGTTTCTTGTAATGTGGATGAGATATGTTTTCTGATGTTCGCTCGAACACCATAAAGTACCTGGCAGCCTTGTAAATGTCCTTGTTGGGATCAGGTTCATGTTATGTGACCTTGAACTATTTTTACTCCCTGTACTGCACCAAATCCTGATAATAGTGAGCTGGAACCATGTGCATCATAGGCATCACTGAAACAGTGAATGCAGTTGATTTGTGTGGATTAGTGCAGCTGCAGTCTAGATGGGCTGATGCATATGCACCACTCAGATCATGTCCCTGACCATATCTCATGGAGCCAAAAGAACAATTCCCTGTTTGCTTTTAACCATATGAATTGTATGTGTGTGCAAGGCCCTGCGTGTGACTCCAACCATTGGAGAATATAGGGAAACCCCTTGTATTCTAACCTTAAGTTGGATGTTTTCCCCATTATGAAAGCTGGAAAAAGGGTGTGGACTATGGACAATCCTCCATACAATTATTATTGGTGCAGAATCTGATTGATGCCGGATCGAGCTATTGGGGAAGATGAGGTCGCCGTCGGTGATCTGTAAAACAAAGTCCTGTTCGAAATCGGTGGTGGTGGCTCTGGCAGGATCTTCCGATGATCAAGTCAGCTCTTCTGGCCAACAGAAATAGAGTGCTCGAGTATGAATTCAGCAGAGTTTTGGGGAAGGAGTCAAGAGCTTAGAGAAAACGTATTTGGAGAATCCCATTTTATAGATGGAGCTTATTGTAACCGTCCGATAGTGAGCCGCTTTGGGCCATGTGGAATTTATTACGGAGAGTGGTGTCGCTCGTAATAGATTGATAATGACCGTCGTAACCGTCCGGTAGTGGGGTTGCCTTCACTGACGAGGATGCTCGAGGAGTCCAGTTCCCGCATAATGATGCGGTTGTAATCTCTTTAAATATTGCCGACTATGATGTACGCCGCGTTTTGGTAGATAATGGAAGCTCGGTCGATATATTATTTTATGATGCTTTCTCAAAAATGTCCTTACTCAATGATCGCTTGGGACCTATGAACTTTCCATTGGTAGGCTTCACTGGCGTGATGCCATGCCAGTTGAGGGCATAATAACTTTGACTGTGACTGCAGGACAACATTCGAAGCTGGTTGTCGATTTTCTAATCGTAAAGGCTCCATCTGCCTATAACGCTATTCTCGGCCGACCTTGGTTGAACGCGCTCCAAGCAGTGGTGTCGACTTATTATTTAAAGATGAAGTTCCCAACGAATTGCGGAATTGGAGAGATTAGGGGAGACCAGGCATTGGCGAGATGCTGTTACTTCACTGCCCTGTAGAAAAATGTTCAGTCCGACCTTTGTCCTGTTGAGGGGCTGGATACCCGTGACGACCTCATCGAGGAGCGGGGCGAGCCTATGGAGGACCTCATATCTGTGCCCTTAAACGACGAAAATGTGGAGCACACTATACAGATCGGCTCCAACTTGGGGGACGAGGTTTGGGAGCAATTCGTCACCTTCCTCAGCAATTCGGGAATGAGGATCTCATATCTGTGTCCTTAAACGTGGTCCTCGTCAAAAAGGCAAACAACAAGTGGAGGATGTGTATAGACTTCAAAAAGCTGAACAAAGCCTATCCAAAGGACAGCTACTCTCTTTCTAGGATTGATCAACTAGTAGACGTAACCTCGGACCACGAGCTCCTCACCTTCATGGACGCCTTCTCCGACTATAACCAGATATGGATGGTACCGAAGGACGAGGAGAAAACTGCTTTTGTTACTGACCGTGGTTTTTACTGTTATAGGATTATGCCCTTTGAGCTCAAGAATGTAGGGGCAACATACCAACGCTTGGTCAACAAAATCTTCAAGGAGCAGATCGGCCGCAACATGGAGGTGTATGTGGATGACATGCTCGTCAAAAGCTGAGCTTCTATAAACTACCTCGCCAACCTCGAAGAGACCTTTGGTGCACTCAGGAAGCACAAGATGAAGTTGAACCCGACCAAGTGCACCTTTGGTGTGACCTCAGGGAAGTTTCTGGGGTTTACGATGTCAAGACGCGGGATTGAAGCAAATTTAGAGAAAATCCGAGCTATTCAAGAGATGACTGCTCCAAAAACAATCAAAGAATTTCAGCGCTTGACTGAAAAGTGGCGTTCCTAAATCGCTTCGTCTCGAGATCGGCCGAGCGATGCATGCCCTTCTTTCAAGTTCTCAAGCAACCAAAGAACTTCTGCTGAATGATGGAGTGCCAATGGGCGTTTGAGGAGCTCAAAAATTACCTCGGCTCACCCCCATTGCTAGCAAAGTCCGAATCTGGAGAAGAATTGTTCTTGTACCTAGCAATCTTCCTGGTGGCTTTGGCAGCAGTCCTGGTCAAGGAGGAAGCGAAGATGCAGTGATCAGTCTACTACATAAGCTGGGTCCTGAGGGATGCAGAGATCAGGTACTCTAAGATGGAGAAATTGACCTACTCTTTTCTAATTGCTGCCAGGAGACTCCGACCTTACTTTCAAGGGCACACCGTAACGGTTCTCACGGATCAACTAATAAAAGCAGTCCATTGAATGGATGCTTTCGGAAGAATCGCAAAATGGGTGATCGAGCTCCGGAGTTTGACATCAATTATTGACCCAGGCCATTGATCAAAGCCTAGATACTGGTAGATTTTATAGTAGAATGTACCATTTCAGATGATGCCGAGCTTAAATAGAACAAGATTGGGGCTCTGTTGTCACAACCGAGCCCCTCCGAAGAGAGTGCCGACCTTTCTGAAGGTTTTTGGGTCCTTTACGTGGATGGTTCGTCCAACTCCGCTGGAGCAGGTGCGGGGTTAGTTTTAGTCAGCCCTGAGGGAGTCATCGTCGAGTACGCGCTATGCTTCGAATTTCCTGCAACTAATAATAGGGCCGAATATGAAGCACTGATCGTCGGATTAAAATAGCAAGAGTTAAAAGTAGATCGGCTTCAAGTTTACAGTAATTCCTAATTAATGGTCAGCCAAGTTAGTGGCAACTGTGAAGCGCGGAAGGAAAGTATGATGAAATATCTTGAGAAAGTAAAGGATTTGACTTCGGTCTTTGGTAGTTTTGGCATTTGACAGATTCCGAGGGCAGAAAATATAAGAACCGACTTCCTCTCTAAATTGGCCACTTCAGCCACAGCCGAACTATCCAAAGAAGTATTTTTTGAAACTCTAAAATGCCCAAGCTCGGAGGAATCACAGTTCGTTATGCAGACGGAGTTCGAGCTGAGTTGGATCGATCCGTTAGTTGTTTATCTCAAAGAGGAAGTTCTTCGTGATCCGAAAGAAGCTCGAAAATTCAGAAATCAAGCCTTCCGATACGTTTTGTATGAGGGCATGTTGTATAAGAGGTCGTATTTGCTGCTGCTGCTGAGATATCTCCGACCTTCAGAGGTCGACTTTGCATTATGGGAAGCGCGTGAGGGAATTTGTGGAAGTCATGTAGGAGTCAGGTTTCTATCACAAAAACTACTTCGGCAATGGTACTATTGGCCAACCTTATACCACGATTCTATGGAGTATGTCAAGAAATATGACTGCTGTCAGAAGAATGCAAACCTATAAAGACAGCCGTCCTCCGAGCTTACTCCACTAAGCGCACCTTGGCCATTTGCGCAGTAGGGAATGGATATATTTGGCCTTTTTTCGACGACATTTGGGCAACGAAAGTTTCTCCTGATCGCGATCGACTACTTTACCAAATGGATCGAAGCCGAACCACTAGCAAAAATTACCGAAACCAAGGTACAGGACTTCGTTTGGAAGTCAATCGTTTGTCGGTTCGGTTTGTTCCGAACTCTCATAACAGATAACGGGCGACAGTTCGCTGGGACGAGGTTCGTCGAGTTCTGTGAAGATCTAAACATGTCCCATAACTTCACATCGGTAGCTCACCCATAGGCAAATGGGGAAGCTGAAGTGACCAACCGGATCCTGCTGCAAGACATCAAGATAAGGCTCGATAGAGTAAGAGGGGCCTGGGTGGACGGACTCTACCACGTCCTCTGGGCGTACCGAACTACTCAAAGGCTACCGACTGGAGAAACATCATTCGCCTTGACTTTCGGAACAGAGGCAGTCATCCCAATCGAGCTTAAGCTCCCATCAGCGCGGGTCATGGCCTTCAATGAGCAGCGTAACTCACAGGACCTTAGAGTCAACCTCGACCTGCTGGAAGAAAAAAGAGAGGACGCCTAGGTTCGGATGGCGGCCTACAGGCGAAGGATGGTCCGATACTATAACTCCAAAGTTAGAGGTAAAATATTCAGAGTGGGGGACTTAGTGCTTCGGCGAGCCGCCATTTCTCAGCCTCAGAACCAGGGGAAGCTTTCCCTGAATTGGGAAGGCCCATATAAAGTAGAGGAGGTTGTCTGGTCCGGAACTTATCGCCTGAAGGAGCTCGGAAGGAAGACGCTCCTACGACTTTGGAATTCAGAAAATCTGAGGATGTACTACTAGTAATTTTTCATCAATAAAACTCTTTCATTTTAATGTTATTGTTTGTTGGTGCAAAAACTGTGATGACAAGAAAAAAGCAACCAATAATGGTCATGTTAGAAATAGGAGGAGAACCTCGTCCTAACGTGAGCAAAGTCGAAGACCTCGTTTATTTTAGACGAAATGGGGGGAGAGGTCTTAACAACGACCCTTATGTGCTCCCCACAGCTCGTTAGGAATAGGAGGAGAACCTCGTCCTAACGTGAGCAAAGTCGAAGACCTGAGTTCCTGACGAGATGGGAGCCCTTATGTGCCCCCACAGTCCGTTAGGAACAGGAGAGAACCTCATCCTAACGCGAGCAAAGTTGAAGACTGAGGCCCTAACAACGATCCTTATGTGCCCCCAGTCCGTTAGGAACAGGAGGAGAACTTCGTCCTAACGTGAGCAAAGTTGAAGGCCTCGTTCATTTTAGATGAGGTGAGAGAAGAAGCCCTAACAATAATCCTAAATATGCCCCTACAGTCTGTTAGGAACAGGAGAACCTCGTCCTAGCATGAGCAAAGGTCGGAACCCCGTAGACCAAAGACGTGGAGAAGGAAGGAAGCTCGATGGAGAATCCTTATACGTGCTTTCCTACGACAACATGACTACGTCAAATGCGAAAGGTAGAACCTTATCCTAGTTTGCAAGAGAGATCTTAGATCGACGTCCATAATAAGCACGACATCCACAACGAGCTTGACGTCCGCAACAAGCAGCAAGTACGGAAACTTGGGATCAGAATTCTCTCCCGAGCTTCAACTTCAACCTCGGCTGGAGACAAGATCTTCTCCGAGTTTCAACTTCAACGTCAACCTCGGTTGGAGACAAGATCTTCCCCGAGCTTCAACTTCAACATCAACCTCGGCTGGAGATAAGATTTCCTCCGAGCTCCAACCCTTCAACAGGAGATAAGATCTCTTTCGAGCTCCAGTCCTTCAACAGAAGATAAGATCTTCCCCGAACTTCAACTTCAATCTCGGTTGGAGATAAGATCTCCGAGCTTCAACCTGAACTAGTGCAGAGTTCGGAAGAGGACTTCGGCAGTCATCATTTTTGTACTTTCTTCAAATTTCGAACTTGAAAGTGGGGGGACTATTATTGGGGATAAATTCCGTTACCGCCGAAGTCCAGTCTGATGCTTAGTCTAATGCAACTGATAATCACGGAAGAGCTTCGATCGAAAATTCTCCTCTAGCGGTCGGATCCCAGTCGAACTCCTTCCAGCGGTCGAAACCTAGCCTAACTCTCCTAGCGGCTGAACTTCTTTCGGACTTCAGCTGAACTACTCCCAGGCTTCTCCATCAGTCGGATTCCTACAGGAACCGAATACCTTCCGAACTCCTCCAACAGTTGGACTTCAGGAGTCAAACTCCTTTCGGACATCTCCTTCAGTCGGATTCCTTCAGGAGCTGAACTTCTTCTGGACATCTCCTTCAGTCCGATTTCTCTAGGAGCCGAACTTCTTCCGAACTCCAACAGTCGGATTCCTCTAGGAGCCGAACTCCTTCCGGATTGCTCCTTCAGTCGGATTCCTCCAGGAGTCGAACTCCTTCCGAACTCCTCCAATAGTTGGATTCCTTCAGGAGTCGAACTTCTTTCGGACTTCTCCTTCAGTCGGATTCCTTCCTCCAGGAGTCGAACTCCTTTCGGACTTCTTCTTCAGTCGGATTCCTTCAGGAGTCGAACTTCTTCCGAACTCCTCCAGCGGTCGGATTTTTTCAGGAGCCGAATTTCTTCCGAACATCTACTTCAGTCGGATTCCTCCAAGAGTCGAACTCCTTCCAGATTTCTCCAGCAGTTTGATTTCTCCAGGAGCCAAACTTCTTTCAGATTTCTCTAGGAGCCAAACTTCTTCTGAACTCTTCCAACAGTTGAATTCCTCCAGGAGCTGAACTTCTTTCGGACTTCTCCTTCAGTCGAATTCATTCCTTCAGGAGCCGAACTCCTTTCGGACTCCTTTAGTAGGATTCCTCCAGGAGTCGAACTCCTCCAGCGATCGAATTTCTTCAAGAGCCGAACTTCTTTCGGACATTTCCTTCAGTCGGATTTCTTCAAGAGCCGAATTTCTTTCGAACTCTTTCAGCGGTCGGATTTCTTCAGGAGCCAAACTTCTTCCGGACATCTTCTTAAGTCAGATTCCTCCAGGAGCCGAACTTCTTCCGAACTCTTGCAACAGTCGGATTCCTCCATGAGCTAAATTCCTTACGGACTTTTCCTTCAGTCGTATTCCAAACACCTGCTTCCTCCGGATAGTTACGACTGTCATACTCTTCAGTTCTTCGCCTCTTCACTAATCTCTTTGATCTGCTGGCCTCTTTACGCTGAAGTTCCCCAGAGATAGTGTTGATGATATCGAGAGACGGCCGATCTTCTTGTTGTTCCTCTCTTCTTGGTGTTTCAGGCTGCGACAATGCCCTTAGCTGATCTTTCCGTCCTTCAGACCGACGTCGCTGGAATCGGCCGAGTCTGCCTCGTCTGATGAGCTTCTCGATCTCATCTTAGAGCTGAATACATTCTTCAGTATCATGACCGTGGTCACGATGATAAAGGTAGAACTTGTTAGGATTGCGTTTGCTGAGGTGAGTACGCATCCTTTCCAGTCTCGGTAGTTGCTTCCTGATTTCTATCAGTACTTAGGTTTTTGGAGCATTGAGAGGGGCATAGTTGTGAAATTTTCGGAGGAGAGAACCCCACCACACCCTTCTTTCGGGGCTTCCCTGCTTTCGAGCCTGGGGAGGAGTTCGGGCTCGCTTGCGCTCAGAGAGAGTTCGGGAGCGCGGTCGAGCTTCACTCGACTTTCTTTCCTCAGTCGGCCCGCTTGGCTTGTCGATTCGCCGCTCTCCAATGGCTTCATTATCCTTGGCCTTGAAGGCCTCTTCAGTTGGGGCATAATCTTCAGCTCGAGCCAACATATCGACAAAGTCCCTCGGGTACTTTTTCAGGAAGAACAACAAATCATTCTTCTGAAGGCCGTCCTTGAGTGCGGCCATTGCAACCGACTGGTCCAAGTTCCGAATCTCCAATGTAGCAGCATTAAACTAGGTGACATAAGTCAGGATGGATTCTCTCTCCTACTTGATGTTCATAAAAAAATCCAAACTTCGGCTGCTAATGAAATGAGCCGCAAACTGATGGCTCATCTGATCAAAGAAAAAGATGGTACCCGACTTAAGAGCTGAGTACCAATTTCTGACGGCTTTCTTGAGGGTGGATGGAAAAGTTCGGCACAAAATTGCGTCTAGCGCGCCATGGAGTAGCATCATGGTCCGAAAGGCCTTTAGGTGATCGATCGGATCAGAAGTTCCGTTGTAGCTTTCAAGTTGGGAAAGTTTGAAGTTCGGCTGAAAAAGCTCTTGCATAATTCGGAAAGAGAAAGGAGGATCGGTACAGACGTCGTCATGGAGAGCCCGGGCGACGTGGCGGAGATCTTCAATCCATCGGCTCATTTTCTGGAGCCTTTGATTCAGGAGATCTTCACGATCGTTGATCTTCAGAGTTTTCTGATGGGATGGGAGCAAAGTTTTATCCAGGTTGAATCATGGTTCGAGCAATGGCTTTCCATCCTATTTTTTCTTTTCGGAGGTCACCAGTCGGCTAGCCCGAGTTGACCGTCTCCCAATCGGATCATGAGGCTCCGGAAGAGCTTGCTCCAGTTGAATTGACGTCGGAGCTTGTCGATGTATGGCCTGCATCGCCTTCGTGAGATCGTGAACTTGCTGGACCAGCAGGTTGAACTGCTTCGCATCCACTATGGCTGCAGGTGGAGCTTGAGTTACCGGAGCTGGAGTGGGAATGGATTGATTTGGATGGGATTTGGCTGCAGAGGTCGTTGATCGTCGAGTCGAAGCTTTCCTGGGAGGCACTTTTGTTTTTATTTTTATTTTTTTCGGAAAGAACTCTAGAGAAGAAGAAGACTACTGAGCACTCGTTTAAGATCAAGGGAACCTCAGGAACAGAGGGCCCTTCCTCCAGCGTTAATCCTATTGGTGCAGAATCTGGTTGATGTCGGATCGAGCTGGAGTTGGGGAAGATGAGGTCGTTGTCGGTGAGATGCAAAACAAAGTCCTGTCCGGAGTCGGTGGTGATGGTTCTGGTAGGATCCTCCGACGATCAAGTCAGCTCTTCTGGCCAATAGAAATGGAGTGCGCTCGGGTATGAATTCAGCAGAATTTTGGGGGAGTTAAGAGTTTAGAGAAAACGTATCTGGAGGATCCTTTTTTATAGACGGAGCTTATTGTAACCGTCTGGTAGTGGGCCGCTCTGGGCCACGTGGAATTTATTACGGAGAGTAGTGTTGCTCGTAATAAATCGATAATGACAGTCGTAACTGTCCGTTAGTAGGGTTGCCTATAGTAGACTGATAAATGACAGTCGTAATCGTCCGGAGAAAGTAGGCGTTCGGAATTCGACTGAAGGAGAAGTCTGTAAGAAGTTCGGCTCTTAGAGAAATCTGACTGAAGGAGATGTCCGGAAGGAGTTCGGCTCCTGAAGAAATTCGATCGTTGGAGGAGTTCGGAAGGAGTTTGGCTCTTGGAGGAATCCGACTGAAGGAGATATTCGGAAGGAGTTCGGCTCATGAAGAAATTCGACCGCTGGAGGAGTTTGGAAGGAGAAGTTTGGAAGGAGTTCGGCTCCTGGAGGAATTCAACTGTTGGAAGAGTTCGAAAGGAGTTCGGCTCTTGGAGGAATCCAACTGAAGGAGATGTCCGGAAGAATTCGGCTCCTGGAGAAATCTGGAAGGAGTTCGGCTCCTGGGAGAATCCGACTGCTGGAGGAATCCAGAAGGAGTTCGGCTTTTTGGGGAATCCGACTGAAGGAGATGTCCGAAAGGAGTTCGGCTCCTGAAGAAATTTGAAAGGAGTTCGGCTCCTGGAGAAATTCGACTGCTGGAGGAATCCGGAAGGAGTTCGGCTCTTGGAGGAATCTGACTGAAGGAGATGTCCGAAAGGAGTTCGGCTCCTGAAGAAATTCGACTGTTGGAGGAGTTTGGAAGGAGTTCGGCTCCTGGAGGAATCCGACTATTTGAGGAGTTCGGAAGGAGTTCGATTCCTGGAGGAATTCGATTGAAGGAGATGTTCGGAAGGAGTTCGGCTCCTGGAGAAATCCAGTTCGGCTCCTGGAGAAATCCGACTCCTGGAGAAATCTGGAAGGAGTTCGACTTTTGGAGAAATCCGACTGTTGGAGGAGTTCGGCTCCTGTAGGAATCCGACTGATGGAGAAGTCTAGGAGTAGTTCGGCAGCCTGGGAGTAGTTCAGCTGAAGTCCGAAAGAAGTTCGACCGCTAGGGGAGTTAGACTGGGTTTCGGCTGTTCGAAGAAGTTCGGCTGGGGTCCGACCGCTGGAGGAGAATTTCTGATCGAAGCTCTTTCGTGATTACCAGTTGTATTAGGCTAAGCATCAGGCTGGACTTCGACGGGAGCGTGGTTTATCTCCAACAATTATCAATATTGATTCTCAGCAGCTCCGATCCCCATTGACCCATTTCATTCCAGGATAGCATCCATGCCCTTAAGATGTCAGCCTCTTAGTCCCTTGAGGATCTAGAAGATATGTAGGGTTTGCTTGCCCCTCATAGCAGTTGTTGGTGCAGAAACTGGTCGTCGCCAGAATCCGCTGGAGTGGAGGTGGACGAGGTCGCCACCGGAGACCTGCAAAACAAAGTTCCGTTCGGAGCCGGTGGAGGGCGACTCTGGCAGGACCCTCCGACGATCAAGTCAGCTTTGGCCAATAGGAATGGAGTGCTCGGGAATGAGTTTCGCGGAGCTTAGAGTTTAAAGCTTTGAGATTAGAGATCCGAGTTAGCATATCTGGAGGGTCCTTTTTATAGATGGAGCTTGATTGATGGTGATGGCCATACCGCTTGCTGGCGGGCCGCATGGAGTTCGGTATGGAGAGGAAGGCGTCGTCCGGCAGATAGCGACAGCCATACTGGTAGGTCATGGGCCGCATGGGGCTGGTTACGGAGAGAGTGGTGTCGTCAGTAGTGGTGGCCATGTCGTTCGGTCTCATCGCCTGTGGCAGACTGATGGCGACAGTTTGTCCAGAGGAGTTTGGACTTATAGAGGAGTTCGGCCGAAGGGAAGCTCGGAAGGAGTTTGGCTCCTGTAGGAGCTCGGTCGGAGGAGAAGCTCGGAAGGAGTTCGGTTGGAGGAGTGCGGAGAAAGTTCGGCTCTCATATGCGTCTAGCTGGAAGAATGCGGAGGGAGTTCGGCTCTCGCGGGAGTCCAACTGAAGCTCGACCGCTGGAGAGTTCGGCTAAGGCCCGGCCGCTGGGAGTCCGAAGGAGCTCGGCCGCTGAGGAGCTCGGTCGGTTGAAGGAGTTCGGCTAAGATTCGTCCGCTGAAGCTCTTCCACGGCTATCGGTTGCATTAAGCTAAGCATCGAACTTGACTTCGACAGGAGTGGGGTTTATCCCCAACAATAGTCCTCCGTACTTCCGAGTTCGAAACTCGAAGGGAGTGTAGAAAAGGAGATTGCCGAAGTCCTCTTTTGGGCTCCGTGCTGATTCAGGTTGAAACTCGGGGGAGATCCCATCTCCAGCCAAAGTTGATGTTAAAGTTGAAGCCCAGGGGAGATCTCCTCTTGCTTCGAGGTTGAAGTAGATCTCGTCTCCTGCGGTCGAGGTCGGAGGTTGAGCTCCTCGGGGGCGATATTGTCTCCAGTAGCCGAGGTTGCCTCAGGGGAGATCTAATCTCAGGGCGAGGTTGTCTCCAATTTTATCTCAGGCCGAGGGTTGGCTCGAGTGACCTGGTCGAGGTTGTCTCCGATCTTATCTCAGGCCGAGGTTGGCTCGGGCGCTTTGGCCGAGGTTGCCGCGGACCCTCGGGGGAGATCTGATCTCAAAGCGAGGTTGTCTCCGATCTTATCTCAGGTCGAGGTTGGCTCAGGCGCTCTGACCGAGGTTGCCGCAGACCCTCGGAGGAGATCTTATCTCCTACGGTCGAGGTTGATGCGGGCGCTCGGGGGAGATCTTATCTCCAGCCGAGGTTGATGGAGATCCTATCTCCTGTAGACTTTGGAGCTCGGATTTAGACTTTGCTTGCGTTAGGACGAGGTTCTTCTCCTGCTCCTAATGGGCTGTGGGGGCACATAAGGGCCATTGTTAGGGCCTCTTCCCCCATCTTGTCTAAGGTGAACGAGGCCTTCGACTTTGTTCGCATTAGGACAAGGTCCTCCTGTTCCTAACGGGCTGTGGGGGCACATAAGGGACCGTCGTCCTCTTCTCCCATCTCATCTAAGGTGAACGAGGCCTTCGACTTTGCTCGCGTTAGGATGAGGTCCTCCTCCTATTCCTAACGGGCTGTGGGGGCACATAAGCGGACCATTGTCCGAGCCTCTCCCCCCATCTCGTCTAAGGTGAACGAGGCCTTCGACTTTGCTCGCGTTAGGACGAGGTCTTCCTCCTGTTCCTAACGGGCTGTGGGGGCACATAAGGGTCCATTGTCCGGGCCTCTCCCCCCATCTCGTCTAAGGTTAACGAGGCCTTCGACTTTGCTCGCGTTAGGACGAGGTCTCCTCCTGTTCCTAACGGATTGTGGGGGCACATAAGGACCGTCGTCCGAGCCTCTCCCCCATCTCGTCTAAGGTGAACGAGGCCTTCGACTTTGCTCGCGTTAGGACGAGGTTCTCCTCCTGTTCGTAACAGACTGTGGGGGCACATAAGGGCCGTTGTCTGGGCCTCTCCCCCCATCTCGTCTATGGTGAACGAGGCCTTCGGTTTTGCTCGCGTTAGGGCCGTGGACAAGGTTGTTCGTTGCTCGGAAGAGATCTCATCTCTAGCTGGGGTTGACGCGGTCGCTCGGAAGAGATCTTATCTCTGGCCGAGGTTGTCATGGTCACTCGGGAGAGATCTTATCTTTGGCCGAGGTTGACGCGGTCGCTCGGGAGAGATCTTATCTCTGGCCGAGGTTGTCCGCGGTCGCTTGAGAGAGATCTCATCTCTAGCCGAGGTTGTCGCTCGGAAGAGATCTTATCTCTAGCCGAGGTTGTCAGCGGTCGCTTGGAGAGATTTATCTCTGGCCGAGGTTGACTCGGTCGCTCGGAAGAGATCTTATCTCTAGCTGAGGTTGTCCACGGTCGCTCGAGAGAGATCTTTAGTCGAGGGTCGCTGAGGTTGAAAGTGGTCGCTCGGAGAGATCTTATCTCTAGCCGAGGTTGACTCGGTCGCTCGGGAGAGATCTTATCTCTGGCCGAGGTTGTCAGCGGTCGCTCGGGAGAGATCTTATCTCTACCCGAGGTTGACTCGGTCGCTCGAGAGAGATCTTATCTCTAGTCGAGGTTGATGGTCTTTGACCTGCTCGTGTTAGGACGAGGTTTTCCTCCTGTTCCTAATACGGTGACTATTGACTGCTTCTTTCCTATCATCGCATAGTTTTTATACCCAGAAACAATATTATTGAAGGGAAAGAATTTTACCGAGGGGAAGTTATGGGCAGCACATCCCCGTTTCAGGGACGTGGGGGCATTGTTCCTCCGAATTTTCTTGGGCAGCAAGGTCCAGGCTGGACGACCTCCTCTATCTCGTGCTGGCCTTCTCAATTTGGAGCAAGCTTCTCTTGGCTTTGTCGCTGGGAGACGACGAATCGCCGATGTACCAAGCTCCTCCCAGGGATAACGTTGATGACGCCGCGAGGCGGCCGACCTCCTTGTCGTTTCTGGCTACGGCAGCGCCCTTGGCCGATCTTCTCCTACTTCAGACTGGCGTCGGAGGAATTTATCCAGCTGTCCATTTCTGACGAGCTCCTTAATTTCTTCTCAGAGCTGAATGTATTCCTCAGTGTTGTGGTCGTAGTTGCGATGGTCGGGGCATTACTTGCTTTGATTGCGCATGTTTTGGGGAGGCCGGAGTTCTTCTGGTCTTGGCAGTTGGTTCTTAACTTTCATGAGAATTTAAGTTCGAGGAGCGTTGAGGGGGCGTGGTTGTGGAACCTTTTGAGAGGAGGACTTCTTCATGCCCTTTTGTCGGAGCTTCCTTGGTGGTGAGCTCGAGAAGTTCGGGCCTTGCTTACCCTGGGGAGGTCGTGAGCGCGGTCGAACTTCTTGTGAAATCTTCTGTGGGAGAACTTCATGCTTCTTAGTCGGGACTTCCTTGACGACGAGCTCGAGGGGGAGCTCGGCCTGGCTTGCCTGAACTTCATTCCACCTCCTGTGAATTCTTTGTAGGGGCTTCCTTGAAGACATACTCGAGGGGGAGTTCGGCCTCGCTTGCGCTGGGGTGGTCGTGAGTGCGGCTGAACTTCATTCCACCTCCTGTGAGATCTTTGTAGGGGGTTTCATTGATGACATACTCGAGGGAGAGTTCGGCCTCACTTGCGCCGAACTTCACTCCGCCCTCTTGTGAAGCTTTCGTCGGAAGAACTTCATGCCCCTTTGTCGGGGCTTCCTTGACGGCGAGCTCGAGGGGAAGTTCAGCCTCGCTTGCGCTGGAGAGGTTGTGAACGCGGCCGAACTTCGTTCCGCCTCTTTGTGAGACCTTCTGCGGGAGAACTTCTGCTCTCCGTTTCTTCTTTTTAAGAGCGATTGGTATGCCCAAATGCTTTTTCTTAAGGCCGATTCCTCGCATCCTCATGACGGATTTGCTGGCAAAGTCTCTGTCGGAGGTTGTCGCACGATCTGCATCATCACGGTGGGGCCACGAATCCGACCAGCAGGTTGAACTGCTGCACATCTGCGGTGGCTTCGGGTGGAACCTGGACTGCCGAGGCTGAAACGGGAGCAGATGGACCTAGTGTGGAGGCCGCCGATCGTCGAGTCGAAGCTTTCCTGGGAGGCATTTTCTCTTTGGAAAAGAACTCTAGAGAGGAAGAAGAGAGATCTCTGGAGAGGGGAGAGAGAAATCGTCGCCGAGCATCCTTTAAGAATAAGAGGACCTTGAAGGTTCAATGCCCTTTCTCTAGCGCCAATCTGTTAGTGCAGAAACTGGTCGTCGCCGGAATCCGCTGGAGTGGAGGTGGATGAGGTTGCCACCGGGGATCTGCAAAATAAAGTGCTGTTTGAAGCTGGTGGGGGTCGGCTCTAGCAGGACCCTCCGACGATCAAGTCGACTTTGGTAAATAGGAATGGAGTGCTCGGAAATGAGTTTCGCGGAGCTTAAAGTTTAAAGCTTTGAGATTAGAGATCCGAGTTAGCATATCTGGAGGGTCCTTTTTATAGGCGGAGCTTGATTGATGGTGACGGCCATACCGCCTGCTGGCGGACCGCTCGAGGGCCGCATGGAGTTCGGTACGGAGAGGAAGGCGTCGTCCGGCGGATAGCGATAGCCATACTGGTAGGTCATGGGTCGCATGGGGCTGGTTACGGAGAGAGTGGTGTCGCCAGTAGTGGTGGCCATGTCGTCCGGTCTTGTTGCCTATGGCAGACTAATGGCGACAGTTCGTCCAGAGGAGTTTGGACTTATAGAGGAGTTCGGCCGAAGGGAAGCTCGAAAGGAGTTCGGCTCCTGTAGGAGCTCGGCCGGAGGAGAATTTGGAAGAAGTTCGGCTGGAGGAGTGCGGAGAAAGTTCGGCTCTCGTAGGCGTTTGGCTGGAAGAGCGTGGAGGGAGTTCGGCTCTCGCAGGAGTCCGGCTGAAGCTTGGCCGCTGGAGAGTTTGGTTAAGGCCCGACCGCTGGGAGTCCGAAGGAGCTCGGCCGCTAAGGAGTTCGGTCGGCTGAAGGAGTTCGGCTAAGATCCGTTCGCTGAAGCTCTTCCGCGGCTACCGGTTGCATTAAGCTAAGCATCGAACTGGACTTCAGTAGGAGCGGAGTTTATCCCCAACAGCAGTCAATAACCTCTCTTCCTGCTTATTGTTGCCCCTTTTGGGGGAAGATTTGAGTGGAATTTGTTCCTCCCCCAAACAGCTGATTTTGCTCTGGTTATATGTGTTTGACCATTAAACATGGAATCTTTATCAAATTTTTCTTTGAAAGGGTGATGATTTGGTGTGCAACTACAAGAATATGACAAATTTGTGCCCATTTGGATGGCAAGTTTCAAAAAGTTGCTTTCATATCAGGTGTCATCTTTGTTAGCGGTAAATTCTAGTCCTCAATCCATCAAAAAATTATTGTATGTTGCTAGAAATGGCAAATCCACATCCTGCCCAGCTATTTGATCCTCCTTAGCCATCCCACTCATCAAATGCAAAGTATAGATAGAGAAAAGCGGGTGGGTGTATGAACCTATGTTGATTCAGCAATAGGTTTATATGGCCTAGCATGTTGATAGGGCTGGAAGTGGGCTCGGGCCAGCTTTGGATCGGGCTTCGGGCTTAGCTCGAAATTATTTAGGCCATGCTTGGGCCAAAAAATGCTTGGGCCAAAAAATAGAGCCTGTTTTATTTTCGAATCGGGCTCGGGCCTATCTTTGGTCCAGCCCGAGCCCGGCTCGGACCCGATTAAAACCCACCCATGCCCAACATGCCCCCCGCCCCAACCGCCCCCCCTCCCCCCACCCCAACCCTTGCAAACCCCACCTCGAACCTTCGCCCTCCTCGACACCCTGCGAAACAAACCTCTTGCCCTCCCCCGGCCCTCACGAACTCTCCTCCGCTCTCCCTTGGCCCCCTGCGAAACACCCCCTCCTCCGGCCCCGTTGCGCACCCCCCTCCACCCTCCTCCGGCCCTGTGTGCGCACCCCCCTCCCCGTCAACCCCGGGCCCTCGGTCCTCACGAACCCCCTTCCATCCTCCCCGATCTGCCTCCCTCGCACCCCTCCCCCACCTCCGTCATGCCCCTCCTTGCGCTCCATCGCCTCCTCCCCCACCTCCGTTGTGCCACTCCCCCGTGCTCCGGTGCCTCCTCCCCCACAATTCACGCCCCTCTCTCGCCTCCGTCGTGCCCCTCCCATGCTCCGGCGCCTCCTCCCCCATAATTCGCCCCCTCCCCCACCTCCATCGCGCCCCGCCCCTCCCTCCGTTCCCCCCTCCCCACCTCCATCGTGCCCCCTCTGTTGCTCTCCATCATTGCCGCCGCCCTCCCTCCATCGCGCTTTGTCAACGTCACCGCCTCCCTCCATCACGCTCCGTTGTTGCTGCCGACTGCCCCCATCGCCAAGGATGTTGCGGGAGAAGAGTGGGTTGGCCCAATTGGGCTTGGGCTGTATTTTTTTCAAAAAAATTCGGGCCTAAGCCCGGTCCGAAGCCCAAAATCTTATTTCGGGCCGGGCTCGGGCAGGGGTATGGCCTAGCCCAGTTCCAGCCCTAAATGTTGAATAGCTCATTTACGTAAATGGCACCAACCCAATGTCAGCTACAGAGACTAGCCTGGCATGGGCCAGAGCTCATAATCTTGGTCTTCATAGTGTTTCTTTATGATATTTTTGTATTTGAGTTAATGATTCTTCTTTAAGGAAAGTCCATTGTAAGACCTATAAAAAGAAGGCCATTACCCAGTTATGGTCCTAGCAATCCAGATCATGGGAAGAACAAACTGCAGACAGAATAAGCTACCAATTCAGGTCAATGCTATTGTTATCATTCACTTTTGCTTTATTTTCCATTGTGCAACAGTGAGATATACAATCTAAGGAATGTTAAGCGAATTTATGTCACAGTCAATGGATGGAAAAAAAATATGTTGGTCAATTTTGTATTTCATACTATTAATTTTATTTTCGGAGTCAACTGTCTAGTGCAATGCTTTTTATGTCATTTGAATTCATTCAGACAGTTTTGGTAGGGTGAAGGACATCTTCAATATTTAAGAACTGCTTTTAATCTATCCTAGACTTCATACAGAAGGAACTTAGATTCATGTGTTCATATAGACTCCATGAAGTTTATTTTTGGCATAGTTCATAGAACAACATATGGGTTGACATTGAGATGAAATTCCATATTCAATGGCAGACATCTCCTATATTCAGTTGCCACTCTTTCTACTGGTCATTGCCCCTTTTGGGGGAGGATCTAGGTGGAATTTGTTCCTTCCCAAACCCCTGACGAGCATTAGTCATGTAATGTTTAGCAAAACTTTCTTGGAAAAAATGATGATTTCAGTATTTGGTTTCATGAATTGACAAATGTGTGCACATTTGGACAACAAGTTTCAAAAAAAAAGCTTTCATGCACTCACCACCTTTGTAATGGTGAATTTTTGTCCTCAATCCATTTTAGAGTCATTTTTGTTACTTGAAATGGCAAATTCATCTCCCACCCAGCTCTTCAATCCTCTGCAGCCATTGCATTCTTCAAATTGCAAAGCAGAGAGAGAGAGAGAGGTGGGTGGTGTTTACTGAGCTAGTGAGCTGTATCAACCAGTGCTGATTCAGCAACAGGTTGATATGGCCCAGCGCCATCTAACATTGAGCGGCTCACTCTGTACATGGTGCTGTTTATAGTATTTTTTAATGATTTTTTATCTATTTGAGTCCATGATGCTTCTTTAATGGTAAATCCATCATAAGACCTATAAAAGCAAAACTAATTTCCTTTCAATAATTATTTTAAATTATTGGAAAAGAGGTTGCCTTTTTTCTTTTGAAATTTTCTCTTTGCCTGGTGATGTAATCCAAGTTATCTGTTTGTGGCAATCTGTTATCTTTGCACTGCTGCTTGCATTCAAAATTTCCTCAAGATAAGCTGGGACTTCAATTTTTTGTCTAGGAAGAGATGCACTGCTATTGTTAATTTGTTATAATACATTTTTACTTTTTGATCTCATTATGCAATTCATTCTGAAATTCAGGTTATTGTAATGGCTTGGAAAATATGTGGGGTTCTTAAAATTTAGAAAATTCTTTTCTTTGCTACATGCATCTTTTCTAACATAAGTCTATGATTGAGTCAGAGATGGGAGCTGGGTTTTACTGATGAATGTTATTCTTGTGTTGATTATTTAATCATTGATTTTGTTGAATTTCCAGATAAAATATTCATAATTAGCTTGATACAGTATAGTGAGCACATAGTATGTCTTGTGGAGCATCAGCTGAAACCATATTAATTATTGACTTTTTCTTTCTTGATTTTCTTATAGAACTTTTTTATCCAAAATATTTGTTGAATCTTTACATCTATACATTTTTCTGCACATTAATTTGCAATAATTCGGTGGCTATTCTCATGCTTATATACAAGTGCATATGCATGCGCATTTCTAGGGGCAGGCACACTTTCACCTGAAAGATGGGACATCCATGCATACCAGATATCTTGGCCTGTAATTGCTTTGTGTGATTATTGCAATATCGTTTATGTGATCAGTATTATCTTAGTCCCAAAAGCTGTTTCCATTTTTCTATTTTCTGCAATTAAATGGCATAATTATACTTGACAAGAATAATGACGGCTGCTGCTGCTGATTTTTCCATGTCTAGTGTCATCTCTCTTCTATAGATGGAGAATTTTCATTATTCAAACCTGATTTATTGTTCCCTTTTCTAGTCTATTGTGAAACAGCTGTTCTAGAAAACCATTTCTCTTGAACTTGAACTTTAAAATGACATATTCAATTCATCTAATTCCACCGATGCGACACTGACATTCTTTTCTTCTCTGCTTTAATAATATTGTTACAGTTCTTCTTCCAATTAAAGGGCATGAACATGTGACAAATTTGAGAATGATGTGATGAAGTTTTCTTTTGAATATACAGGAGAAATGGCTCTTCTTGTGGAAGGCTTGGGGGTAGGGGGTGAGACATCCATTGAAGAGTACATAATTGGCCCTGCTAATGAGCTTGCTGATGACCATGGAGAAACTGCTGATGAGGAATGGATTACACTGTATGGGCCTGATGGGGGTCTCTCCTGGGTTGCCCGGCCTGTGAAGGGACAAAGTACCCTTGGAAGTGCACTTGCATTTGTCTCTCGCCAAGGTAGCATGGAGTCTCAGGGTAATACTCTTAAGGATCCTCTGGTCATTCTTTTTGGGAGTGTTCATGAGAAGTTACCGGAAATGGGAAGCTTGAGAAGCACACTCTTTCCAAATTTTGGCAGCATGTTTAATGTGGCGGAGCAGCAAGCCAAAACTGAGCAGTGGGATGAGGAGAGTCTTCAAAGGGGGGGTGAAGGTTATGCATCTGATGCTGGAGGAGCTGATACGGATGACAACTTGCAGAGTCCACTCCTCTCTCGCCAAGCAACAAGCATGGAAGGGAAGGATATTGCCCCACTGCATGCTGGCCATGGGACTGTTCTAAGTATGAGGCAAAATAGCAGTCTCATGCAAGGGAATGCTGCAGAATCAGTCAGTAGCATGGATATTGGTGGAGGATGGCAAGTGGCTTGGAAATGGCCTGAGAGAGAAGGTGCGGATGGGAAGGAGGGAGGCTTCAAAAGAATCTATCTGCACCAAGAAGGTGTCCCTGGTTCAATGAGGGGATCCCTTGTTTCGCTTCCAGGAGCTGAAGTCCCAGGATATGGTGGATTTGTCCACACTGCTGCTTTGGTAGGCCAGCCTGCTCTTTATTCAAAGGAGCTAATGGACCAGCATCCAGTTGGGCCAGCGATGGTTCATCCATCGGAGACAGCTGCTAAGGAGCCAAGGTGGGCAGATCTTCTTGAACCTGGAGTCAGACATGCTTTGTTCGTGGGAGTTTTGCTTCAAATCCTTCAGCAGGTAACTTCTACTGTGGGTAAACAAATATTATAAATACTGATTTATTTATACCTTCTGAGTGATCTAAAATATGCTTATGTTCATACTTTGATTGATGCTGATCTAGTTTCTAATCCTTCCCAGATTTAGAGTAACTACCTCATCTTCTTGGTTTTGAGTAGTCTTCTTGGTGCTGAGCCAACCGGCCATCAAACTTATGTACTTTCAGATGTTTAGAGATTTAGTTCCTTCCAAGCATTTAATATACTCTCTTGCTGATTTCTATCTTCTGTTGATTTTTTTTTTTAAAAAATATGTAGAACTTCTTTCAGCAAAAGTTATTAAGTCTGCATATTCTAAACATTCATTATCTTCTTTTAAACTAGTTCTGCATGTAATGTCTGCAAATTTCATTACTTTTTCATATATTGCCACTTATTTATTTTCATTTTCATGATAAGGTAAAAAAAAAAAAAAAAAACATTGTTGATTTGAGAAAATCAATATATGTTCTATTGCTGTTAAAGTGAGCATAAGGAATTTCAGAAGGAGAAGATGATGGTAAAAAAATTTTGAATGAATGGTTTTGCAATTTCATGGGATAAGATTTAGAAGATAAATGATCATTCTGCTTGTCTATTCCCATTGCACATGGGCATCTATATATCTTTTGGCCACTTCCCTTTTTTAGGAACACAACTCCCTATGGGTTGGAGATGTCGCTTTGGAGACATCTCATAGAACTAGGCTATCATTGATATGATTCATTTGTGCAGGTCCTCTTATCCCTGGAGAGACAAACTTCTTCTGGCTAGCTTGTCAGACTTCTTGACCTTCTTAGTCCTTCATTTTTGAGATCTTACTTCTTTGTTTTTGGGTCACCTGTGACACCTCCTTTGGTTCTTTGCCTTCTTTGTATTTTTCTTATGCTATTTTTCAACTCCACTCTTGTATCCCTGAGATGCCTCTACTTTCCTTCTTTGACGATATTCATCAACAAGCCTTCTGCTCATGCATCCCTTCAACTTCCTACTCCATGTTTTCATCATGATGGTCATGTGGCCTTCATAGGGCTGAAATGAATAGGATGCAGATCAGATACTGGTACATCCATATGAATATCAACTTCTATTTGGTGAATCTAAATATGCATATTTATGTCAATCAGATGCTGAAGTTCTCCATTTCTTTTCTTAGCAGATACAGACACAATTTGTTATCAATTGGAAGCAAACATATTATAGCATTGGATAGGACAAACCTGGTCAGTTAAATATTATTCCACAAACAAATGATTATACAAAAAGTAGAAAATAAATAAATGGCATTTGATCTTAGTCACTGTGAGCTTCGTCAGCATACTGTTATGCAATTTCCTTCATGTTACTTTGCAAGACACTTGGACCCTCAGACTCTTCATGACACTCTGTGACACTTCAAAATCATTGGAGGATCATATTGTCATGGTTATATATTAGCTCTTAGCACTCGTACACAGAAACTACCAGGTTTAAAGTCACATTTAGCTAATATTTTGTTAAATCTACAAATTAAAAACTAGACCAATAAATTATTTGTTATATACATGCATTTCTACATACTTGCAAAGACATCTATCTATGTAGTGTGGTCATGTCCATGTCCAATATTTTGAAGGTTCACTTGTCCAACTCTTTTGGACACTAGGAGACTTGACACTCATGGCATGTCCCGACATTGATTGTCTTGCAATATCTTGCATTCCGTGTGAGGCAACTTCTGATTTCTTGCCTTTGTCTCTTGCCTTCGTGTTGCGTATGCTGCTCCCTTAAGACTATGATGTCATGCGTAGGTTATATTTAAGTGGTAGGTAATTTTGTTAGCTTTTAATTTTTCCCTCTTGTTTTCAATGGACCTTTAAATCCTTATTATTAGTTTACTGAGTAGCCATTGGATATTTTCATAATGGTATATGCTATCACAAACTTCCATTAAGTGATGGGCATAGTTTGGCCTATAATCACATGTGGCTTAGGGAAGTTGTTATGGTCATGTATAACATGAGAACATCAATAGAAACATTGGATTGATGGCATTAATGCAACCTTCTGACACTTGAAATCTGGAAGCAATAATTCTCAAGTAACTATACCATACATTCACATGTTTTTGTTCAACATTATAGAGGCATACATGTGAGACAAAGGGGAAAAAAAAGAAAAAAGGCTCACATTCTGCTTAACAGAAATTGCTAGGATATTTTGAAACTCGTTTTCTAGACCCTACACACTGGATTTGCTTTATAGTTTCTTCCTTCATCTTTACCATTTTAAGCTTTTAACATCCATGATGATCGAGTTTTGCTAGTTTTAACTTTTCCATTTGGTTTTTAGTCATAACAGAATTTGGTCACATTGAAAAAACAAATAGTAGATCTATCTTATCTGCTTAACCATGTCTGACAAAATGATTTAGACTCCAAATTAGTTTAGTTTCAAATTATTTTTATATTTTTTCTTTCTATATGTCATTCTAACACTATCTCCACTAATGCAGTTTGCTGGCATAAATGGCGTTCTCTACTACACCCCTCAGATACTGAAGCAAGCTGGTGTTGATGTTCTTGTTGCAAATATTGGCATCGGTTCTGATTCAGCATCAATCCTTATCTGTGCTCTTACAACCTTGTTAATGCTCCCTTGTATTGGCATTGCTATGAGGCTCATGGATCTTTCAGGGAGAAGGTTACTCCTCTCTTTTGCCCTTCAATTCATACATACTCTTTTTATCTGCATAATGTTTAGCATATTTCTCAGAACTTCCTCAGATTAAATTCACAATATGCATGCCGTTGGAAATTAATTGATATGCCATCTTTTCTTTATCATGCAGGTTTCTTTTGCTGGCTACCATCCCTGTCTTGATAGCATCGCTAGTTCTCTTGCTTGTGGCAAACCTTGTGGACATGGGAACAGTGGTCCATGCTTTGCTGTCCATGATTAGTGTCATTGCCTACATCTGCTTCTTTGTCATGGGATTTGGCCCAATCCCCAATATCCTTTGTGCAGAGATCTTCCCAACTCGGGTCCGTGGTGTGTGCATTGCCATCTGTGCTCTCGCATGTTGGTGTGGAGACATCGTCGTCACCTACACTCTCCCTGTGATGCTAGACACCATTGGCCTTGCTGGTGTTTTCGGAATCTATGCAGCTGTCTGCATCCTATCTCTGGTGTTTGTTTTCTTGAAGGTTCCTGAAACGAAAGGAATGCCTCTCGAGGTCATCAGTGAGTTGTTCACAGTTGGCACAAAACAAGCTTCAAGAAATTGATTGCTTTGATATTGCAGTGACAGTATCACATAGTTTCAGAGCTCCCAGGTCATGTTCTTGGTTAGCTGTAACCTTTTTATCATACCGAAATTATTTATCTTGTGGGTCTTTGGAAAGGTTAGGATGGGGATAAGGTAAAAGAAGTTAAAGAACGGAAGGGGAAGGCCTAAAAAGGGAGTTCAGGAAATTAACAAGGTGATGAATTAGCGGTGTTTGGTGTTTCTATTTGGCTTCAAGGCATTTCAAAGTAGGGACATGGGATTCGTTTGCTTTTCTGTCAGCAGCATTCTATTATTTTATCTCATGATTTATTCTTTAACCTTTGATGCTCTTGGAATTCTTCTATCCATGATGTTTAGATGCAATCGGTAAAACTACTACAAAAATTTAGATGTCATAATAAGTTGTGGAATCTGAATGGCTTTTTTAAGTTTCAGGGAGTAGCAGGTTTATTTTCCAACTGTTCATAGCCAGGGGCATTTGGTGGGGACACCCTGAGCTCTAGGTGTTCAATTGCTTAAATATGTTATCCAGGGAAAAAGACTGGGTTACAGAATTTACATCTGAAAAATAGCAGGTACTGAATTTCCAGCTGAACAAGGCTGGCAGGACGAGGGCGCTACTGTTAGGCATGCTGCCATGATCACTCTGAAGTCACACTAAAGGCCTGTCTGATTACAATGAAATAGATATGCAGAAATAAAATAAATAGTTAAATGTGATTTTATGTCTATATTTCTCTTTGTTCATAGAAAGGAGATTAGAAGGGATTGAAGAGAGGAGGAGAATAATACAAGGAAGTGCTAGGTTGATTGTTGGTGGCCAGGGTGAGAGTGATGTAGCTCTATGGCTGCCAATATAATTGATATGTGCATGGTCAAATTGCAAATCTGATTAGATTTGAACATTACTTTTTTTTTTTCATGAAGAAAAGGGGGCTGAATATATAGGAAGATGAATATAAAGAAAAGAGATTGTTGGTAGTATCTTCATCTTGGCTACATATCAAGCATTATATCAAGGATCTATGATTTGAGATATTTGAATTATGAATCATGAATTATGAATTATGAATAGTATAAATTTAAGAGTGATCTTAGGGATACATACATATATATATATATATATATATATATACACACACACACACACATGCATACATGCGTACGTATGTATATACACATACGTACGTATATACATATATATATATATATTTATACATACGTATGTACCTACGTACGTATATACATACATACATATGCACGTATATACATATATATGTATATATGTATATATACATATAAACATATATACATACATATATACGTGTGTATATATATATATATATATACACACACACACATACATGTACGTACGTACGTACGTATGTCTTCTGAAACTTATTCCACTGCAAATTATATGCAAAAAGGCAACAAGATCCACCACAACATGCCCTGTAGCCGATGCATAATTTCGCTAATGATGGATCATCTACTTTTCTCCATCAGAACTTTACCATCAAAAGAGCCATGACTTAAGACCTCCAAACACTATTAATGGATGAACTCAAAATAAGATATGTTATCGAGTTTGCTACAAATATGGCCACAGTCTTGAAGTGTTACCATTGCTTCGTTCAGTCCTATCAAATAAAAATTACTTCTTTATAAGCAAATCTTGTTACCATAAATAATCCCATATAGTACACAGATACATGCACCTCTCATCATATGACTCTAAATTTTTCCAATCTTCATCTTAGCTCTAACTATAATGATCCTGACCACTTTATCATGGAGATGGTTCAAGTTTGGCTATAAAAAATCATTGGTTACTCTCTTTTATACACTTCTACAAGTCCTTTCCAACTTAATCATATTTTACATGTTGCTCAAATCATCAAAAAAAAAAATATCTATATCTCAATTCATACATGATAATTCCTATTATTTTGAGTTTTATCCATACTATTTTTGTACAAAAGACCTCACCTCTGCTCAAACCATCCTCACGGGCATATTTGAGGATGGAGTTTACTATTTCTCATCTAGGAGTATTACCATGAAGGCTTTTGTTGCATATGCTACTTTAACTAGTGTTTCTCAATTTGTTTGACATCAATGTCGTGGCCATGCTTTTATACCACTTGTTTCTAGAATTCTTAATCACTCATGTCCAAATTTTCATAACAGTAATAAAGTTTTAGTTTGCTCTCCATGTCAATTAAGTAAGAGTTACTCTTTACCTTTTTTATACTCTTATTTTAGATCTTCTTCTTCTTTTGAACTTCTGTATATTGATCTTTGGGGGTCTTCTCCCGTTATTTTGCATTTTGGGTGCTGGTAATTTATACATTTTTAGATGAATTTAATCATTTCTCCTAGTATAACCAATTGAAAAATCATTTTGATATTTATCATATCTTCTATATTTTTCTGTTGCATGTTGAAAATATTTTACATTGTAAAATTAAATTTTTCTAAACTAATTATGCTCATGAGTTTCAATCACAAGCTTTTCAATAAGAATTGAATGATTATGGAATTGGTTATCATTTTTTATGCCCTCATACCTCCACTACAAGAAATTGGACTATTAGCGACGGCTAAATGCCATTGCTAATAAATCTTCTACCATCACTAATAGTACTGCCGTTGTTAATACTGTTGTAAAAGTCAATCTAAAAAATTTTTATCGTTAATTATCATTATTAGCAACGTCAATCATAGCCATCACTAATAAGGCTATTAGCGATGACTTTAGAGATGAAATAATTTTGAAGCTAATTATTTTTTAATATTTAAATTAATTTTTTAAAAAATTTAAAAATATTAGCGATAGTGATTAGTGGCTAATGCTATCGCTAATAATTATTAGTAATAAAAATATCATTGCTAATGCTATCTTTAATTTTTAAATAAAATAAAAAAATTTTAAGAAATATTAGTAATGGCAATTTGGTCTCGACTGCTGTCGCTAACAGGTTTTAGTGACGCTAATAGTTAATTTTATTTTTTAAAAAATTAAAAATAATATTTTTTAAAATCTATTTTAATTAATTATAATGAATTATGGTTTCTAATACATGTTATAATTAAAATTCAAAGATAATATGATAATCAAAAATTAAAAATTAATTATATTATATTAAAAATAAAAATTATATAATTTTTTATAAGTGGTATCAAAAAAGTAAAATACATAAAAAATCAGGTTTGATCCTCATCGTCGTTCGCTATCTCTTTCTGCTAATCTTTAGCAGCTGATGGATGAGAGCTAGATATTCCATCTTGTAATAAAAAAATTAAATTATATTAGTAAGTTTCGATATGGAGGCATATCTTTTGATATGGAGACGTATCTTTCGATACACTTCTTCGATTGTCAAATAGATTATTCTTACATATTCCATTTGATGATACGGAGCTATAGACACTACCAACCCATTGATTGAATGATTAGATTAAATTTTTAGTCCCTAGATCTTCTTCTCGGACTCAAACCTTGAAAAGAATATGTCCTACAAGCCAATCAAAATATATATTTTGATGAATTATTTTTTTATCTTTCAAACTCATGTAATGATATTTTTATAAATAAATAAAGATATTTATATTTTATTATATGCTATGTTTTATTATTTTTTTAAAATTATGATGAACCTCATAGATTAGGATTATAGTTTTAGGATACGATGAGATCATACTTGTGAGACCTAAAATTCTAAAAGTTCTAATATAAAATATTTTTGATCGATGGAATATTGAGTTGGGGATCAATATTTTTAGAAAGACTGGCACATCCTTTGTATGCTCGATGGAGAGGATGATTGATCTCACAATCACTTGTGTAAAACACTAATACTAGAATATGGGTACTCATTAGAGAATAAGTTTATTGAACTAATCCAACTTGAGAACATCTGATGGAGTCTTACTTACTTGTCAAAAAATATTTCTCATAATGGGAGTTGTGAATGTGGTTCTTTGACCTGAGACTATCATAGAATCTTATATGCATGAATCCATATTTTGGTTCATACTCATTCATGATTTAGTCGTGTATAGGATGTTTCTAGATACGATGGATTACATATGGAGGTTATGAGTAGGTCAACATAAAATCGATCACTCCTAGTAAGAGGTGATTGCATCTTGCTTGCTTCAATCAAATGATGATTCAGAAAAACTTTGATCAAAGCATAATGAATATTAGAAATGATTTCTAATGATTCATTAGTCGAATCGTTATTATAAGATTGAGAGAAATATGAATATGACATTGAATTTGACATGATTTCATATCTATAGTTATATTCGAGATGCAGGATGATTGTAGGATCGAATTATAATGTAACTTTTGACTGAAGGATATTTTTGATATTTCTATCAAAATTCTATATCCTCCAGGTAGACATGATATGTTGCTAGAAGTTAATCTTATCTTGTGGGTTCAATTGAATTAAAGAGTTTAACTTGATCATCTATTAGAAAGGATTTTGATTATTCAAATCAAATCAGTTTGATATGATCTAAATTAGTTTGATTGATTTCTAATCAAATTAGGTCAAATCGCATTCGAACCCACTACTGGCTAGATATGAAATCCAATGGATCATACACAAAGAAAATTGATCAAGAATCTAATTGGATTAGATCATGTTTGCAAGTTGAACATGCTAGCACATGTGACAAACCCTAACTCCTACATTTGAATCAGATTTGAATTAGGTTCCAATTTGGGTAAATTAAATCTAATTTAATTCAAATTAGATTTGCGTTCCTAATTGGGTCGACTCTTGGCTATTTGGGCCAAGTGATGAGAGCCTTGTTTCAGCATCCCACGTGCTAGAGAGTCTTTCTCTTGGCACGTGAGGAGACTATCATGCGCTAAGGACTCTTGGCGCAAGAAATTGTTGGCATCCTCTCCTTCCTATTTTTATCTAAAAATTAATTCACATAACTTTTAGTTGGCATTATTAGATATATGTGACCTAGAAGCCAGAATTGGCTGACACTTGTAATACACTTCTAGGGGCAAAATTGTAATTTTGACTAAAAGCAATAAATGGATTATTTTCTATCACATATGTGTATTTAGTGTCTGTGATACATCCTTTGAGTTAATGGTAATGATAATTCATATTTTCAAGAGTTGAAAATTTAAGACATGAATAATTATTGTTAACTCATAAATTGCTCCCGACCATAGGATCATCATGAGGATGGTGATTGATCCGAAAGGTTGGTGGACAATTGCTTCTCTTTAGTAGATGAGTCTTAAGTCTACGGTGTGGAGACACTGGAGCGAGAGTACAGATACTCATTAGAGAATGAGGGCACTGAGCGTGACCACCTCGAGTAGTCATTAGGGAGTCTACCTTCTCATCAATGACTGACTCGATGCTGCAGTAGTGTGTCTGGTTCTTTGATCTGAGGTGCATCGGTAGTTCACCTTGAGGGTGTTATAGTTTGACTACACCATTACTCGATCTCCTAGCCATATGGAATCCTGAGGTGTATGTTGGCTATGACATGTTCATTATAGGAACTGGATGGCATCAAGATGGAATCTATCTACCTCGATGGAAGAGGAGCAGTCTATGATAATCATAAGAATCAAGTCCAGAAGCTCATGGCCATGGCAGAGTGAAATAATAGAAAGAGTTTCTATTTAGATTTTCACATTGGACTCGAATCGAATGATTACATCATATGACAGAGACTAGGGTTTGACGAGTTTATCTTAACCCTAATCTGATCGGGGCTCAAGATAGAAGAACTGAATCACACAGGTAGCTACACCAAGAGGTTCGCTTTCAGCTCTGATGGGTTGCCACCATATACTACTAGGTGTCACTGGTGGATTTTGGGAGCAATTAGAATGATTTAGATGATCGATTATTCTAGCTGTTCGAATCAGAAGAGTTCTGATCCATCGAAAGGAGTTTCGATGATGTCAATGATAGAGATCATGACATATCCCATTACCATACAGAACTGAACCTAACTGGATCACACAAACAAGGGTTTGAATCTGGTGATCATCAATTGAACTGATCTAGTTCAATTGATCTGAATGAGATTCAATTAAGTTCAAAAAAATCGTGCTAGCACTCGATTGAACCTAACGTTCTTCTTTTGCTATCATAAATAAGTTGTCCTATCTGAGCCAAAGAAGTTTGTGCTCAATCAGAGGCCTTCATATGGTCTGACTGGAGGTTGTCCAAGTCAGAATAGGTTGTCTTATTTTATAAGACATTACCTGCCATTTTTGGTCATCTGCCATTTCTTATTCTTTGACTTTGGTCAAAAGTCTACCTTTGACTGGTCAAACGTTGACCATTGATACTTTGACTTTTGACCACATGTCATGCACCTATTGGAGAGCTGGTGGGGGCCTGTCCCCCTGCCAGAACCTGGCAAGGAGAAGGGCGCACGCCACCCTAGGCATGTGCCCAAGTTGGAGGCGCCTAGGAGTCCTTGTTGGACAAGGACTCCATCTCCTTTTTGGATTCCAATTAGAGTTCTTCTAAGAACCAAGTTTGACTGGTCTTAGGCACCCTCTAAGGAGGAATCCAGGGGACTCTATTCTCATCAATCAGATTTAGATCTGATTTCACAAAGGATTGTGATTGGTTGGGAAGAAGAGGAGTTGGATCATAGCTAGTCTATAAATAAGATCCTGTATCCAACTCAGATAAAAGAAGATATGATGAGATCATAGTTTCCCCATGCCCCAAGGCTGCCTCTCCCCTCCCTCTCCATGCCAAACCACCTTCTCCCCTTGCTCTCCACGTCCAAAAGGAGTTTTGGACCTTGGTTGGTGCGATTCAGATCAAAGAAAGACGATCAAAAGTAAGAAGGCTGCGCTGCTGCAAAGGATGACTGCTCATTTTCAAAAAGAGTTTTGAAGATCCTCCAGATCAGATCCAAATCTAATTTTTGGAGGCGTGATAGAGAAGAAGAGGATCTCTAGATCCAACCCAAGTGGATACTGGTAGAGGCCAGGCGCTTGCGTGGCTAAGATCCAGAATCTTCCGCTGCAAACAGGATCATCAATAGGATAATAGGATTACCCAGATCAGGCAAATTAAATTTGATTTAATTTATCTTTTAATTTTATTTTATTAAAATAATAAGAATTAGATCTAAAGTATATCAAGATCTGATTGAAATCAAGAAAAATTTTTTTGAAATATATCTCTTGATCTGATCAGATCTGAACGAACCTGGATCGGGAAATCAGGATTTTCCTTCAACTGGTATCAGAGCCATGGTTCTAAAATTATTTAGATCAGATTTTAAATTTATTTTAATTAAAAAATAATTAATTTTAGATGTCACATGAGATATGATTAGATCTGAAATCAGAAAAAATTAAAATTAAATAATTTGGATCTAAGATTAGAAGATATGCATGACTAGTTCTAGAATAGAATAGTTCTATAGAATAGTCTTGCATGTTCTTGATTTAATCTGATTAAATCATACTTTAAATCTTTTTATTTACTATTTTTTGATATTACAAGTGTTATAATAACATCTAAAAAATAGCAAATAAAAATTATTTAATTTTTGAATATCATATGAGATATGATTGATGCATGTCTAGACTAGTTGTAGAATAGTTCTACATAATTATCTAGATTAGAATTTATTTTGATTAGATCAATTTAAATCTAATTTTTTAGATTATTATGAGATAATTTAGATCTAAAAACATGCATGATTATGATACATGAGATGTATGCAAAATATGCCATGATTAGATCTACTTTGTATATGAGATATATGATATAGATCTGATACTGTTTTGTAGTATTGAATGTTCTTGATTAAGGCGTTCCTCTTGGCCGTCCAGTCATAAGAACGAAGAAGGGTTTAAAGGCCCTCTCTTTCCATTCGATGGGGTGTTCTTATGATGTGTAGGGGTGCTGCGTGTTCGTCCTTAATCAGAAATCCAAAACTTACTTTCTGCAAAATCCTAGATCCTGAAACCCTAGGATTTATTGTGCATATTTTGTTTATGAACCCTACTTAATTAAGAATTAAGTTTATGAAATATTAATTAGGTCTAAAATTGAGAATTTTAGATCTAAGACATATTCATAATACTGGGTTCGGGCTTGGGTAGCTCAATTAGGTCTAAGCGGTTGATCAAACCGAATCAAGAGTTGGTTAGATGGGATCAATAATGCTTAAATTGACCAACCTAATAGGATTAAGTTTGGATCAAGATCGAGTCACGATCAAGCAAGACCTAATTAGGCTCAGAGGTTAGAGTCTGGATTATAGGCTAACCCAATTGATTCTGGCTCAACAATTTGGTGTCTAAGGTAAGTTTGGCATAGACGACCGACTAATTTTTAATTGAAAGCTACTCGATCTGAATGCGTTCTTGTACGAGTTAATGGCATATTCCTTCCACCGATCTCACTTACCTGATCATATCTGTTGACATAGTTCTGATCTGAGGTGGTCAATAATCCGAGCCAACCCATGCCACTAGATTAGTCATAATTGTTATGACTAAGCCAAGTCTAGTTTAATGAGACGTAAATCAATTCTCCCTAAGAAAAGATTAAGTCTGAGGTCTTCCACCATTGTAGATGTGCAGGCTTTTCTCGGGGTTGATTATTCTCGGCTGGATACAGTGGCTCAGTTGCACCGGGAAGACGCAACCATGTCTATTAGGCATTGGATGCTATGGGCTGGAGGATGAGTTGGGCTCAATATTCTGGATACGGTGAGAGACTCAATTAGGAACCTAGTCTATGCAAATGGTGGATCTGACTTAACTAAGGAGTGGATCAATATTTCGGATACGGTGAGATTTATGAATTAGAGATCAAGTTTGGGTGCACCATGATTAGAGAATCATTGAACAAGAGTTGTTCACTCATTGGCTAACCTATCACTAATAACTGTTAGGTGAGGTGATGAGTCAGTTGGTGAGACCGCACCACCCACTAGAAATCATTAATCATGGAGATTTTTGCATCTCTACAGAGGGAGTGTAGGGATCCGAGAAAATAGTGGAAGCTAATTTGTTTAAAAATAAAATCCCTAAATAAATTGATTAAGTCAAAATTATAATATCTAACTAGAATCTTTGGCTCTCTATAGGAAAATGTCTGCGTCCAACCCATTGGCACGTATCCTGGACACACATAGACTGACCGGACCCAATTATAAATATTGGCTCAGGAACTATAAAATTATTTTGGATTTCGAGAAGTTAACCCCTGTTTTGGATCAGGATCCTCCCACATTATCAGTCCGTCCATCTGTTGAACAGAGAGCGTCTCTGGAAAAATGGATTGACGAAGATAATAAGGCCAGATATTACATGTTGGGCTCGATGTCTGATGAGCTCCAGCGCCAACATGAGGATATCAGGACTGCTCGCCAAATGTTGGCTCACTTGCAGGAGATGTTTGGTGAACAGAGTCGCGCAGCCAAATATCAAATCACAAAATGACTTTTTAAGGCTAAGATGCATGATGGAAAGTCAGTCCAAGATCACTGTTTGACAATGATCAAGGGGTATGGAAGAGCTTGAGAAGCTCGGTGTGAAGTTGAACTTGGACCTGCAGAACGATATCATTCTGCAATCCTTGACTGATGTATATGGATAATTCATCATGAATTACCACATGCATAAACTTCAGAATTCCTTGGCCGAATTAATGAATATGCTGGTTACTGCTGAGCTTTCTATGAAAGATTCTAAAGGCTCAGTTCTTGCTATGGAATGGACTTCTTCCAAAAGAAAGTCTTCTGGAAAGAAAAAGAAGTCTGTGAAAAAGCAAAAGGTGGAAGGATCAAAGAAGAAGAAGGTCGATGTCAAAGAAAAGTATTTCCATTGTAATAGCGACGGCCATTGGAAGCGGAACTATCCTACTTACCTGGCCACCCTGAAGAACAAGAAGGAAAGTCCTTCTGGAGGTATGCTCGTTATTGAGTCTAACCTTACGGCTTCTTCTGCATCCAGTTGGATGCTTGACTCTGGTTCTAGTGCTCATCTGTGCACTTCCATGCAGGGTCTTGAGGATAGCAGGAGGCTGAGCGATGGAGACATGATCCTACGCGTTGGTAATGGAGCAAGAGTTGCTGCAGTAGCCGTAGGAACATACTCTCTGCGATTACCATCTGGTTTAGACTTAGTTTTGAAAGACTGTTATTTTGTGCCTGCAGCTAGTAGAAATTTGATTTTTGTTTCATGCTTAGCATAAGAAGATTATGTGATCACCTTCTTTAAGGGCCATTATAACATTCTTTATGAAAGAAATAAAATTACAAATGATTTTCTTATTAATGGTCTTTATCAGCTACATATTGATGTACCTATTCTAACTATCGAGCAAAACGTGAATGCCAAACGACCTAGGGATAGTCCAAACGACAGATATCTATGGCACCTGAGATTAGGTCATATAGCAGAAGATAGGATCAACAAATTGGAGAAAAATGGGCTATTGAGTCCATTGACTTTCGAGTCATATCTAACTTGCGAATCCTGCCTTCAAGGCAAAATGACTAAACTCCCTTTTGTAGGACATGGGGAGAGGGCCACAGATCTCCTTGCCCTAGTACATACAGATGTGTGCGGCCCATTTGATGTGCCAGCTAGAGGCAATTTTGTCTACTTCATTACCTTTACTGATGATCTGTCTAGGTATGGGTATGTGTATCTTATGAGACACAAGTCTGAAGCCTTTGAAAAGTTCAAAGAATTCAGACATGAAGTAGAGCAACAAACAGGAAAACCCATTGAGGTTCTTCGATCAGATCGAGGAGGTGAATACCTTAGCCGAGAATTCCTAGACTATCTGAAGGATAATGGCATAGTCTCTCAATGGACTCCACCAAGAACACCTCAACTCAACGGGACTTCAGAACGGAGAAATCAGACCCTATTAGATATGGTTCAGTCCATGATGAGCTTCACAGATCTCCTTGATTTCCTTTGAAGACACTCATTGTTAACTTCAATCTATTTACTGAATAGGATTTCCTCTAAAACCGTTCCTACCATACCGTATGAGATATGGCATGGTAAGAAACCAAGTCTGAGTCATCTCAGAATTTGGGGTTGTCCAGCTCATGTCAAAAGACAACAAGCGGACAAGTTAGAGTTTAGGTCATTCAGAGCTCGATTCATAGGATATCCTAAAGAGTCATTAGGATACTATTTTTATATTCCAGAAGACCATAATGTGATTGTGAGTCGACATGCCATATTTCTTGAAAAATAGTTTATTCAAGATAGCGGCATTGGAAAACAGATCAAGCTTGATGAGAAAGTCTCACAAGTGGAACGAGCTAAGGACCAATTGAAACCAAATCAGGTTGAGCCAATAAGAACACTACCTCCTCCACCTCATAGATCGAAAAGAGTTTTTCGTCCCCCTGAAAGATACTTAGGTATTATTTCAGAGGATGTAGAGAAAATATTTCTCGTAGGTAATGGTGCTCATGGTGATGATCCCAAAATCTACAACGAGGCGATATCAGATATCGACTCCGAAAAATGGCTAGAGGCAATGCAGTCAAAAATTGACTCGATGCACTCAAATCAAGTCTGGACCTTGGTAGATCCACTAGAAGGTATAGTATCTATTGGATGCAAATGTATCTTCAAGAGAAAGATTGGTGTAGATGGGAATGTGGAGACATTCAAGGCTAGACTAGTGGCAAAAGGTTATAGTCAACACGAAGGCATTGACTATCAGGATACCTTTTCCCCAGTGGCTATGCTAAAATCCATTCGCACATTGCTTGCCGTTGCGGTCTATTTCGATTACGAAATATGGCAAATGAACGTGAAAACGGCGTTCTTGAATGGATATCTTGAGGAAGATATCTATATGGAACAGCCGCTAGGTTTCACATCCAGTGATACTGATCACAAGGTTTGCAAGCTGCAGAGGTCCATATATGGACTTAAGCAAGCATCTCGGAGCTGGAATACTCATTTCAATGATGTGATCAAAATGTTTGGTTTCATCAAAAATGAAGAGGAACCGTGTGTTTTCAAAAGGATCAGTGGGAGCGTTGTTGTCTTCCTCGTATTGTATGTGGATGACATCCTCCTTATTGGAAATGATATTCCCATGTTGACATCAGTCAAGATGTGGTTGTCCAAGGAATTCTCCATGAAAGACCTAGGTGAAGCATCCTTTATTCTAGGAATTAAGGTCTATAGGGATAGACCGAATAGGATGCTAAGACTTTCACAGAAGATGTACATAGAGGAAGTACTAAAGAGGTTTAGTATGAAAAACTCTAAGAGGGGATTAATACCCTTCAGACATGGTATTCATCTTTTCAAGAAGATGTGCCCCAGCACACCTGAGAAAATAGAACGTATGAGCAAGATCCCTTATGCTTCTGCAATAGGGAGCCTCATGTATGCCATGCTATGTACACGACCTGATATAGCCCATGTTGTGAATGTCACAAGCAGATATCAGTCAAATCTAGGTGAAGAACACCGGACTTCTATGAAAAGTATCCTTAAGTACTTGAGAAGAACTAAGGATATAATGTTGGTCTTTGGTAACGGAGAACTCCAAGTCCAGAGATACACAGACTCGGATTTCATGACCGATATAGATGATCGAAAATCGACATCTGGCAGTCTGTTTGTGTGCAATGGTGGAGCTGTCAGCTGGAAGAGTTTCAAGTAAACGGTGATAGCAGATTCTACCATGGAAGCAGAATATATAGCTGCATCAGAGGCTGCGAAGGAAGCATTCTGGTACAAAAAGTTTGCTGCAGAAATTGGAGTAATGCTATCAGATGCCATTTCTCTATACTGCGACAACAATGGCGCCATAGTCCTTGCTAAGGAGCCAAGGTCTCATCAGAAATCCAAGCATATTGAGCGGCGATACCACCTCATCCGCAATTACCTTGAAAAGGGTTGCGATACCACCTCATCCGCAATTACCTTGAAAAGGGTTATGTCGATGTCAAGAGAGTCGACTCCGCAGATAATGTGGCAGACCCACTTACAAAGCCATTGGGCCAACAGAAGTTCGAAGCCCACCTTGAGAAGAAGGAACTTAGACTTATAGCCAATTGGCTTTAGGACAAGTGGGAGATTGTTAGATATATGTGCCCTAGAAGCCAGATTGGCTGACACTTGTAATACACTTCTAAGGGCAAAATTATAATTTTGACTAAAAGCAATAAATGGGTTATTTTCTATCATATATGTGTATTTAGTGTCTGTGATACATCCTTTGAGTTAATGGTAATGATAATTCATATTTTCAAGAGTTGAAAATTTAAGACATGAATAATCATTGTTAACTCATAAATTGCTCCCGACCATAGGATCATCATGAGGATGGTGATTGATCCGGAAGGTTGGTGTACAATCGCTTCTCTTTAGTAGATGAGTCTTAAGTCTACGGTGTGGAGACACCGGAGCGAGAGTACAGATACTCGTTAGAGAATGAGGGCACTAAGCGTGACCACCTCGAGTAGTCATTAGGGAGTCTACCTTCTCGTCAATGACTGACTCGATGCTGCAGTAGTGTGTCTGGTTTTTTGACCTGAGGTGCATCGGCAGTTCACCTTGAGGGTGTTATAGTTTGACTACACCATTACTCGATCTCCTAGCCATATGGAACCCTAAGGTGTATGTTGGCTATGACATGTTCATTGTAGGAACTGGATGGCATCAAGATGGAATCTATCTACCTCGGTGGAAGAGGAGCAGCCCTATGATAATCATGAGAATCAAGTCCAGAAGCCCATGGCCATGGCAGAGTAGAAATAATAGAAAGAGTTTTTATTTAGATTTTCACATTGGACTCGAATCGAATGATTACATCATATGACAGAGACTAGGGTTTGATGAGTTTACCTTAACCCTAATCTGATCGGGGCTCAAGATAGAAGAACTGAATCACACAGGTAGCTGCACCAAGAGGTTCGCTTTCAGCTCTGATGGGTTACCACCATATACTGCTAGGTGTCACTGATGGATTTTGGGAGCAATTAGAATGATTTAGATGATCGATCATTCTAGCTGTTCGAATCAGAAGAGTTCTGATCCATCGAAAGGAGTTTCGATGATGTCGATGATAGAGATCATGACATATCCCATTACCATACAGAACTGAACTTAACTAGGTCACACAAACAAGGGTTTGAATTTGGTGATCATTAATTGAACTGATCTAGTTCAATTAATCTGAATGAGATTCAATTAGGTTCAAGGAAATCGTGCTAGCACTCGATTGAACCTAACGTTCTTCTTTTGCTATCATAAATAAGTTGTCCTGTCTGAGATAAAGGAGTTTGTACTCAATCAGAGGCCTTCATATGGTCTGACTGGAGGTTGTCCAAGTCAGAATAGGTTGTCTTATTTTATAAGACATTACCTGCCATTTTTGGTCACCTGCCATTTCTTGTTCTTTGACTTTGGTCAAAAGTCTACCTTTGACTGGTCAAACATTGACCATTGACACTTTGACTTTTGACCACATATCATGCACCTATTGGAGAGCTGGTGGGGGCCTGTCCCCATGCTAGACCTGGCAAGGAGAAGGGTGCACGCCACCCTAGGCGTGTGCCCAAGTTGGAGGCGCCTAGGAGTCCTTGTTGGACAAGGATTCCATCTCCTTTTTGGATTCCAATTAGAGTTCTTCTAAGAACCAACTTTGACTGGTCTTAGACACCCTCTAAGGAGGAATCCAGGGGACTCTATTTTCACCAATCAGATTTAGATCTGATTTCACAAAGGGTTGTGATTGGTTGGGAAGAAGAGGAGTTGGATCATAGCTAGTCTATAAATAAGACCCTGTATCCAACTCAGATAAAAGAAGATATGATGAGATCATAGTTTTCCCACACCCCAAGGCTGCCTCTCCCCTCCCTCTCCATGCCAAACCACCTTCTCCCCTTGCTCTCCACGTCCAAAAGGAGTTTTGGACCTTGGTTGGTGCGATTCAGATCAAAGAAAGGCGATCAAAAGTAAGAAGGCTGCACTGCTGCAAAGGACGACTGCTCATCTTCAAAAAGAGTTTTGAAGATCCTCCAGATCAGATCCAGATCTAATTTTTGGAGGTGTGATAGAGAAAAAGAGGATCTCTAGATCCAACCTGAGTGGATATCGGTAGCGGCCAGGCGCTTGCGTGGCTAAGATCCAGAACCTTTCGCTGCAAATAGGATCATCAACAGGATAATAGGATTACACAGATCAGGTAAATTAAATTAAATTTAATTTATCTTTTAATTTTATTTTATTAAAATAATAAGAATCAGATCTGAAACATATCAAGATCTGATTGGGATCAAGAGAAAAATTTTTGAAATATATCTCTTGATCTGATCAGATCTAAACGAACATGGATCGAAAAATCAGAATTTCCCTTCAGACATGAATATCAAATCCTAGAAGGGCACAGAGAGTCCTTCTGTAGATAAATCACTTTGGTGGTTGTTTGGAATTTGGATAAGGGAAGCAAGCTTGCCGCCCCTCCTTTGATTGGTGCCACTTGGACCAACAGACCAAGTGCTATGGGACTTTGACCCATTCCAATGCCTCATTTTTGAATGGCACCTCTTATTAGGACCATTAGATGGTCTTCAGATCAGATCCAAGCCCTTAAATGATTGGTGCCACAAATAAACCTTCATGATACTTTGGAAAAACTACGTAGAATTTATTTTGAAGAGTCCTTCTGCTTGAAGCAACTCTTGGAATTAATTTTACAAGTTTCCACGTGTCTTGAGATTTCGGATGGGGCATGAGACATCTGAATGGGCATGAGAAATTAAATAGGGCGAGGCATGAGATGATCTAAAGACACTCTTATGTACATTATAAATAGGGGTGTGCGCCAGGGTTCAGATCATTTATCCAATTTTTTTCTTTCTTTCCTTGTTAAGATAAGATCCTAATAAGGATAAGGAGTCTTCTTTAGGATAAGGATCTAGGAAGAAAGATAAAGAAGACAAGAAGAAAAGAAAGGAAGATAAAGGGAGGGCTATGAGGAAGGAAGCAAGACTAAAGGAGGTTTTGCCCAACTGAATTCTTGAAAGGAGAATTCAGTGCAAGGAATCAATGAAAGCAAGAAGTTAGAGGCTTGATCAAGTTTTCATGTGGATCAATATAGAAGGATAAACACATGGGCACCTAGTGGAATCCCTACCGAACCTCTGCCAGATTACAGACTCAAGTCAGGATTTAGTGATTTAGATATTTTTTTTATACCCTAAATTTATGATATAAATGGATGTTATATGATTTTAATTTAATAAGGAGGTCCTACATTAGGGTTTGATTTTTGGATTTTATTAAAATTACTTTGAAATCCATTCCTTCATCCTGGTCATCAAACCCTACAGTGGTATCAGGTTAAATCATATATTGATATGCTTATAGTTTTATAGCATATTTTATAATATGATATGATCATATTTAATTATTCATGATTAGAGTATGATTTACATCATTTTGTAATGTTGCCCTGGCATAGTGGAGGATGTCTGCTATGTGGTAGATGGTTGTCCTAGAATGATGGAATCTAAAATAGCATGCTAGTTTGATAATGTGAATGGCGATGATTTGTCATGATTGATGTGATCAATGCATGCAAATATTTATATGAAATGTTATAATCATAGAATATAGATGTTATTTGATTAGAATGTACAAAAAGACCATTAATCCCTTATTTAAATTATATTAAGTTGTAGTGTAATTAACCAAAAGTAGAACCAATCTGGATGTAATTAATTGATCGATGTCTAGAAAAGTGATTCATGATTAGTAAAGAGAACATGGTTTATAATTAATTTTTTTGATTGACCTGGCCAACTTGTTGGTGTCTAAGGAAAGCAACGGAGGGACTCCCACCTCTCTCCTACTTATCTGACTGATTAGATTAATTTAATTCTTGATTGGAGTGTTTAGTATTATATTCACTACATGAAGGCCTTCTTTTATACTAGGTTATTATTATGTCACAAATCATAGTAGGTTTGTTGTATAAATACAAGGCCTATTATGGGGATTGATGTAATACTATAATGGTGCATAAGCTGCTTACGGTATTTTTAGATAAGTTTCTTTGTTGCGTAACCATAAGGGCAACAATATTCAAATTTGGCTGTATAAGATTGAAGGGTCTTACTTAGCTAAAATATTATAGTTTGTTATGCAAATACAAGGCTATTAATATTTTAGAGGCTAGGATTATATTGAAAATTGCATAAGATGTAATTGGAAAGAGTTTCCTACCTTTGAACTTGTAAAAGATTTGTTGTGCAACCATAAGACTTTTTATGAAGAATTAGGGTCTTAATTCTACTAAGAAAATCAATTAGGATTTCTCGATCATCATAGAAGAGAGCTATGATATCCAATAAAAATAGTATGAGACATAATTAGACTAAAGACATAATTTAATTATGGGTGTCATCATGAGTTGTTTGCTTATGTAATGTCCTTTATTATGTAGATTAAATTCTATATGGTTTCTTCATTTTTATTGCATGGTATACTAGATTCAAATAAATTAATCGATCCTAATTATATAGATTGGTTGAGGAATCTAAAGATAGTACTAAATCAAGAAAGGATCTCCTATATCCTCGACACCTCTGAACCTAAGCTGGTAGAGGAAGATGCTACTGAAGAGGAAGCAGCCATATATTAGATGTAGCAAAATAATTCATTAATGATTAGGTGTATCATACTGGCCTCAATGAGTAATGAGTTACAGAGGTAGCATGATGACATGGACACTCAGTCCATACTTCTCAATCTTAAAGAGCTTTATGAAGAACATAGTAGGATTGCTAGATATGAGATATCTAAGTAGTTATTCTATGGCAGGATGATAGAAGGATCATCTATGCAAGACCATGCATTGATGGTAATTGATCTGATCACTTGATTAGATCGATTAGATTTTGTTATAGATGGAGAGTTGAGTCAGGATCTGATCCTGTAATCACTCTCAGAATTATTTTCTCAGTTTGTCGTTAACTATCATATGATCAAACTAAATATTTTTTTGCCTGAGCTGATAAATATGCTCAAAATAGTAGAAAGCCATATCAAGAAAGATAAGGCTCCTTTTCTTCTTATGGATGGGATCTCTAAGAAGAAGGTAGGCAAAAATGGTTCAAAGAGAAAGATGAACTCTAAAGATGGCATAAATAAGAGAAAGAAGAGGAAGAAGGCTTCCGAACAAGCAACCTACTTTTACTGTGGCAAAATAGATTATTAGAAAAGAAATTGCAAGGCTTACCTTACAACTATGAAGATTGGCGCAAGTGTTGCACTGAAAAGTATATATGAGATACCTACAATATTATCATTGAATTCTTCCATATCAAATTCTTGGATATTGGATACCATCTATAGTTCTCATATCTACAAATTTTTGCAGGGGCTGCAGAAAGTTAGAGTATTGAAAAAGGATGACTTCGAGCTCTATGGTGCTAGAGGAGAATTCATCCAAGTAGAAGCTGTAGAGAAAAATATCTTAAAGTTATCTTATGAAAAGATCTTAGAGCTTAAGAATTGTTATTATATGCCTAAGATCATTAGAAGTACTATTTCTATGCCCTTGTTATTAAAACAAGAATATGAAATTGATGTAATGAGCAATAGTTGCTCAATCAAATATTCTAATAAAATAATATGCTTTGGCATTTTTGATAATGGTATTTTGACTCTATCTTTGAATAATAATATTTTTTATATTAATAAAAATAGAAAGTGAAAGAGAGAATAAATAAATAATACTTTACTTTGACATTATCGACTTGATCATATTAGTGAGATTAGGATTAACAAGTTATACAAAGAAAATTTTTTTGATCTTTATGATTATGAATTATTAGGAACTTGTGAATTTTGTCTTATGAAAAAAATGACCAAGACTCTATTTAGTGGACATGGAGAAAGGATAAGTGATTTATTAGGACTTGTGCATATAGATGTATGTGATCCTATGACAACTCAAGCCAGAGATAGATACTTTTATTTTATAATATTCATCAATGATTTATCTAGATTTGGATATGTGTATCTTATAAAATACAAATCCAAAATCTTTGATAAATTTACAGAGTATCAAAGTATGATTGAGAAATAAACTAAAAAAGGTATAAAAATTTTTCAATCAGATCGAGAAGGAGAATACTTATTCAGTGAATTTCTAGACTATCTTAAAGTAAAAAAAATTCTCTCTGAATGAATCTTTTCTTATACACCATAATTAAATGGTGTAGCCAAAAGAAAGAATCATACTTTATTGGATATGTGTGGTCTATGATGTGTTTTACAGAATTTCCTATTTCCTTCTAGGGTTATGCCCAAGAGACCATAATATATATCTTGAATCGAGTATCTTCTAAGTCTGTATCTAGCACTCCATATGAGATATGGAGAGGAAAGAAACATAATCTTAAGTATCTTAAGATATGCGGTTGTCCGACATATATCAAAAAAAATTTTGGACATAAGCTAGATGCTAGAGTAGATAAATATCTATTTATAGGATATCCTAAAGACAGAATAAGATATCTTTTTTACCACTCTACTGAACAAAATGAGATATCTTAAGTAGGCATGCCACTTTCATAGAAAAAGAGTTTACCCTAAAAAGAGGCAGTGGGAGAAATATTAAACTTAGTGAAGTTCTAGATAAACAAATAAAAATTTTTCAATCAGATGAACATATAAATAGGAAAGAACCAGACTAACAACTCTTCTCCGAAAGTCTGATAGAGTGCAAAATGCATCTATGAGGTACGGATTTATTATTGAGAATAATAAAGCCTAAATCATTGAGAATGATGAATTTCTCACCTATATGGAAGTTGTCATGAGTAAGGACTTAGATAGATGACTAGATGCCATGAAATCTGAAATAGACTCCATGTACACCAACAAAGTATGGACTTTAGTTGATTCACTAGAGGGTATGAATCCTACTAGGTGCAAATGTGTTTATCAGAAAAAGATTAGAGCAGATGGCCAAGTTAAAATCTATAAAGTCAAATTGGTAACTAAAGTTTTCAGGCAAAAATAAGGTGTAGATTATGATGAAATATTCTCCCTTATTGCTATGCTCAAATCTATTTGGATTATGCTTGCTATAGTAGCATATCATGATTATAAAATATGGCAAATGGATGTGAAAACTGCCTTCCTTAATGATTTTCTTGAGGAAGAGGTTTACATTTCATGGTTAGAAGGATTTGTCTCAAGTGAGAGACCAAATTAGATATGCATTCTTAAGAAATCCATTTATGGATTAAAGCATGTTTCAAGAAGTTGGAACATCCATTTTGATATTACAGTCAAAGAGTTTGGCTTCATAAAAAATTTGGATGAACCTTGTGTGTATAAGAAGACTAGTAGAAGTGCCATAGTTTTCTTGGTTCTATATGTAGATGATATATTCCTCATTGGGAATGATATCTTGATGTTGTAGTCGGTTAAATTATGCCAATCAAGTAAGTTTTCCATGAAAAACTTGGAAGAAGCATCTTATATACTTGGTATAAAGATTTATAGAGATAGATCTAAGAGGATGCGAGGCTTGTTTAGTCTAGGTACATTGACTTAGTGCTGAAGAGGTTTAGCATGTATGGAAGTAAAAGAGGTTACTTATTCATGAGTCAAGGCATACATTTTTCTAAGAAGATGTCTCCTAAGACATCTGAAGAGAGAAATATAATGAGTTTTATTCCTTATGCTTCGGTAGTAGAATCAATAATGTATGCTATGTTTTGTACCAGACCTGATATTACTTATGTTTTAGGCATAGCTAGTAGATTTTAGGCTAATTTAGGAGAGAATCATTGAAAAGTAGTAAAAAATATTCTTAAGTACTTGAGAAGGACTAAGGATATTTTTCTGGTATATGGAGGATCTGATCTTAAACTAGAAGGATATTCTGACTCTAGTTTTTAATTAGACCTAGATGATAGCAAATCCATTTTAGAGCATGTCTTTACTTTAAATGATGAAGCAGTAAATTGGAAGAGTTCCAGGTAGCAAACTATAGCTGACTCAACTACTGAGATAGTATACATAGCTGCAAGTAAAGCCATCAAGGAACATGTCTGGATGAAGAAGTTCATCACTAAATTGGGTGTCATTTCTGAGATTGAGAACCCAGTACCACTTTACTATGATAATATTGGAGCAGTTGCTCAAGCAAAGAAACTAAAGTCTCATCATAAATCCAAGCATATTCATAGATGCTTCCACCTCGTTCGTGAGATTGTCGAGAGACAAGATGTAGTTATTGAACGAGTTGACATAAAGAACAACATAACAGACTCATTCACTAAGACTCTACCACAGCAGCAGTTCGATCGCCACCTCGATTGTATGGGGTTGAAATATAATGGTGATTGACTTTAGTGCAAATAGGAGATTAAAAAAAATATGCCCTACAAGCTAATCAAAATATGTATTTTAATGAATTATTCTTTTATCTTTCAGACTCATGTAATAATATTTTTATAAATAAATAAAGATATTTATATTTCATCATATGCTGTCTTATTATTTTTTTTAAGATTATGATAAACATCATAGATTAGGATTATGATTTTAGGGATATGATGAGATCATACCTGTCAGACCAAAAACCTTAAAAACTCTAATCTAAATATTTTCAATCGATAGAATATTGAGTTGGAAATTAATATTTTTGGAAAGACTAGCATATCTTATGTATGCTTGATGGAGAGGGTAATTGACCTCACAATTACTTATGTAAGATACTAATACTAGGATATGTGTGCTCATTAGAAAATGAGTTCACTGAACTTATCCAACTTGAGAACATATGATGGAGTCTTACATACTTGTCAAAAAATATTTTTCATAGTGGGAGTTATGCATGTAGTCCTTTGACTTGAGACTGCCATCGAATCTTGTATGCGTGAATCCATATTTTAGGTCATACTCATTCATGACTTAGTCATATATGAAATATTTTGGATATGGTGAATTTCATATGGAGGTTGTGAGTAGGTCAATACGGAATTGATCACTCCTAGTAAGAGAAGATTACATCCTGCTTGCTTCAATCGAATGATGATTCAGGAAGACTTTGATCAAAGCATAATAAATATTAAAAATAATTTCTAATGATTCATTAATCAAATTGTTATTATAAAATTGAGAGATATATGAATATGATATTGGATTTGACATGATTCCATATCCATAGTTATATTCGGGATGCAGGATGATCGCAAGATCGAATTACATGATAACTTTTCACTGAAAGATATTTTTGATATTTTTATCAAAATTCAATATCCTTTAGATAGACATGATATGTTGCTAGATGTTAATCTTGTCTTATGGATTTGATTAAATTAAAGAGTTTAATTTGATCATCAATTAGAAAGAGTTTTGCTTATTTAAATCGGGTCAGTTTGATATGACCTAAATCAATTTGATTGATTTCTAATCAAATTAGGTCAAATCGCATCCGAACCTACTACTGACTAGATATGGAACACAATGGATCACACACAAAGAGAATTGATTAAGATTTTAATTAGATTAGATCATGTTTGCAAGTTGAATGTGCTAGCACATGTTGCAAATCCTAACTCCTACATTTAAATCAGATTCAAATTAGGTTCTAATTTAGGCAAATTAAATCTAATTTAATTGAAATCAGATTTGGGTTCCTAATTGGGTTGACCCTTGGCTATTTGGGCCAAGTGGTGGGAGCCTTGTTTCAGCATCCCATGCACCAGAGAGTCTCTCTCGTGGCGTGTGAGGAGACTTTCATGCGCTAGAGACTCTTGGCACAAGAAATTGTTGGCACCCCCTCCTTCCTATTTTTATCCAAAAATTAATTCACATAATTTTTAGTTGGCATGAATATCAGATCATAGAAGGATGCAGAGAGTCCTTCTACAGATAAATCACTTTGGTGGTTATTTGGAATTTGGATAAGGGAAGCAAGCTAGCCGCCCCTCCTTTGATTGGCGCCACTTGGACCAAGAGTCTAAGTGCTATGGGACTTTGACCCATTCCAATGCCTCATTTCTGAATGGCAGCTCTTATTAGGACCATTAGATGGTCTTCAGATCAGATCCAAGACCTTAAATGATTGGTGCCATAAATAGACCTTCGCGACACTTCAGAAAAACTACATAAAATTTATTTCGAAGAGTCCTTCTACTTGAAGCAACTCTTGGAATTAATTCTACAAGTTTCCACATGTCCTAAGATTTTGGATGGGGTGTGAGAGATTTGAATGGGCGTGTGAAATTAAATAGGGGGTGTGAGATGATCTGAAGACACCCTAACATATATTATAAATAGGAGTGTGCGCCGGGGTTCATATCATTCATCCCAATCCTTTCTTTCTAACATCTTCTCTCCATTCTTCAATTTCTTTCTTCCTTCCCTTATTAAGATAAGATCATAATAAGGATAAGGAGTCTTCTTTAGGACAAGGGTCTAGGAAGAAAGATAAGAAGTAAGGAGAAAAGAAAGGAAGAGAAAGGGAGGGCCAGGATGAAGGAAGTAAGTCTAAAGGAGGTTCTGCCCAACTGAGTTCTTGAAAGGAGAATTCAATGTAAGGAATCAATAAAAGAAAGGAGTTAAAGGCTTGATCAAGTCTTCGTATAGATCAACATTAGAGGATGAATACATGGGCATGTATTGAAACCCCTGCCGAACCTTTGCCAGAATATAGACTCAAGTCAGGGTTTAGCGATTTAGTTATTTTCTTATACCCTAAATTTATGATATAAATGCATGTTATATAATTTTAATTTAATAAGGAGGTCCTAGGTTAGAGTTTGATTTTTGGATTTTATTAAAAATACTTTGAAATCTGTGCTTCCACCTTGTCATCAACCATACAAACCTAAGTATTCAAAGCTTTTAAATACAAAAACTTAAAATAAGTAAAAAAATTTAATAATATAATTATCTGATGTGATGGCTGAAATGATGAGCCCAGTTGGTCATGTAGTTGTGGATTTCGGAAAAGCTCCACGACCATATTACGGATGGCATCTTGGAGGCTCTAAGGTTGCTAGCTTAGAAGCCTCTACACGGCCTCCTTCACGTGCACATCATTACAGGTTTGGGATGTCGAGGCCTGTGAGGATGTCGAAAGGTAACAAGATGGTGGAGGGTCGAACCAATGGCCGAATCATATGACCTAGCTTCTACTCACCCTCCTGGTGGCACTGAGCCATCCTTCAAGATCAAGGAGGGTTGAGAAGATAGGTCATCGCCATACCTCTTAGCACCATACATCGCATAACATGTTTACACAGTTCAAAAATATGTTAGTTCTAATAAAAATCAGATCATGTAATAACTTAATTAGTAAATGAAGTTTGAAGTTCTTACTATGATTTATTGTGATGTAGAATCTAAATACTCACTAGTCTTAGACTGGTGTGTGATCCATCATAACTACAGTTGGTCTGATGGATGATCCAATTACCGTATCTCTAATAAGCAAATAATAAAATTAAATTAATTAAAATATGCATATAAGAATTTTTATAGTTCTAGTGAAGAGTTTTGATATTGATTTTTTACTAGTCTGTTGGCCACAACATGTGTGCCGACTGAGACATCCATGCGCCTCATTAGATCCTGCTAGACGGTCCAGTTCTATCGAGCCCTCTGTCGCCTATCAGAGTACTCGTTGCTCTATTAGTCGCAAAGGGCCTGCCATATGTCTGCCGGCATCCAATGATTCGTAAAGGACCTCCAGTCCGATGGTGATGGGGAATCAGAGTGCTAGATAGCAGGCTACCTAATGCTATAAAGTCCATCTTGGAACCTTCATGTGGCCACCTCCTCGAAGGTCTGATGGCCAGTCTTCTCGTTGTGAGCTCAGGTGTGGCACTTCCAAGCCTTGAAAACTTGAGAAGAAGGGCCATGAAAAGTTGGGAGCGAGCCAATAAGAAAATCAGCCTGATCAGTAGAGGAGTAATCTCGATTTTAAGATAAGATGACTTGGTGCTAAGCGAGACATCTCGATTTTGAGACAAGATGACTCGATGCAAAGCGAGATGTCTCGATCTCAGTCTGAGATGACTAGATCTCAGAGAAAATCTATAGCAGAAAGCAGTGTTTTGGGAGTGCCGGGCTGACATGCAGTTAGAGATGTCTCAGTTTGAAGACGAGACGTCTTAGATGCAGGCAAGAGGACTCGATTTTAGGTGAAGTCATCTTGGTTTTTGTGGGCAATTTTGATTTGGATTTTCTATTTGGATTCGGGGAGTTTTTCTTTGAGCTTGGGACTTGATCCTATTGTATAGTATATATACAAAAAATTGGTCATGATTTATGTAATGCTGAATTCATTGTAATAAACCTCTTTTCTCTCTGAAAACTCTTATTCTCTCTATCTCTTGAATCCATTGATCGTGCTTCCACGTTGATCTTAGGAAAGTTCTTTTCCTATTGTTGGCTAATCACCAATGGCCATGCCGGTCCGTGAAAGGGACATATTCCCAACAATTAGTATCAGAGCCAAGTTGCATGGAAGAAAGAAAGACATCTAGAATTTTTGCATTCAGGATCTACTGTACCAGGTTTTACTTTGAATCTTCTTATCTTCTTCATGGTTATCTCTAGATTAAGATGGAGAGTTGTTATACGGAGGAGAGGTGATACAGAAAGTTGGAAAGAGGATCTAGGGTATATAGATCTTTTTTGAAGGATAGCATTATTGGTGTGAGATCGCAGAAGGGTGTTAGGATTTTGCTCTTGGCTTGATTATAATCATGGGATCAAATGGATTCAAGGTAGATTTTGAGAAGTTTGACAGCAAGAAGAACTTTATCCTATGGCAGCAAAAAATAAAGAACTTATTGGTTCAATAGAGGATCTATGAGGTCTTGGTAAGAGAAAGGCTAGAAACGATCAGCGTTGAGGACTCAAAAGAGTTGGAGGAGATTGTCTTTAGTACAATCAGAATATGCTTGGCCAATCAAGTGTTGCCCAAGATTTATACGAAGACCATGGCAAAGGGGCTTTGGATGAGATTGGAGAATATTTACATGGGAATGAACATGACCAATAAGCTATGGTTGAAGAAGCAACTTTATAGTCTAAGAATGCCTGAAGGTGGAGATCTTGTCACACACATCTAGAAGTTCAATCAGGTGTGTTATGAGGTGATGAGCTTGGATGTGAAGATGGACAAGGAGAATCAGGCACTATTATTATTTTGTTCTCTCCTAGATTCTTATGATGGTCTCATAACAACCTTAGTTTATGGAAAGGAGATCTTGAACTATGAAGAGATTGTCAGAGTGCTCAAATCAAATGAGTAGAGAAAGAAGATCTGCAAGAAAGATCTTAAGTCTGAGATTTTGGATATGAATAAAAGATAGGAAAGATCAATGAGAAAGGTAAAGAAAAAATTCAAAGGCAGGTCAAAGTCTCGGGATTAAAAGAAGATATTAAAATGCTATAAGTATCATCAGCTTAAACATCTAAGAAGAAATTATCTTCTTTTGAAGTCAGAAAAAGAGAAGGCCAGTAAGAGTGATGATATAGTTTTGGTAAGTAGTGGAGAAAATCTACTAGTTGTATCAGATAGGTCTAAAGAGTGTGATGTTAGATATATGTGCCCTAAAAACCAGAATTGGCTGACACTTATAATACACTTCTAGGAGCAAAATTATAATTTTGACTAATATCAATAAAATGGGTTATTTTCTATCACATATGTGTATTTAGTGTCTGTGATACATCTTTTGAGTTAATGATAATGATAATTCATATTTTCAAGAGTTGAAAATTTAAGACATGAATAATCATTATTAACTCATAAAATGCTCCCGACCATAGGATCATCATGATGGAAGGTTGGTGTACAATCGCTTCTCTTTATTAGATGAGTCTTGAATCTACAGTGTGGAGACATCGGAGCGAGAGTACAGGTACTCGTTAGAGAACGAGGGCACTGAGCGTGACCACCTCGAGTAGTCATTAGGGAAGTCTACCTTCTCGTCAATGACTGACTCGATGCTGCAGTAGTGTGTCTGGTTCTTTGACCTGAGATGCATCGGCAGTTCACCTTGAGGGTGTTATAGTTTGACTACACCATTACTCGGTCTCCTAGCCATATGGAACCCTGAGGTGTATGTTGGCTATAGCATGTTCATTGTAGGAACTGGATTGCATCAAGATGGAATCTATCTACCTCGGTGGTAGAGGAGCAGCCCTATGATGATCATGAGAATCAAGTCCAGAAGCCCATGGCCATGGCAGAGTGAAATAATAGAAAGAGTTTCTATTTAGATTTTCACATTGGACTCGAATCGAATGATTACATCATATGACAGAGACTAGGGTTTGACGAGTTCACCTTAACCCTAATCTGATCGGGGCTCAAGATAGAAGAACTTAATCACACAGGTAGCTGCACCAAGAGGTTCGCATTCAGCTCTGATGGGTTGCCACCATATACTGCTAGGTGTCACTGGTGGATTTTGGGAGCAATTAGAATGATTTAGATGATCGATCATTCTAGCTGTTCGAATCAGAAGAGTTCTGATCCATCGAAAGGAGTTTCGATGATGTCGATGATAGAGATCATGACATATCCCATTACCATACAGAACTGAACCTAACTGGGTCACACAAACAAGGGTTTGAATCTGGTGATCATCAATTGAACTGATCTAGTTCAATTGATCTGAATGAGATTCAATTAGGTTCAAGGAAATCGTGCTAGCACTCGATTGAACCTAACGTTCTTCTTTTACTATCATAAATAAGTTGTCCTGACTGAGCCAAAGGAGTTTGTGCTCAATCAGAGGCCTTCATATGGTCTGACTGGAGGTTGTCCAAGTCAGAAAAGGTTGTCTTATTTTGTAAGACATTACCTGCCATTTTTGGTCACCTGCCATTTCTTGTTCTTTGACTTTGGTCAAAAGTCTACCTTTGACTGGTCAAACGTTGACCATTGACACTTTGACTTTTGACCACATGTCATGCACCTATTGGAGAGCTGGTGGGGGCCTGTCCCCCTGCCAGAACCTGGCAAGGAGAAGGGCGCACGCCACCCTGGCGTGTGCCCAAGTTGGAGGCGCCTAGGAGTCCTTGTTGGACAAGGACTCCATCCTCCTTTTTGGATTCCAATTAGAGTTCTACTAAGAATCCAACTTTGACTGGTCTTAGGCACCCTCTAAGGAGGAATCCAGGGGACTCTATTCCCACCAATCAGATTTAGATCTGATTTCACAAAGGGTTGTGATTGGTTGGGAAGGAAGAGGAGTTGGATCACAAGCTTAGTCTATAAATAAGACCCTGCGCCCAACTCAAAGATATAATGATTGAATTACAATTCCCCATGCCCCAAGGCTGCCTCTCCCCTCCTTCCTCCATGCCAAACCACCTTCTCCCCTTGCTCTCCACGTCCAAAAGGAGTTTTGGATTTTTGGTTGGTGCGATTCAGATCAAAGAAAGGCGATCAAAAGCAAGAAGGCTGCGCTGCTGCAAAGGACGACTGCTGATCTTCAAAAGAGTTTTGAAGATCCTCCAGATCAGATCCAGATCTAATTTTTGGAGATGTGATAGAGAAGAAGAGGATCTCCAGATCCAACCCGAGTGGATACCGGTAGAGGCCAGGCGCTTGCGTGGCTAGATCCAGAACCTTCCGCTGCATACAGGATCATCAACAGGGTAATAGGATTACCCAAATCAGGTAAATTAAATTTGATTTAATTTATCCTTATTTTATTTTATTTATTAAAATAATAAGAATCAGATCTGAAAATATCTTAGATCTGATTAGATCAAGAGAAAATTTTTTGAAATATATCTCTTGATCTGATCAGATCTGAACGAACCTGGACCGGGAAATCAGGATTTCCCTTCAACTGGTATCAGAGCCAAGGTTCTAAAAGTATTTAGATCTAATTTTAAATTTATTTTAATTAGAAAATAAATGATTTTAGATGTCACATGAGATGTGATCAGATCTAAAATCAGAAAAAATTAAAATTAAATGATTTGGATCTAAGATTAGAAATATGCATGACTAGTTCTAAAATAGAATAGTTCTATAGAATAGTCTTGCATGTTTTTGATTTAATCTGATTAAATCATATTTTAGATCTATTTATTTACTATTTTTTGATATTATAATGGTTATAATAACATCTAAAAAATAGCAAATAAAAATTATTTAATTTTAAATATCATATGAGATATGATTGATGCATGTCTAGACTAGTTGTAGAATAGTTCTACATAATTGTCTAGATTAGAATTTATTTTGATTAGATCAATTTAAATCTAATTTTTTAGATTATTATGAGATAATTTAGATCTAAAAATATGCATGATTTGATACATGAGATGTATGCAAAATATGCCATGATTAGATCTAATTTGTATATGAGATATATGATATAGATCTAAAACTATTTTGTAGTATTGCATGTTCCTGATTAAGGCGTTCCTCTTGGCCGTCCGGTCATAAGAACGAAGAAGGGTTTAAAGGCCCTCTCTTTCCCATTCGATGGGGTGTTCTTATGATGTGTAGGGATGCTGCGTGTTCGTCCTTAATCAGAAACCCAAAACTTACTTTCTGCAAAACCCTAGATCCTGAAACCCTAGGATTTATTGTGCATATTTTGTTTATGAACCCTACTTAATTAAAAATTAAGATTTATGGAATATTAATTAGGTCTAAAATTGAGAATTTCAGATCTAAGACATATTCATAATACTGGGTTCGGGCTTGGGTAGCTCAATTAGGTCTAAGCGGTTGATCAAACCGAATCAAGAGTTGGTTAGATGGGATCAACAATGCTTAAATTGACCAGCCTAATAGGATTAAGTCTGGGTCAAGATCGAGTCACGATCAAGCAAGACCTAATTAGGCTCAGAGGTTAGAGTCTGGATTGTAGGCTAACCCAATTGGTTCTGGCTCAACAATTTGGTGTCTAAGGTAAGTTTGGCACATACGACCGACTGGTTTTTAATTGGAAGCTACTCGACCTGAATGCGTTCTTGTACGAGTTAATGGCATATTCCTTCCACCGGTCTCACTTACCTGGCCATATCTGTTGACACAGTTCTGATCTGAGGTGGTCAATAATCCGAGCTAACCCATGCCACTAGGTTAGTCATAATTGTTATGACTATGACCAAGTCTAGTTTAATGAGACCTGAATCAATTCTCCCTAAGAAAAGATTAAGTCTGAGGTCTTCCACCATTGTAGATGTGCGGGCCCTTCCCGGGGTTGATTGTTCTCGGCTGGATACAGTGGCTCAGTTGCACCGGAAAGATGCAACCATGTCTATTAGGCATTGGATGCTATGGGCTGGAGGATGAGTTGGGCTCAATATTCCGGATACGGTGAGAGACTCAATTAGGAACCCAGTCTATGCAAATGGTGGGTCTGACTTAACTAAGGAGTGGATCAATATTCCGGATACGGTGAGATTCATGAATTAGAGACCAAGTTTGGGTGCACCATGATTAGAGAATCATTGAACAAGAGTTGTTCACTCATTGGCTAACCCATCACCAATAACTGTTAGGTGAGGTGATGAGTCAGTTGGTGAGACCGCACCACCCACTAGAAATCATTAATCATGGAGATTTTTGCATCTCTACAGAGGGAGTGTAGGGATCCGAGAAAATAGTGGAAGCTAATTTGTTTAAAAATAAAATCCTAAATAAATTGGTCAAGTCATAAATTACAGTATCTAACTAGAATCTTTGACTCTCTACAGGAAAAATGTCTGCGTCCAACCCATTGGCACGTATCCTGGACACACATAGACTGACTGGACCCAATTATAAAGATTGGCTCAGGAACTACAAAATTATTTTGGGTTTCGAGAAGTTAACCCATGTTTTGGACCAGGACCCTCCCACCTTACCAGCCGTCCATCCATTGAACAGAGAGCGTCTCTGGAAAAATGGATAGACGAAGATAATAAGGCCAGATATTACATGTTGGGCTCGATGTCTGATGAGCTCCAGCGCCAACATGAAGATATCGGGACTGCTCGCCAAATGTTGGCTCACCTGCAGGAGATGTTTGGTGAACAGAGTCGCGCAGCCAAATATCAAGTCACGAAAATGACTTTTTAAGGCTAAGATGCGTGATGGGCAGTCAGTCCAAGATCACTGTCTGACAATGATCAAGGACATGGAAGAGCTTGAGAAGCTCGGTGTGAAGTTAGGACTTGGACCTGCAGAACGATATTATTCTGCAATCCTTGACTGATGCATATGGGCAATTCATCATGAATTACCACATGCATAAACTTCAAAATTCCTTGGCCGAATTAATGAATATGCTGGTTACCGCTGAGCTTTCTATGAAAGGTTCTAAAGGCTCAGTTCTTGCTATGGAACGGACTTCTTCCAAAAGAAAGTCTTATGGAAAGAAAAAGAAGTCTGTGAAAAAGCAAAAGGTGGAAGGATCAAAGAAGAAGAAGGCAGAACCGAAGAAAAAGGCCGATGTCAAAGGAAAGTGTTTCCATTGCAACAGCGACGGCCATTGGAAGCGGAACTGCCCTACTTACCTGGCCACCCTGAAGAACAAGAAGGAAGGTCCTTCTGGAGGTATGCTCGTTATTGAGTCTAACCTTACGGTTTCTTCTGCATCCAGTTGGGTGCTTGACTCTGGTTCTAGTGCTCATCTGTGCACTTCCATGCAGGGTCTTGAGGATAGCAGGAGGCTGAGGGATGGAGACATGATCCTACGCATCGGTAATGGAGCAAGAGTTGCTGCAGTAGCCGTGGGAACATACCCTCTTCGATTACCATCTGGTTTAGACTTAGTTTTGAAAGACTGTTATTATGTGCCTGCAGCTAGCAGGAATTTGATTTCTGTTTCATGCTTAGCACAAGAAGGCTTATGTGATTACCTTCTTTAAGGACCATTGTAACATTCTTTATGAAAGAAATAAAATTGCAAATGGTTTCCTTATTAATGGTCTTTATCAGCTACATATTGATGTACCTATTCTAACTATCGAGCAAAACGTGAATGCCAAACGACCTAGGGATAGTCCAAACGACAGATATCTATGGCACCTGAGATTAGGTCATATAGCAGAAGATAGGATCAACAAATTGGAGAAAAATGGGCTATTGAGTCCATTGACTTTCGAGTCATATCCAACTTGTGAATCTTGTCTTCAAGGCAAAATGACTAAACTCCCTTTTGTTGGACATGGGGAGAGGGCCACAGATCTCCTTGCCCTAGTACATACTGATGTGTGCGGCCCATTTGATGTGCCGGCTAGAGGCAATTTTGTCTACTTCATTACCTTTACCGATGATCTGTCTAGGTATGGGTATGTGTATCTTATGAGACACAAGTCTGAAGCTTTTGAAAAGTTCAAAGAATTCAGACATGAAGTAGAAAAACAAACTGAAAAACCCATTAAGGTTCTTCGATCAGATCGAGGAGGTGAATACCTTAGCCGGGAATTCCTAGACTATCTAAAGGAAAATGGCATAGTCTCTCAATGGACTCCACCAGGAACACCTCAACTCAACGGGGTTTCAGAATGGAGAAATCGGACTCTATTGGATATGGTTCGATCCATGATGAGCTTCACAGACCTCCCTGATTTTCTTTGGGGACATTCATTGTTAACTTCAATTTATCTACTGAATAGGGTTCCCTCTAAAACCGTTCCTACCACACCGTATGAGATATGGCACGGTAAGAAACCAAGTCTGAGTCATCTCAGAATTTGGGGTTGTCCGGCTCATGTCAAAAGACAACAAGCGGACAAGTTAGAGTTTAGGTCCTTTAGAGCTCGATTCATAGGATATCCTAAAGAGTCATTAGGATACTATTTCTACATTCCAGAAGACCACAATGTGATTGTGAGTCGACATGCCATCTTTCTTGAAAAATAGTTTATTCAAGATAGCGGCATTGGAAAGCAGATTAAGCTTGATGAGAAAGTCTCACAAGTACAACGAGCTAAGGACCAATTGGAACCAAATCAGGTTGAGCCAATAAGAACACTACCTCCTCCACCTCGTAGATCGGAAAGAGTTTTCCGTCCCCCTGAAAGATACTTAGGTATTATTTCAGAGGAAGTAGAGAAAATGTTCCTCGTAGGTAATGGTGCTCATGGTGATGATCCCAAAACCTACAACGAGGCGATATCAGATATCGACTCCGAGAAATGGCTAGAGGCAATGCAGTCAGAAATTGACTCGATGCACTCAAACCAAGTCTGGACCTTGGTAGATCCACCAGAAGGTATAGTACCTATTGGGTGTAAATGGATCTTCAAGAGAAAGATTGGTGCAGATGGGAATGTGGAGACATTCAAGGCTAGACTAGTGGCAAAAGGTTATAGTCAACGCGAAGGCATTGACTATCAGGATACCTTTTCCCCAGTAGGCTATGCTAAAATCCATCCGCACATTGCTTGCCGTTGCAGCCTATTTCGATTATGAAATATGGCAAATGGACGTGAAAACGGCATTCCTTAAATGGATATCTTGAGGAAGATATCTATATGGAACAGCCGCTAGGTTTCACATCCAGTGATACTGATCACAAGGTTTGCAAGCTGCAAAGGTCCATATATGGACTTAAGCAAGCATCTCGGAGCTGGAACACTCGTTTCAATGATGTGATCAAAAAGTTTGGTTTCATCAAAAATGAAGAGGAACCATGTGTTTTCAAAAAGGTCAGTGGGAGCGCTGTTGTCTTCCTCGTATTGTACGTGGATGACATCCTCCTTATTGGGAATGATATTCCCATGTTGACAATCAGTCAAATTATGGTTGTCCAAGGAATTCTCCATGAAAGACCTAGGTGAAGCATCCTTTATTCTAGGAATTAAGGTCTATAGGGATAGACCGAATAGGATGCTAGGACTTTCACAGAAGATGTACATAGAGAAAGTACTAAAGAGGTTTAGTATGGAAAACTCTAAGAGGGGATTAATACCCTTCAGACATGGTATTCATCTTTCCAAGAAGATGTGCCCCAGCACACCTGAGGAAATAGAACGCATGAGCAAGATCCCTTATGCTTCTGCAATAGGGAGCCTCATGTATGCCATGCTATGTACACGACCTGATATAGCCCATGCTGTGAGTGTCACAAGCAGATATCAGTCAAATCCAGGTGAAGAACACTGGACTTCTGTGAAATGTATCCTTAAGTACTTGAGAAGAACTAAGGATATGATGTTGGTCTTTGGTAATGGAGAACTCCAAGTCCAGGGATACACAGACTCGGATTTCATGTCCGATATAGATGATCGAAAGTCGACATCTGGAGTCTGTTTGTGTGCAATGGTGGTGCTGTCAGCTGGAAGAGTTCCAAGCAAACTGGTGATAGCAGATTCCACCATGGAAGCAGAATATATCGCTGCATCAGAGGCTGCGAAGGAAGCATTCTGGTACAAGAAGTTTGCTGCAGAAATTGGAGTAATGCCATCAGATGCCATTCCTCTATACTGCGACAACAATGGCGCCATAGCCCTTGCTAAGGAGCCGAGGTCTCACCAGAAATCCAAGCACATTGAGCGGCGATACCACCTCATCCGCGATTACCTCGAGAAGGGTTACGTCGAGGTCAAGAGAGTCAACTCCACAGATAATGTGGCAGACCCACTTACAAAGCCGTTGGGCCAGCAGAAGATCGAAGCCCACCTTGAGAAGATGGGACTTAGACTTGTAGCCAATTGGCTTTAGGACAAGTGGGAGATTGTTAGATATATGTGCCCTAGAAGCCAGAATTGGCTGACACTTGTAATACACTTCTAGGGGCAAAATTATAATTTTGACTATAATCAATAAAATGGGTTATTTTCTATCACATATGTGTATTTAGTGTCTGTGATACATCCTTTGAGTTAATGGTAATGATAATTCATATTTTCAAGAGTTGAAAATTTAAGACATGAATAATCATTATTAACTCATAAAATGCTCCCGACCATAGGATCATCACGAGGATGGTGATTGATCCGGAAGGTTGGTGTACAATCGCTTCTCTTTAGTAGATGAGTCTTGAGTCTACGGTGTGGAGACACCGGAGCGAGAGTACAGGTACTCGTTAGAGAACGAGGGCACTGAGCGTGACCACCTCGAGTAGTCATTAGGGAAGTCTACCTTCTCGTCAATGACTGACTCGATGCTGCAGTAGTGTGTCTGGTTCTTTGACCTGAGATGCATCGGCAGTTCACCTTGAGGGTGTTATAGTTTGACTACACCATTACTCGGTCTCCTAGCCATATGGAACCCTGAGGTGTATGTTGGCTATAGCATGTTCATTGTAGGAACTGGATTGCATCAAGATGGAATCTATCTACCTCGGTGGTAGAGGAGCAGCCCTATGATGATCATGAGAATCAAGTCCAGAAGCCCATGGCCATGGCAGAGTGAAATAATAGAAAGAGTTTCTATTTAGATTTTCACATTGGACTCGAATCGAATGATTACATCATATGACAGAGACTAGGGTTTGACGAGTTCACCTTAACCCTAATCTGATCGGGGCTCAAGATAGAAGAACTTAATCACACAGGTAGCTGCACCAAGAGGTTCGCATTCAGCTCTGATGGGTTGCCACCATATACTGCTAGGTGTCACTGGTGGATTTTGGGAGCAATTAGAATGATTTAGATGATCGATCATTCTAGCTGTTCGAATCAGAAGAGTTCTGATCCATCGAAAGGAGTTTCGATGATGTCGATGATAGAGATCATGACATATCCCATTACCATACAGAACTGAACCTAACTGGGTCACACAAACAAGGGTTTGAATCTGGTGATCATCAATTGAACTGATCTAGTTCAATTGATCTGAATGAGATTCAATTAGGTTCAAGGAAATCGTGCTAGCACTCGATTGAACCTAACGTTCTTCTTTTACTATCATAAATAAGTTGTCCTGACTGAGCCAAAGGAGTTTGTGCTCAATCAGAGGCCTTCATATGGTCTGACTGGAGGTTGTCCAAGTCAGAAAAGGTTGTCTTATTTTGTAAGACATTACCTGCCATTTTTGGTCACCTGCCATTTCTTGTTCTTTGACTTTGGTCAAAAGTCTACCTTTGACTGGTCAAATGTTGACCATTGACACTTTGACTTTTGACCACATGTCATGCACCTATTGGAGAGCTGGTGGGGGCCTGTCCCCCTGCCAGAACCTGGCAAGGAGAGGGCGCACGCCACCCTTGGCGTGTGCCCAAGTTGGAGGCGCCTAGGAGTCCTTGTTGGACAAGGACTCCATCTCCTTTTTGGATTCCAATTAGAGTTCTCCTAAGAACCAACTTTGACTGGTCTTAGGCACCCTCTAAGGAGGAATCCAGGGGACTCTATTCCCACCAATCAGATTTAGATCTGATTTCACAAAGGGTTGTGATTGGTTGGGAAGAAGAGGAGTTGGATCACAGCTTAGTCTATAAATAAGACCCTGCGCCCAACTCAAAGATTAATGATTGAATCACAATTCCCCATGCCCCAAGGCTGCCTCTCCCCTCTTCCTCCATGCCAAACCACCTTCTCCCCTTCCTCTCCACGTCCAAAAGGAGTTTTGGATTTTTGGTTGGTGCGATCCAGATCAAAGAAAGGCGACTGAAAGCTAGAAGGCTGCGCTGCTGCAAAGGACGACTGCTGATCTTCAAAAGGAGTTTTGAAGATCCTCCAGATCAGATCCAGATCTGATTTTTAGAGACATGATAGAGAAGAAGAGGATTTACAGATCCAGCCTGAGTGGATACTGATGAGGCCAAGCACTTGCGTGGCTAGATCCAGAACCTTTCGCTACATACCGGATCATCAACGGGTAATACGATTACCTATATCAAGGTAAATTAAATTTGATTTAATTTATCTAGATTTTATTTTATTTCTAAAATAATAATAATCAGATCTAAAATATCTTAGGTCTGATCTAGATCAAAGAAAAAAATTTTTAAAATATATCTCTTGATCTGATCAGATCTGAACGAACCTGGTCCAAAAAATCAGGATTTGCCCCTCATGCCATACTATGTGGACATTAGATTCAACATGTTCACACCACTATACTTCTCATCAGGAGTAGTTTGCTGCCTACCAAAAGATCGATGATGAAGGTGTTAGTCTTTGAGATGATCATCTATGTAAAGTAACTGAAGTTGGTACTATTAGGATGAGAATGTACGATGAGGTCATTCGTACATTATCCAATATCAAGCATGTACCAAAGCTGAAGAAAAATTTGATTTCTTTCGACTACTTGGAGGAGCAAGGTTATGCTTTTAGTAGCCAAGTTGGAAGTGGATGCTTTAAGATTTTTAAGGAAGCTTTAGTGGTGATGAGAGATAGAAGATTGAGCAACAATCTTTATAGAATAGAGGGCTCAGTTGTGAATGATAGTATAGAGGTTCTAGCAGCGGCGTAGAGGAACAGCTTCTATATCGATTATGGTACTATCGGATGGATCACATAAGTGACCGAGGGCTCATAGAACTTAGCAGAAGAAAAATGATCCCAGTCTTGAAGAAGGAAGGCACTGATTTATGTGAGCCATTCATCTTTGGCAAATAGCATAGGATAAAGTTTGCCATCAGTTCCAAGTGCAGTGAAGGAGTGCTGGATTTAGTGCACTCAGATGTGTGAGGACTGGCTCTTATTCCAACTAGAGGTGGGGCAAAGTATGTTATCACCTTCATTGATGATTACTCAAGAAAGATATGGATTTATTTGATCAGAGAAAAGTCAGAGGTATTTGCTCGATTCAGTGCTTGGAGAGCTAAAGTAGAGAAGGAGTCAAGGAGATAGGTTAAGTGTCTAAGGTTAGACAATGGAGGAGAGTATACAAGTCTAGAGTTTAGGAGGTACTATGAGAAAAATGGTATCAAACATCATTACATAGTGAAGATGATTTTTCAATAGAATGGTGTCATAGAGAGGATGAGCTAGACACTGATCGAGAATGCATAGAGTTTGAGATTGTAGATATCACTTCCAAAGTCTTTTTAGGATGATGCTCTAACTTTTCTTGTTTTCTTATTAACAAGTCTCCTCACTGCAAGCTGAATAGAGGTATTCTAGAGAAGGTCTGGAGTGAAAAGAAGATGGAGCTTAGCCATTTGAAGGTTTTTTGTTGTCCTATCTATAATCATGTGGAGGCAACCGAAAGGAGCAAGTTAGACCCTAAATCTTGAAGGATGATCTTTATTGGGTATCTGCAAGAAGTCAAGGGGTACATGCTGTGGAATCCTAAAGCATAGAAGTTAGAATCAGTAGGGATGTCATCTTTGATGAGAAGAATATTTTGGAGAGGTCTAGGAGTACAGGTGGAACTAGAAAAATGAAGATGAATAGTGGTGGCTAGTCAGAGGCAGATGATATGCAGTCTACATTCACTTGTAGGAGTATTTCTATTGAGGTGGAGCTGGATAAAAAAATATTTACTTAGATAGGAGACTAGCATGGAGAGCCAGCTAATCAGGTGGAGCTGCAAGAGCAACCACAAACTTTAGGAAAGAGGAATGTGCTAGTGGGAGTGGTTTTGCATAAGTTCCAGCGTACTATTAGAAGATCGATTAGATATGACATTGATGAGGCTGTCTTTTATATTCTCATCACTGCAAATAGAGATCTAGAAAACTATGCTGAGGCTATGAAAAGGGAAGACCATGAGTCATGGATGAAAGCCATGATGGAGGAGATGGAATCATTTGAAAAGAATTAGACATGGCAGCTGGTAGATCTTTCAGAAGGTGCTCGATCCATTGGCTCAAAGTGGATATTCACTAAAAAGGAGGCACCTTCAGAACAAGATGGAGTCAGATTTAAGACAAGGTTGGTAGCAAAGGGATACTCATAGAGGAAAGGGATTGATTACGCAGAGATTTCTCTCTTATGGTGTGCCATACTTCCATTCGGGTATTGCTGTTGTTGGCGATACAGCATAATATGGAATTGAAATAGATGGACATGAAGACAACCTTCTTGTATGAAAATTTGGAGGAAAGAATCTACATGAGGTAGCCAGATGGTTTAATGGAGATTGGATAGGAGAAGAATGTTTGTTTACTCAAGAGGTCACTGTATGGTTTGAAACAATCTCCTCATCAATGGTATCATAGATTTAATAGTTTTGTTTTGAGCCTAGGTTTCAACAGATATGAACATGATTGTTGTGTCTGTGTCAAAGATGTAGATGACAAGGATGCCTTATATCTGCTATTGTATGTAGATGATATGCTTACAGCCAGTAAAAGCTTGAAGGCTGTGAAAAGATTGAAAGAGGCATTATCATCTGAATTTGAAATGAAGGATCTAGGTCCAGTAAAAAAGATCCTTGAAATGAAGATTTGCAGGGATAGATGCAAAGGAGTGCTCTATTTGTCATAAGAAGGATATGTCTAGAAAATTCTAGAGAGATTTGATATAGAGAAAGCCAAACCTACAGAGACACCATTACCAAGCCACATATCTCTCTCTAAGTATCAAAGTCTCCTATTAGAAGAAGAGAGAGAATATATGGATAGAGTCTCTTATGCGAATACCATAGGTAGTGTGATGTATATCATGATGTGTAGACCAGATATAGCACATACAGTAAGTTTGATTAGTAGGTATATGGCTAACCCTAGAAAGAAACACTAGAAAGTATTGAAGTAGATACTGAGATATCTATAGGATATAAGAAACTATGGTTTGGTATTTGGTAGACAACCTGGAGGATTTGAAGAAAAATCTATGAAGATTTATGGAGGTTCAGGTTCTCTAGAAGGATTTGTAGATGCAAACTATGCTGGTGTTGGTGCAGAATCTGGTTGACACCGGATCAAGTTGGAGTTGAGGAAGAAGAGGTCGCCATCGGTGACCTACAAAATAAAGTTTCATTCGGAGTCAGTGGTGGTGGCTCCGGCAGGACCCTCCGACGATCAAGTCAGCTTTTTTGACCAAAAAAAATGGAGTGCTCAGAAAAAAAATTCAGCAGAGTTTTGGGAAGGAGAAGAGAGCTTAGAAAAAACATATCTGAAGGATCTCTTTTATAGACAGAGCCTATAACAAACTTAAAAATGACAATCATAACCATCAGGTGGTGGGCCGCTCGAGGCCACATGGAGTTTGTTATGGAGAGTAGTGTCCGTTGTCGTGATATGTCCATTTGTTGGAATTTAATCGTCAAATCTCGGAGAAAGCAGGCATTAGTTGGTGAAGAGCTTTGATATATATCAATTTTAGAGAAGTTCGGACTTCTCTAAGTTGTTTATGAGTGAGTTGATTCATGTTGTGTAGAGAGTTGTAGATTAAAAGGGGTTTGACTGAAAGAAATTACCTAGAGAAAATAGGACTAGAGGGGATTATTCGAAAGAAATGCTAGTTGAAATTTGGAAGTAATCCACTGGAGGAATCTAGATAGAGCTCGACTGATGGAGAAAGTTTGACTGCAAGAAAAGTTCGAAAGAAGTTCGACCGATGGAGAGGTTTGGAAGGAGTCTGACTGATGGAGAAGTCCGACTGAAAGAGAAGTCCTGAAGGAGTTCGACTGAAGGAGAAGTCTAGCTATAGGAGAAGTTCAAAAGGAGTTCGATTGATGGAGAAGTTTGAAAGAAGTTCGATCGATGGAGAAGTTGGACTGAAGGAGAAGTCAGGAAGAAGTTCAGCTGAAGAAAAAGTTTGAAAGGAGTTCGTTGATGGAGAAGTCCGACTGCAAGAGAAGTCTGGGAGGAGTTCGACTGGTGGAGAAGTCCGAAAGGAGTCCGACTGATGAGAAGTCTGGCTGAAAGAGAAGTTTGGCTAAAGAGAAGTTCGAGAGGAGTTCAACTGATGGAGAAGTTTGGAAGGAGTCTGACTGATGGGGCAGTTTGACTGAAGGAGAAGTCTGGGAGAAGTTCGACTAAAGAAGAAGTCTGGGAGAAGTTCGACTGAAGGAGAAGTCTGGAAGGAGTTTGACTAATGGAGATGTCCGATTGTGAGAGAAGTCCAAAAAGAGTTTGACTTATGGAGAAGTCCGGAAGGAGTCCGACTGATGGAGAAGTCTAGCTAAAAGAGAAGTTTGGAAAAAGTTTGGCTGAAGGAGAAGTCTGGGAGGAGTTTAACTGATGGAGAAGTTCGGTTGAAAGAAAAGTTTGGGAGGAGTTCAAACTCCTTCCAAACTTCTCCTGTAGTTGGACTTCTCCTTCAACCGAACTCCTCTCAGACTTCCATCAGTCGGACTTCTTCTGGACCTCTCCATCAATCGAACTCCTCTCGGGCTTCTCTTACAGTCGGACTTCTCCATCAGTCGAACTCCATCCGGATTCCTCCAGCGGATTACTTCTAGATTTCAACTAGCTTTCCTCTCGGATGATCTCCTCTAGTCGTATTTCCTCTAGGTGATTTTTTTCAGTCAAACCCCTTTTAATCTATAGCTCTCTACACAGCATGAATCAACTCAGTCATAAATAACTTAGAGAAGTCCGAGCTTCTTTGGAATTGATATATGTCAAAGCTCTTCACCAACCCATGCCTGCTTTCTCCAAACTTCGACTATTAAATTCTAACAAAAGGGCACGTTACGATAATGGACATTACTCTCCATAACAAACTCCACGTGGTCTCGAGTGGCCCACTATCTGATGGTTATGGCTGTCACTTTCAAGTTTATTATAGGCTTCATCTATAAAAGGGATCCTCCAAATATATTTTCTTTAAGCTCTCTTCTCCTACCTAAAACTCTACTGAATTCTTTTCTGAGCACTCCATTTCTGTTGGCTAAAAGAGTTGACTTGATCGTTGGAGAATCCTGTTGGAGCCACCACCACTGACTTCGGATGAAATTTTATTTTGCAGATCACTGACAATAATCTCTTCTTCCTCAGCTCCAGCTTGATTCAGCATCAATCAGATTCTGTACCAATAGTTGATGATCTTGATATAAGGAGGTCTACTATTGGATACTTTTCTGCATGTTTGGTGGATCGGTGTCTTGAGATCAATCCTTCAACCAATCATGGCCTTGTTTATTATAGAGACTGAGTATATTAGAATTACAGAGACTACAAAGGAAGCCCTTTGGCTTAGGAGGTTGATTATTGAGATGGAGGAGCAGAGTAAGGTTACACTATATAGTGACAGTCAGAGTACTTTGTAGCTAGCACAGAATCCAGTCTATCATGCTCGTAGAAAGCATATAGATGTGAGATACCATAGGATAAGAGAGCTAGTGGAGGAGGGTGAAGTGGAGCTGATGAAGGTCCATACTAAGGAGAATCAGTCTAATGTACTTACAAAAGTACTTCCTAGAGATAGCTTTTAGATGTGTACATGGCACGGATAGATCTACATGGAAGAGCTGAGTTCATAAGAACTTGGGAGCACCAACGTGGAGAATGTGAGCTCAGGTGTGGCACTCCCAAGCCTTGGAAACTTGAGAAGAAAGGCCATGGAAACCTGAAAGTGAACCAATAAGAAAATCAGCCTGATCAGTAGAGGAGTCATCTTGGTTCTAAGATGAGATGATTCAGTGCTAAGCGAGACATCTTGATTCTAAGATGAGATGACTTGGTGCAAAGCGAGATGTCTCAATCTTAATTCAAGATGACTCGGTCTTAGAGAAAATCTAGAATAGAGAGCAGTATTTTGGGAGTGCCAGGCTGATACATCATTAGAGATGTCTTGGTTTGAAGATGAGACGTCTTGGATGCAAGCGAGAGGACTCGATTTTAGGTGGAGTCATCTCAGTTTTCATGGGCAATTTTGGATTAGATTTTTTGTTTGGATTTTGAAAGTTTTTCTTTGAGCTTAGGGCTTGACCTTATTATATAGTATATATACGAAAAATAGGTCATGGTTTATGTGATGTTGAATTCATTGCAATAAAGCTCTTTTCTTCCTAAAAACTCTTGTTCTCTCTATCTCTTGAATCCATTGATCATGCTTCTACGTTGATCTTAGGAGAGTTCTTTCCTTATTGCTGGCTAATCACCAGCAGCCACACCAATCCGTAATAGGGACATATTTTCAACACTCATCTTGGGAAGTCTCAAATTGTTAGTACTCCTGCAAGATAGAAGCAAGCATGTATTTATATATAATTTAAATACTAATGTATCAAAAATTTAAAAATTAATCTAGTTTTGACTTACCAGAAACATCTCCAAGACTGTATCTCGAGCTCCAGACAGTCAGCTGGAGAACTCATTCACTGGATCCATCATCAAGCATCGAATAATGTCGGTAACCATATGAGATACTCTAGACTCTCTAAATATAATGCAAAATTAATTTTGAAAAATAAATGTTAACTCTAGAATGGCTAAATTCTAAATATTTAATTGAAGTTGTAGTACTTACGAGCAGCTCTAAATATGGATGAGTTATCTATCCTCTGATCGAGCTTGAGCTATCGTGAGCTAGGCAGATCTTCGACTACGACCTATGTCTATGAGTCGATCGCTATTGCGCATCACTATAGGGTCACTTGTGATCCCTATCAACCAAACTTGAGGTAAAATATCTAATATAAAGAATATTATATTAGTTAGCAAAGGATAAAATAATAATATCTAAAGTATTAGAGTTTAATTATTATTTGGTGTGAGATATGCGGAACCATGCAAGCTGGCTGCACGATTGCTATCTCCTCAAGAACTTTGTCCTTGGCTAGAATGGCTCCGACCTCTAAAAGATGATGTATAATCTCTAAAAATTAAAATAAAAATCAAAGTAAGTAGATGACCTAAAAATTGGTTCAAACAAAATATCTATCAAAATATAACAAGACGATCAAAATTTTTTATTGAGATTATTTTCATCACTAATAATATTTCAAATAATTTTTTTTTAAATTTATGTTGGGATCTTTTTAAAAAAATATTAGCAATGAAAGGATTTTCATCGATAATTAGCAAAATCTACCATCGTTAATAATTATTTTATATTTAAATATTATAAAGAATTTTAAATAATTTTAGCAATGGCTTAAGCCTTCGCTAATAATAAAAAAGCCATCGTCAATAGTTTATTATTAGTGATGGCAATTTTTTTATTACTAATAAGCCAAATTTTCCATTGCTAATAATTTTTTAATATTTAAATATTTTTTTAAAAAATTATACTTTTAGCAACATCATTTGCCATCGCTAATATTGAAATTTTCATCGCTAATAGTATTAATGATGGTCTTTTTCTTCGTCAGTGTTGTGGTGGCAAAAAGATATTATTGGTGATGAAATTTTTTTTCATCGCTAGCTAATACCATCGCTAATATTTATAATTCTTATAGTGCTCCCAATAAATTAGGGCTGTGGAGTGCAAATACCGCTATATTATAGAAGTAGGTCTTGCTCTTTTTGCCTAATCTAATCTTCTTTCTAAATTTTGGGATATGGCTCTTGAAATGGCTAATTTTCTCATTAGTCATTTACCCACAAGAGCACTTCATTTTAGTTCACATTAGAAAAAATTATTTAATAAAAAATTAGATTATAATTTTCCCTATGTTTTTGGCTCCTTATACTTTCCCTATCTTCATGCCTATAATAAAAATAAATTAGAATATCATTCTTTGCATGGGTACCGATGCTATCACCCTTCTTCCAAGCATATTTTCATATCTTGAGATGTTAACTTCATGAGACAAGTATTTCTTTGTGTATAGACCTCTTCAAGTTACACTCTTGAGTGAACCGGTAATCCTTGTAATGCCTCTTCTTTATCATGGTTTGTAACTGAGCTCAATGATCAGTTAACATCAATCCACATCAATTCATTTGCATCTCCAACCCTAACTCCTCAAACTTAGCCTAGTATTTTACAAACACATAACAATAACCCACCCATGACATATAACCAATGTTCTATTTCCATAGTAGAACATGTTGCTTCTAAGCCAGTGACTTCTTCTCACATTGGTGGTCATCATATATGTAGTCACATGCTTCAAGTATGGCATGCTCAAACCACACTATTTTAGCACAAAATATCGCATAGCATTTGTGGCTGTCGTTATCCTTGCTAAGCCCACTTGCTTCTCTCAAGCCCAACATGACCCACAGTGGCTAAAGTCATAGCAAATGAGTATGATGACTTCCTCTCTAATGACACTTGGCTTTTAGTTCCACCATCTCCTTTGCAATATGTTATTGGCTGTAAATGGGTGTTCCAAATCAAATGGTGATTTGATGACTCCATTGAGCATTATAGAGCCCATTTGATTGCTAAGCACTTCAATCAACAAGAGAGTATTGATTATGATGAGACATTCGATACAGTTATCAAGCTTGTCAAAATGCGTATTGTTCTTTCTCTTGTCGTTCTTTAATATTGACCTATTAGGCAATTGGATGTCAAAAATGCATACCTCCATTGACATCTCATTAAGGATAGTTATATAAAACAACCTCCTAGTTTTACTAACCTAGACTATCTTCTTAAAACAAGCACCACATGCTTGGTTTCAGTAGTTGAGCCCTCACTTAAATACTCTTGGCTTTCATGGGTCTAAGGTTGATGTCGCACTCTTTATCAAACACACCTAAGAATATACAACACTACTAGTTTATGCCAATGATATTATTTTTACCGACACTCTTACTACTCCATTGGATGATCTTATTGCTTCTCTACAAACTAAATTAACCATGAAGGATCTAGATCCTTTTTCACTATTTTTTGGGCACTGAGACTAGGACAACTTCTTCTGGACTTTTTTTGATCCAATCAAAGTATATTTCTAATCTTCTTCTCAGAACCAACATGCATGATTCTAAACTAGTCTCAATATTTATATCTACTGGGTCCTAACTCTCTCATTCTAATGATTTGTTACTTTCTGATTTGACTCAATATTAGAGTGCAGAGGATATGCTTCAATACCTTACTCTTATGCATCCTAACAATACTTTGCAGTCAATAAAGTATGTTAGTTCATGAATAGGCCCACTTCCATGCACTAGCTTGCAATCTAGCGTATATTTTGCTACTTAAAAGCATAATATTGACTATAATATTTATTCAACTAATGGTCTATCCTCTTCTCCTTTTGCTCTAATCCCATATCCTTGAGTGCTAAAGGCAATGCACTATGATGAGTTCAAGTACCAAATCTGAATACAAAGGGCTAGCCAATGCTACTACTAAATTAATTTGGATTCAATCTTTGCTACAAGAATTAGCTATCTCACTTTATCAACCCCTATACTCTGGTGTGACAACTTATCTACAATATATCTCAATACCAATGTCGTGTTTCATACTCAAGCCAAGAATATTGAAATTGAGTTTCATTTCATTCAAGAGCTACTAGCACATCATCAGCTTCATATCCAATTCATCTCCTCCAACGACCAACTCACTGGTATGCTCACTAAAGGGCTTGCCTCCTAATGCTTTCAATAGTTGCGTTCCAAGCTTTTAGTGATATACACCTCGGTTTGTATAGCTGTATTTGTAGTATCTTCATCTTTGCCCCATATCAAGGATCAATGATTTGAGAAATTTGAATTTGGATTTTGGATTTTGAATTATGAATTATGAATTATGAATAGCATATATTTAGGAGTGATTCTCGAGATCCATTTGTTATTTCTTTCTATCTTTGTATTATCCTGGTTGTGATCCTTTTACATTTTAAACTATAAATATGCATGACCATCTTACAAGATTGAGGTAGGAAAAATTTTTACAATATTTTCTTTCCCGTATGCTCTTATTTCCTACAAAGATAATAACAAAGAGTAAAATATTGGCAAAAGAGTTACTTGGTTCAATAAAATCCATAAATTATGCATAACTCATCATTCTTCATTGGATCCACAAATAAAATATTAAACAAAGGAAAATAAAGAGCACAGTAAACCTTATCAAAAACTATATAAAATAAAATGACAATATGTTGATTAAGAAGAAAAAGTATGAATTTAAAATATGTTAAATAATATCAAAATTTAAGTAAATATAATTTGGAAATCTTAAATACAAAGAAAAAATAAAAAAAATAATTAATAAAACTAGAAGACTAAAGACATAATTTGTAAAATAAATTAGAGATCATAATAATCAAAGAAAATACTAAAAATAAAAAATACTAATTAAAATATAAATATAAATGATACTAAATTAGGTAAGTTCTATTTTATAACTAGCTAAATCAAAAATAGAATTGAATTGGTATCCCCTTTTTGTTATTTCCTTTTTTTTTCACCTAGACAATTAAGGGTGATTCCCATTCCTTGCCTTGAGATTTCCTTTTGAATTCATTTTAGATTTCTTTCCATTCCTAGAATTTGAACATAGGTATTCATATTTATGATTTATAGTTAATTATTATTAGCCCTAGAATCGATTTTGATGATATCAAAAGAGTTTGAATACAAATTATGATTACTAATGATGCTTTTGAGAGTAATTGTAAAAATTTTTATAATGCTCAAATGTTGATTTTACTCAAGAAAAAGTCCTCTTAAATTTAAGTAATTTTATATTTCTAAGTCAAAGTTTCAAGTTTTGAAAGTAAATTAATTAAGTAATAAAAGAAAAATGATAAAGAAAAGTCTAGCCTAGAAAGACTTCTTAACAAGACTATCTATTCAGAAACTATGTTTGAAATGATAAGTCTAGCCTAGAATATGTTTGAATAAAGAAAGCTACTCAAAAATAAAGAAAACCAACTTTGGCATGAATGGCATGCTTTTGAATCGATCAAAAAAGAAACTTATCCAATTTAGACTCAGTTCAAAGAAAAAGATAGAAAGAGATAAAATTTAGAGAATTTTACTTAATCAATCAAGTTTTTATATGAGCCAATCAAGATAGGGTCATAACAAACTCATCTATATAGATAGCCAACTTAGTCACAAACTCAGGATGAAGATAGAAGATTGAGGATTTAAGAAATTCTCCTAAGCTGACTGTTGGTGCATAATCTGGTTGACGTTGGAACAAAGTTGGAGCTGGAGAAGATGGGATCGCCGTCGGTGACATGCAAAATAAAATCCTAACTGGAGTCGGGGGTGGTGGCTCCGGTAGGATCCTTCGATGATCAATTTAGCTCTTCTGCCCAATAGAAATGGAGTGCTAAAAAAATTTAGGAGCAGAGTAATGGAAAGAGAAATGAGTGTCCAAAGAGAAAACATATCTAGAAGATTTCTTTTATAGATGAAGCTTGTAACAAACTGATGGTTATAGCCATAACTATTTGATAGTCGGTCGTTCAGGCCATGTTAGTTGAAGTTCGAAGGGAGTAGGCATTAGCAATGAAGAGCTTCGAATTGCAATATTTCCAGAGAGGTTCGGACTCTTTTCAGGTTGTCCACATATAGGTTGGTTCGTATTGAGTTGGCAGGCTAAATTCATGTGAATGATGAGGTTCTTCTAGATGGTTGGAAGGAGATCGACTAGAAGGAGGTCAATTGGAGGGAGCTTGCCTGGCAACTGAAAGAAGATCGACTGGAGGAAGCTTGCATGGTGATTGGAAGGAGATCATTCGGAAGGTGTTCAATAGGAGGAGTTCATCTTGAAGGAGGCTGACTTAAATCTTATTATTCACTTTTAGTCAAAGGATAGGATTAGTATAGCAATAATTCTTCTTCATCATTCAAGATCATGCCATCGAACTTTGGTGTGCTTTCGGAAGGTTCTGTAGCATGAACTCATCTCTAAGAAGATTGACAAATCTCAGCAGGAATGACGTCGACAGTCAAGGACTTTGGCGAGGGATATTTTTCCTTCGATAAGTCCTTTAGGCAACTAGATGGAGTTTGACAGGAGTTCGACTGGAGGAGTTTGGCTCAGAGGAGTTTGAAAGGCACGTTGCTAAAGGAGTCCAGAAGACTAGAGGTTGGAGGGAATTTGACTTCTCTGAGGTTGTCTGGCAATTGGGAGGGGTTCGGTTGGCGAGAACTTGATTGGTGGTTGTGATGGATGGATGACTTTGATACTCTTATGACTCGTTCATTCTTTTTGGAGCTTAGCTATTTTCAGGACCATCTGAAGGCTAATAAAAGAGAGATGAGGCCCTTTTGCCTGCATATCCAAAGCTCTTGGTGCGAGAATGTAGTGGTCCGTCACTCTTCATAGATTGTAGAAGTTTGTTGATTCAATGTCGAACCAATATTGAACAGCTCTGATGGGTTCCAGTTGGGAAGGGGTTCAACCAGCTTCAAAGTCGGCCAGGCCAGATTGCATTGGAACCGAACACTTAACTGCTTGGAGGGTTGCCATCACTATTCAAGCTTGTCTGGGTGAAACCCATAATGTCTTGTAGGTTTTGGAGTCACCGATCGAAGTTTGCCATGGTTGTTTTCGCCAGACGAGGTTACCTGAGATCTTGTTGGACTTCGATAGGAAAGGATTTATCCCTAACACAAGCCCCATACTCTCAAGTTCGAAATTCTGAGGGAGTAAAGGAATGTGAGTATTGAAGTTCTTTTCATCTTTCCACACCATCAAAACAGCCAATCATGGCATTTTCTGCACTGGCATCGAAGCTTCTTCAATATGACTTGACTTGAAAAGATGAATTTTTGAAACTCCTGCCGAAGCGCTGCCCAAGTGCGGTATAATAAAAGTTCCGCCCATTGCCGCTCTACTGCCATGATGAGAGAGATATGTGTCAACCTATGTCAGTGAAGACCTGCAATCATGACTGCCTTGGACTTTAGTTGCTATTTAAGCTCATTTTCTTTCTTTAGGATTTCAGTTTGCCCGAGTCTCCTCTCCCTTCCTTCTGGTCTTCATCTCCTTCATGCTCTAGACTATCAGTGTCTTCCATCATCTCCTTCAATTCTCAGGGGTTCTCCTTCTTGATTTTGATCGAGCTCGCCATCTCCCTACTCTTCCCTATTGGTTTAGGTCAGTCCTTGAACCCTCCTTTTGATTATTCCTATCTTTTAGCATCTTTATCCATTTGATTTCTTCAAAAGAGTCTTGTATCTTATTTTTCTTGATTTTTTGGAGGAATTTTTCTAATTTAGTTTGATCCACATGTCCACTGAAGGATCCTGATCGACTTGTTCTAGAAGTTTGGCTTATTTGGCATTGATGGATCCTCCCCATAAGAACCCCGAACCTATAGAACTATCTCGGCCATCCTTCATTCCTGATACCATCCCCTACAAACTTTGGCCTGAAGATCTTTTATTGATCAAGATCCAGTTCAGAATTTCTTCTGAGTTCGAGCTCGAACTCTTCGGACATAGTGATCGAGCCTACTCCCTACCTCCTGGTCGGACTTGTTTGTATGTTGAAACCCTTCGTGCAGGACTCCGGCTACTGGTACCCACTTTTGAAGTTAACTTGTTTAAATTCTTAAACATTTTCTTTGCTGCTATGACACCGAACTCATTTAGGTTCGTCATAGAATTTTTTTCTTTATGTATTATGATCGATGTCCGACCTACTATCTCTTTATTCTATAATTTCTTCACCTTCAAACACCATTCGACCACCAAAGATTGGTGGTATGTGTCTCCTCAGTTCGGCAAGAAGGGATTGCTCAAGGGTGTCCCTTTTTTCATTCACAATTGAAAGGAGAAGTCCTTTTTTATTTCATGCCCTTCCTTAGAACTAGGACTTTCTTCTTGTGGGGAAATAAGGGATTCAACCTGTTGAGCTCCTGGGCTTGAGAAAGAAGATCGAAACTTGGCCGACAAACTAAAGAACTATCCAACTCTTCCAATTTTCAAACTCCTGGATGATCAGATCTTATTCAACCTTGGTCTCAGTCATCTTAGTCCAACAGGTAGTCCTCTATGACCTACCAATTATACATGATCTTCTTTCTTTTTTTGACTTTAACTTTTTCTATCATAGAAATGACTCCCGAGGAGCGAAATCATTTGGTGAAAGAGATCAAGTCCCTTAAGAGGAAGGGTAGCTATACCGTGGAGCCACCGAAGAAGGCTCGTGTCGAAGAGCCGATCCCATCGTGCCGATCTAGGCAACACCCATCCCAGAATCTGATGCGGCAGCACCAAGTCCGGCCCTACCTGATGAAGCTGCTCCCTCCACATCTCCTAAATGGGGGAAGTTGCCAAGAAGAGGAAGAAAAAGGAGAAAAATGCTGTCGCCAAGAAGGTCAAGAGGAAGGTCGGGCGCTCTAGTGGCGAGGGCTCTATTCAGAAGCAGGATTCTTTGGATGATCGAAAGGTCATCTAGTCTCTGATGCGGTGTAGCATTCTTCCATACATTGTTGATAAAATGGTTCGAAAAGAGGCAGAAAGGTTTGATGAATCCTTCGTTGCCTACCTTGAGGTAACCAACTTTTTCGAAATTGTTCCAATGAAGGATGCACTTTCAAAGTTCTGACTCAATTTCTTTTCATCCTACAGCTGAGGCATTATTTGTTTGCCCATTCGAAGGTAGCTGATCTTCACCAAGCCAAGACTTTCAAAGCCCTTCAGGAGGCTCAGGTGGAGACTGAGAGGGTTCAGGCTGAGGTCGATTTCTTAAAAATGGCCTTCGAGATACAAACTACGAAAGTAGAGCACCTTAGGGAGGCATTATGGAGAGAAGAAGAGGCTTCTGTAGGACTAAAGGTTGCTTTAACTCTTGCAGAAGAGAAGAAGAAGAAGTTGGAAGATGAGGTTGGCATTGAACGGGAGCGGACTGTCGAAGCCTTCAAGTCTTCCAAAGCTATGGAGGACATTAAGATCACTTTCGCCTGGGAAACTTTCTTGGAGGTGTTCGAGATCTGCATGAGAAGGATCATGAAGAACTTTCCAGAGGTAGACCTTGGCCTTCTGATAGATGAACCCAGTGAAGAAGCTGGTCCCTCCAATGCTGGTGTTACTTATCCTGCTGTCGAACCTACAGCTGGAGCTCCCGAGTCCGTTCTTGAGCCTAAAGTTGCAAAGAATGTACTAACCTTGCCTACTTTTGTATCGATCGTGGTCTAAAAATTTTTTATCAACTTGTACTTTTTTTCTTTTTTTTGATGTATGCTAAACATTTTGAGAAATGAAAATAAACTTTCTTTTCTTTACACTTGTGTCATGATGGATGTTGTTCAGAATTCTTCTACTATCTCAAGGTATTCCTCTGAGATCCATAATCAAAAATTTAAAGAAAAAAATCCATCACCTGAAGAAAAAGTTGAAGAAGGTAGAAAATGAGCTTCAAAGATTCAGAAAAAGTGCCTTGGAGGCGACGATTGAGGTCATTTGCCTCCGCAAATTATACGTGAAGGATTCTATGAGCTTCAACATCAAGAAAGATAACTTTGAGAGAGAGTTGGCCGAACTTAGAAAAAGTACCAGTGATAAGTTCTGGGCATTAACTGCGAAGGTCAGCTCCCTCGAAGTTCAGCTCAAGGTGGCGAAAAAGAAAATTTAGCTATTGGAGGGGAGTTTGTCATGGTCTTCCGACAAAGTCCGATACAAATGGGATTGGTCTCAAAGGTTTTCTATGCTCCAGAAGCAGCTGTACGATGGCGAGTCTACCTATGAGACCTATCAATTGGGTTGGTGTGGAAGGGTATCCAAGCTTGTGCAACAGCTCCGAGCTGCTAATAGTGAGGTGGCTCGACTTCAATAGTAGCTCACTGATGGTTATCGATCCAACGCAAGTAGAAAGTCAGAGGAGATTGCCTTCTTGAAGAGGGTTGCGAATGAACTCTCAGAATTGATTGGAATTGAGAAAGCCAAAGTTCAGCAATTGAAGCTTTAATTGATTTATGAACAGCAAGCTATCAATGATGCTGAAGCTAAATCGAAAGTTTTGAGAAAAAGACTGCGAGTATCAGAAGAAAACTATCAAAGGACTGACAGAATGTTCCATGATAACTTGATAAGAAGAAAGGAGCTCGAGGAAGAGATTATCATCCTAAAAGAATCTTTGGTGATGGCTAGTAGTCCAAAGTTTGAGGAATTAGATTCCTCTTAGAACTTTGACTTTTTTCTTCTTACCTTTGTAACTGGTCTTGCAGACCTTTATTTTATACCCAACTTTGATTTTAATGGAATGATATCTTTTCTCATTTTCGCTCTGTGTGGGTTGAATGTTTGTCAATAGCTCTCCCTTCCTTTTCTTTTTTCTTTCTTCTTTTTTTTTTGTAAATGGTCTTACAGACCTCTGCTTTGTAATGAACCTTGACTTCAATAAAGCAATGTTTTCTTTAATCGTCTTTTTTGCTTGGTGTGGATTTGATATCCATTGATTTTTTTATTTTCTTCATCTTATCTTCTATTGAAATAATTATTGAGAATTGATTTTTCTCCTATCTTTTCATAACCACAGACCTTTATCTATGTCAGGACAAGGTTATCCTTTCATTTCTAACTTAGTTGTTTTTTCTTTGTCCCCCTATCAAGATGAGATCCTTCTCCTATCCTTGACAAGGTCGGCCTTCACTTTGTCCCCCTATCAGGATGAGGTCCTCCTCCTATTCCTGATGAGATAGGTTTCTACTTCTGTCAGGGCAAAGTCTTCTTTCTGTCTTAGGTAACTGAAGATCTTTATTCATATTAGGATGAGATCCTCCTGTTCCTGACATAGTTAGTTCTTGCTCATGTTAGGATGAAGTTCTCCTCCTATTTCTAATATAGTGAGTTCTTGCTCACGTTAGGATGAGATTTTTTTCTGTTCTTAACAGAATAGTAGGAACACAAAAAGATCATTGAAAGGGCCTCTTCCCTCCTCCTATCTTACATAACTAGAGATCTTCGCTTTGCTTATGTTGGGATGAGATTCTCCTTCTATTTCCAATATGATAGTAGGGGCACGATAGAGCTATTGAAAGGGCCTCTCCCCTCCTCCTATGTTACATAATCGAAGGTCTTCATCTTGCTCAAGTTAGGATGAAGTTCTCCTCTTATTCCTAATAGGATAATGGGGGCACAAAAGGACTATTGAAAGGGCCTCTCCTTTCTTCTTGGCTTAAATAAGTAGAGGTCTTCACTTTGCTCAAGTTAGGATGAAGTTCTCTTTCTATTCCTAACAGGACAGTAGGGGTACAAAAGGGCCGTTGAAAGAGCCTCTCTCTCCTTCTTGGCTTAAATAACTTGAGGGCTTTGCTTTGCTCAAGTTTGGACAAGGTTCTCCTCTTGTTCCTAACAGGACAGTAGGGGCTCAAAAGGGCCATTGGAAGGGCCTCTCCCATCCTCCTATCTTAAATAATTGGAGGTCTTCATCTTCATTTAAGAATGAAGTTTGGTTAAGTTATTTTCTATCATTATTTAATTTTGCACCAAAAGATAGAGATATTGAAAAAAGAGAATTTTATTAAGATAAAATTACTGGTAATACATTCGCAAGTTCTCCGAATTTTAGGATCGTGGGAGTGTTGCTCCTCCGAGCTTCTTTAAGTAATAAGTTTCAGGTCAGACGACCTTCTTGACTTCATATGAGTCTTCCCAATTTGGTGCGATCTTTTCTTAGTTCTGAGGTTGTGAAATAGCTACTCATTGAAGTACCAAGTCTCGCACTTTGAATACTTTGCCTCTGACCTTGAAGTTGTAGTAGCGAGCTACTTTCTACTTGTAGGCTATCATCCAAACTTGAGCTTCTTTCCTCTTTTCTTCCAATAAATCGAGGTTAGCCCTAAGATCCTATAAGTTCTGCTGCTCATTGAATGCCATAACTCGTGCCAATGAAAGTTTAAGCTCTATTGAGATGACTACCTCTATTCCGAAGGCTAAGGTGAATGGAATCTTCCCAGTTGGTAGTCTTTGGATAGTTCGATATGCCTAGAATACATGATAGAGTTTGTCTACCCATGTCTCTTTTGCTTTCTCAAGTCTTGTTTTAATACCTTGTAGTAGGGTTCTGTTGGTTATCTCATTCTTGATGTTAGCTTGTGGAGGGGCTACTGATGTAAAATTATGAGAGAAATTCAAGTCTCCATAGAACTCAACAAATTTTATTCCAGCAAACTATCGCTCATTATCTATTATGAGAGTCTGAGGTAGGCTGAATTTGCAAATAATCAACTTTCAAACAAAGTCCTGTACTGTCTTCAGTGATCTTTGCCAGAGGTTCAGCCTCGATCTATTTTGTGAAGTAATCAATTGCTATCAGGAGAAATTTTGCTGTCCAGATGCCATAGAAAAATGCCTTAGTATGTCCATTTTTTATTGTACAAATAGCCATGGGGTGCTCAGGAGTGTAAGCTTAGAGGTCGGTTGTCTTTGAATGTTCGCATTTTTTTGACACCAGTCACATTTTTTGATGTACTCCATAGAATCATGGTACATCGTTGGTCAATAGTAATCCTGCCAAAGTAGTTTGTGAGATAAGAACTTGGCCCCTAGATAAGTTTCATAGATTCCTTCATGCACTTTCCATAATTCAAAGTTGGCTTCAAAAGGCCGGAGATATTTTAAGAGTGGTAGAGAATATAATCTTTTGTATAATTTGCCCTCGTATAGAACTTATTGGAAAGCTTGATTTCTTAATTTTTGAGCTTCTTTTAGGTCATGAGGTAGAACTTCATCTTTGAGGTAAGTGACTAGTGGATCAATTTAGCTCGGCTCATGCTCGACTTGCATCATAGACTGCGATTCTTCCAAACTTAGGTATTTTAGAACTTCAAAGAAGACTTCCTTTGGCAGTTCGGTTGGAGCTAATGTGGTCAATTTAGGAAGAAGGTCGGCTCTGGCATTTTCTGCTCTCGAAATCTATTGAATACTAAAACTGTTGAAGGCCGAAATCAAGTTCTTTACTTTCTCGAGATATTTTATTATGCTTTCCTCTCAAGCTTCATAATTACCACTAACTTGTCCGACTACCAATTGAAAATCACTATAAACTTGGAGCCGATCTGCTTCCAACTCCTTGGCTATCCTTAATTCCATAATCAGAGCTTTATATTCAGCCTCATTATTTATTGTAGAAAATTCAAAGCACAGTGCATATTCAGCAATGACTCCTTCTGGGTTTACCAAGATCAACCCAATGCCGACGCCCAAAGTATTGGATGAGCCATCCACATACAGCGCCCAAAAGCCTTCAAAAAAGTCGGTCCCTTCTTCAGTGGAGCTCAGTTGCAACCACGGAATGCTGATTTTATTCTGTTCAAGTTTGGTCTCATCTAGGATAGTACATTTTACTACAAAATCTGTCAATATTTGAGCTTTGATTGATGATCGAGGTTGAAGGTTGATGTCAAATTTTGTAAGTTCAATTGCCCATTTTGTGATTCTTCCGGAGACATTTGTTCGATAAAAAACTATCTTGACTGGTTGATCAATAAGGAGGATTATAATGTGCCCTTAGAAATAAGGTCGGAGTCTTCGGACTGTAATCAGTAGAGCATAAATTAGTTTTTCTAACTTAGTGTACCTGGTCTCAGCATCCCTCAAGACTCAACTTATGTAGTAGATCGGCTGCTGCACTTTCGCCTCTTTCTTGACTAGGACTGCCGCAAGGGCCGCTGAAGAGATCGCCAGGTACAAAAATAGTCCTCCAGATTTGGGCTTGGCCAACAAGAGAGGCAAGCCAAGAAAGCTCTTGAGTTCTTCAAATGCCTGTTGATATTTAGTGGTTTAGTAGAAGTTCTTTGGCTATTTGAGAACTCAAAAGAAAGGCATACATCAGTTAGTTGACCTTAAAATGAAGTGATTCAGAGCCGCCATCTTTCCTGTTAAGCATTGAACTTTTTTTATTGATTTTAGGATAGTCATCTCTTGAATGGTCTGAATCTTCTCTAGATTTGCTTCAATCTTGTACCTCAACACCATGAACCCCAAGAACTTTCCCGAAGTCACACTAAAGGCGCACTTGGTCAGGTTCAACTTCATCTTATATCTTCAAAGGGCATTGAAGGTCTCCTCGAGGTTGGCTATATGATCTATTGAAGCTTGGCTCTTGATAAGCATGCCATCTACATATACCTCCATGTTGCAATTGATCTGCTCCTTAAAGATCTTATTGACTAGGCACTGGTATGTTGCTCCTACATTTTTGAGCCCAAAAGACATGATCCTATAATAATAAAGACCATGGTTAGTAATAAAAGTAGTTTTCTCCTCGTTCTCTGGTATCATCTGGATCTGACTATAGCCTGAGAAGGCATCCATGAAAGTGAGGAGCTCATGATTCGAAGTTGCATCTACCAGCTGATCAATTCTAGATAGGGGATAACTATCTTTTGGATAAGCCTTGTTCAACTTCTTGAAGTCTATGCACATTCTCCACTTGCCATTTGCCTTCTTGACAAGGGCCATATTAGAAACCTAGTTCGAATAGGAGACTTCTTTGATGAATCTCATCTTGAGGAGCTTGTCAACTTCTTCTGTAATTGCCTTTTGTCTCTCTGGGGCATAGCTACGCATCTTTTTTTTCACTGGCCGATGTTTGGGATCAACAGCCAGATGATGTTCCATGACTTCAGCATCAATTCTAGGCATGTCTACAGGGATCCAACCAAAGACATCTACATTTCTCCATAGGAATTTGATGAGCTGCTCTTGTACCCCCTCTCTTAAATTGGAACCAATCTGCACTGTGTGCTCTTTATTCCTATCATTCAAGGAGATTGAGTCAAGATCTTCCATGGGTTCTTCCCGTTCTTCTGTAAGGTCATCTCGGACGTCCAACCCATCAACTGGGCAAGGGTCAGACTGCTTACCCTTTTGCAGGATAATTGAGTAGCAATGTCTTGCCAAAGCTTGATCTCCTCTGACCTCTCCAATCCCATAGCTTATCGAAAACTTCATCTTTAAATAGTAGGTTGACACTACTGCCTAAAAAGTATTTAGATCAGGTCAGTCAAGAATTGCGTTATAAATAGATAGGACTTTCATTACCAGAAAATTTACTTGTGCCTTGGATTGTCTTGTATATCGTCCTGTAGTCACAGTTAAAGTTATTATACCTTCAACTGGTACTGCATCACCAGTGAAGCCAATCAAAGGAGAACTCATGGGTTCGAGCCGATTATTAGGTATAGATATTTTAGAGAAAATATCATAAAAATAAGACATCAGCCAAATTTTAATTATCAATAAGGATGCAGTGTACATCATAGTGTATAATATTTAAAGTTATTATAACTACGTCGTTGTATGGGAACTGAACTCCTTATGCATCTTCTTCAGTAAAAGCAATGGGCTTCTCAATTATCCACCTTTTAGCTGACCCCTCAGATCTGCTTGCCTCCCCTCATTGAAGTCCCCCAGAGATCATGTTGATGATGCTGAGAGGTAACCAATCTCTTTGCTGCTCCTCCCTCCTTGGTGGTTCTAACTGTGGTAGTGTCCTCGGTCGATCTTCTCTTATCTTAGATCGGTGTTGTAGAAATTGACCAAGCTGATCTCTCCTGATGAGCTCCTTAATCTCATCTTAGAGTTGAATACATTCTTTAGTATCATGACCGTGGTCATGATGGTAGAGATAGTACTTATTAGGATTGTGCTTGCCAAGATGATTGCGCATCCTCTCCGATCTCGGTAGCTGCTCCTTAATCTTCATCAGTACTTGAGTTTTTAGAATATTAAGGAGAGCATAGTTGTGGAACTTTCTAAGGGAGAGCTTCTTCGTGCCCTTCTATCAGGGCTTCTTTGACGGTGAGCTCGAGGAGGATTTTGGGCTCACTTACGCTCAAAGAGAGTTTGAGAGCATGGTCGAACTTCATTTGGCTTCTCTTCAATCACGTGCTTGCTAGACTCGCCTGCCTGCCACTCTCTTATGGCTTCCTCATCCTTTAATTTGAAGGCTTCTTCTGTGCGGGCATAACATTCAGCCCAAGCTAGCAGATTAGCAAAATTTTTGGGATACCTCTTTTCTAGGAAGAATAGTAGGTCATTCTTCTGAAGGCCATCCTTTAGTACGACCATGGCTATAGACTGGTCTAGGTTTCGAACCTCTAAGATAGTGGTGTTGAAGCGATTGACATAAGCCTAGATGGACTCTCCTTCTTACTACTTGATATTGATGAGGGAGTCTGAGTCTCGCCTCGAATGTCGGCTATTGATAAAATAAGCCATAAATTGATGGCTCATTTGATCAAAGGAGAAGATCGTACTCGACTTCAGCGTTGAGTACTAGTTCTTCACTGCTCTCTTTAGAGTTGATGGGAAGGCTCGGCATAGGATGGCATCTGGTGCACCATGGAGCAGCATCATGATCTAAAAGGCCTTTAGGTGGTCAATCGGATCAGTGGTCCTATCATATCTCTTGAATTAGGGAAGCTTAAAGTTCGACGGGATTAACACCTGCATGATTCTCTAGGAGAAAGAAGGATCGGTGCAGATGTTGTCATGGTTAGCTAGGGCAGCATGGTGGAGCTTCTCAATCCGTCGATCCATTTTTTGAAGTTTTTGATCGAAGGCCTCATCTCGATCATAGATCTTGGAGGATTTTCGACTTTAGATGGAGAAGATTTCCTTCGAAGAAGAATCATGGTCTAAGCAGGGATCTACTACCTTCCATTTTTTCTTCCCAGGAGTATCGGGTCTACTGACCCAAGTGTGCCTCCTTGGGATTAGTTCTAGACATCCCGATATGGGATTTTTCGATTGGACTACCGTCGGAGGTTGTTGTATGACCTGCACCATTTCGATGAGGCCTCGAACCTACTGTACCAATAGGTTGAACTACTCTGGATCTACCATTACCATTGGTGGAGGAGGTGGAGATGGCGGTAATGGTGTTGAAGCAGGTGGATTTAGCTCAGATTTGGCAGCGAAGGCGGTGGATCTCAGGGTGGTCACCTTCTTTGGGGGCATTTTTAAAGCAGAAGGAGATCAAACAAAGATGTATCCCAAAGAGGAGAGCAAATAGATCGACTGAGCGCTCCTTTTAGAATAAGAGCTTAAAGGCTCTTTCTTTAGCATCAATCCTATTGGTGCAGAATCTGGTTGACGTCGGACTTGAGCTGGAGCTGGAGAAGATGAGATTGCCTCCGATGATCTGTAAAAGAAAATTCTAACTAGAGTTAGGGGTGGTGGCTCTGGTAGGATCCTCCAATGATTAAGTCAGCTCTTCTAGCCAACAAAAATGAAGTGCTCAAAAAATTTAGGAGCAGAGTAACGAGAAGGAGAATGAGAGCCTAAAGAAAAAATATATCTGAAGGATTCTTTTTATAGATGGAGCCTATAACAAACTGATGGTAACAAGCATAACTATCTGGTAGTGGGCCATTTAGACCATGTGAAGTTTGTTATGAAAGTTGGTGTCTATTATCGTGATGTGCCAGTTTGTTGGGATTTAATAGTTGAAGTTCGGAGGGAGTAGGCATTAGTAATGAAGAGCTTCAAATCGCAACAGTTCTAGAGAGGTTTGGGCTCCTTTGGGGTCATCTGCATATAGGTTGGTTCGTATTGAGTTGGTAGGCTAAATTCATGTGAATGATGAGGTCCTTCTAAATGGTTGGAAGGAGATCAACTAAAAGAAGGTCGACTGGAGGGAGCTTGTCTGGCAACTGAAAGAAGATCGATTGAAAGGAGGTCGACTGAAGGAAGCTTGCCTGGTGATAGGAAGGAGATTGATTGGAAGGAGGTCAGCAGAAGGAAGCTTGCCTTGCAACTGGAAGGAGATCATCTGGAAGGTGTTCAACAGGAAGAGTTCATCTGGAAGGAGGATGATATAAATCCTATTATTTACTTTCAATCAAAGGATAGGGTTAGTATAGCAATAATTCTCGTTCATCATTCAAGATCATGCTACCGAACTTTGGTGTGCTTTTGGAAGGTTTTGTAGCATGAACTCATCTCTGAGGAGATTGATAAATCTCAACAGGAACGAGGTCGATAGTCAAGGACTTCAGTGAGGAGTATTTTACCTCTGATAAGCCCTTTGGGCAACTAGATGGAGTTTGACAGGAGTCCGACTGGAGGAGTCTAGCCTAGAGAAGTCCAGAAGGCACGTTGCTAAAGGAGTCTAGAAGACTGGAGGCTGGAGGGAATTTGGCTTCTCTAAGGTTGTTTAGCGATTGGGAGGAGTTCGGCTGGCAAGAACTTGGTTAGCGGTTGTGATGGGAGGATGACTTTGATACTCTTGTGACTCATTCGTTCGTTTTGGAGATCAGCTATTTTTAGGACCGTCCAAAGGCTAATAAAAGAGAGACAAGGCCCTTTTGCTTGCATATCCAAATCTCTTGGTGCGAAAATGCAGAGGTCTGCCACTCTTCATAGATTGCAGAAGTTCATCCATAGAGAAGTTCTGTTGATTCGATGTCGAACCAATATTGAACATCCCTAATGGGTTCTAGTTGGGAAGGGGTTCAAGCAGCTTCAAGGTCGGCTAGGTCAGATTGTATTGGATCCGAACACTCAACTACTTGGAGGGTTGCCATCACTATTCAAGCTCATCTGGGTGAAACCCGTAATGCCTTGTAGGTTCTAGAGTCACTGATTGAAGTTTGCCATGGTTGTTGTCACCGGATGAGGTTACTTGAGATCTTGTTGGACTTTAGTAGGAAGGGGTATACCCCTAACACCGACCATGAAAATAATATAGCCAACCAAGACTAGAGCTTAGCTGACTCAATCTTAGAGATAGAAGAAGACGAAAAATAATAAAATATTGTTAGTTCTCTGAGCCTACCCAAAAGATTAATTAGCCAACCAAGTTGTAAAGTTAGCCAACTAAGAAGATATCTGAGCCGACTCAATAGTTCCAGTTAATTGACTAAGAGCTTAGGTGAGATGACTTATAGATTTTTGATAGAATAACTGCTAGTTTTCTAGATTATTTTAAATGGCCATATTTTATTTGAAACAGTTATTTTTGAGCTTTCGACAGCTAGTGTATTAATTTCAGTCTTTTTTGAGACCATAAAAATGAAGAATTCAAATTGGAAACTAAGTTTTTGAAATAATTGAAGGCTATTAAATTTTATTGAAGAAAATACTCAAATTTTTTAGTGAAACCAAAAAGAAAGAGCTTAAGGAAATTAAAAGAGCTTTTAATCTCACCTTCCCATATTTACTTAACTTAAAAGAGAGGTAAAATGTATTGAATTGAGTCAATAATTACCAAGTAAGAGTATTCAAGTCTTCATCAATCCTTTCTTAAGCATTCAAGGAAGAAGTTAAAGCAATTCAATAGCTCAACCACTTCAACTTCTTCAAGAGTATAAAGAGTTTATTGTTTATACTTTAAATTCTTGTATATCCTTTTTTTGAACTATTGTGACAAGTTTCTTGGGGAAGAAGTACGTAGATTTTCAAGGGCTGGTCTAAGCCATAAATTGGATGGTGTAAGATTTTGGTTGGTGAGTTAGTAAACATCAACTGGGTTGATTGTAATCTTAGAAAAATAATTAGTTATAGGATTTTGGTTGGTGAGCTAAAAAAAATCAACTGGATTGGATTATGGACCCGTAAATATAATCAAACTATAATCTTGTGGAATTATAGTTGAAATTCTCAAGTGGATTGACTTGGAGAGTGGATGTAGGTGCTATTGGGATTTGGATGCACGGTAGAAATAGATTTTAAAAATTTTTAAGCATGCATCAACCATTGAAAATATGAGATATGAACCCCGATCCCAAAATCACCTTATTGATTTCAATAAAACTTGAATCATATAGCATATTAAATAAGAGAAGATTGTTAGATATATATGCCCTAGAAGCCAGAATTGGCTGACACTTGTAATATACTTCTAAGGGCAAAATTATAATTTTGACTAATATCAATAAAATGGATTATTTTCTATCACATATGTGTATTTAGTGTCTGTGATACATCCTTTGAGTTAATGGTAATGATAATTCATATTTTCAAGAGTTGAAAATTTAAGACATGAATAATCATTATTAACTCATAAATGCTCCCGACCATAGGATCATCACGAGGATGGTGATTGATCCCCGAAGGTTGGTGTACAATCGCTTCTCTTTAGTAGATGAGTCTTGAGTCTATGGTGTGGAGACACCAGAGTGAGAGTATAGGTACTCGTTAGAGAACGAGGGAATTGAGCGTGACCACCTCGAATAGTCATTAGGAAGTCTACCTTCTCATCGATGATTGACTCGATGCTACAGTGGTGTGTCTGGTTCTTTGACCTGAGGTGCATCGGTAGTTCACCTTGAGGGTGTTATAGTTTGACTACACCATTACTCGATCTCCTAGCCATATGGAATCCTGAGGTGTATGTTGGCTATAGCATGTTCATTGTAGGAACTGGATAGCATCAAGATGGAATCTATCTACCTCGGTGGTAGAGGAGCAGCCCTATGATGATCATGAGAATCAAGTCCAGAAGTCCATGGCCATGGTAGAGTGAAATAATAGAAAGAGTTTCTATTTAGATTTTCATATTGGACTTGAAATTGAATGATTACATCATATGACAGAGACTAGGGTTTGACGAGTTCACCTTAACCCTAATCTGATTGGGGCTCAAGATAGAAGAACTTAATCACATAGGTAGCTACACCAAGAGGTTCACATTCAGCTCTGATGGGTTGCCACCATATACTACTAGGTGTCATTGGTGGATTTTGGGAGCAATTAGAATGATTTAGATGATCGATCATTCTAGCTGTTCGAATCAGAAGAGTTCTGATCCATCGAAAGAAGTTTCGATGATGTCAATGATAGAGATCATGACATATCCCATTACCATACAGAACTGAACCTAACTAGATCACACAAACAAGGGTTTGAATCTGGTGATCATCAATTGAACTGATCTAGTTCAATTGATCTGAATGAGATTCAATTAGATTCAAGGAAATCGTGCTAGCACTCGATTGAACCTAACGTTCTTCTTTTACTATGATAAATAACTTGTCCTGACTGAGCCAAAGGAGTTTGTGCTCAATCAGAGGCCTTCATATGGTCTGACTGGAGGTTGTCCAAGTCAGAAATGATTATCTTATTTTGTAGGATATTACCTACCATTTTTGGTCACCTGCCATTTCTCGTTCTTTGACTTTTGTCAAAAGTCTTCCTTTGACATGTTGACCATTGACACTTTGACTTCTATCCATGTGTCACACACCTATTGGAGAGCTGGTGGGGGCCTGTTCTCCTACTAGAACCTAGCAAGGAAGAGGACGCATGCCACCCTTAGCGTGTGCCCAAGCTGGAGGCGCCCAGGAGTTCCTGTTGGATAGAAACTCCATCTCCTTTTTGGATTTCAATTAGAGTTCTCCTAAGAACCAACTTTAACTGGTCTTAGGCACCCTCTAAGAAAAAATCTAGAGGACTCTATTCCCACCAATCAGACTTAGATCTGATTTCACAAAGAGTTCTGATTGGTTGGGAAGAAGAGGAGTTGGATCACAGTTAGTCTATGAATAAGACCCTGCACCCAACTCAAAGTTAAAAATCTAAATTAATTGAGATCTCCGTGCCCCAAGGCATTTTCTCCTCTCCTCCTTCATGCCAAAGTATCTTCTCCCTCTTCTCTCCATGTCCAAAAGGGTTTTGGACCTTAGTTGGTGCAATCTAGATAAGAGAAAGGCGAGTGAAAGCTAGAAGGCTGTACTGCTGCAAAGGACGACTACTGATCTTCAAAAGGAGTTTTAAAGATCCTCCAGATCAGATCCAAATTTAGATTTTAGAGATGTGATAGAGAAGAAGAGGATCTCTAAATTTATCCTGAGTGGATACTGGTAGAGGCCAGGCACTTGCGTGGCTTGATCCAGAACCTTCCGTTGCTTACAGGATCATCAACGGATAATAGGATTACCCACTTCAAGATAAATTAAATTAAATTTTATTTTAATTTCTAAAATAATAATAATTAGATCTAAAATATCTTTGATCTAATCTAGATCAAAGAGAAAAAATTTTTAAAATATATCTTTTGATCTGATCAGATCTGAACGAATCTGATCCAAAAAATTAGGATTTTCCTTCAACTGATATCAGAGCCTAGGTTCTAAAGTGTTTAGATCTAATTTTAAATTTATTTTAATTAGAAAATAAGTAATTTTAGATATCACATGAGATATGATCAAATCTGAAATAAAAAAAAAATAAAATTAAATAATTTGGATCTAAGATTAGAAAATATGCATGACTAGTTCTGAAATAGAATAGTTCTACAGAATAGTCTTGCATCTTTTTAATTTAATCTGATTAAATTATATTTTAGATTAATTTATTTGCTATTTTTTGATATTATAATAGTTATAATAAACATCTAAAAAATAGTAAATAAAAATTATTTAATTTTAAATATCATATGAGATATGATTGATGCATGTCTAGACTAGTTGTAGAATAGCTCTAGATAATTATCTAGATTAGAATTTATTTTGATTAGATTAATTTAAATCTAATTTTTTAGATTATTATGAGATAATTTTAGACCTAAAAATATGCATGATTCGATACATTGAGATGTATGCAAAATATACCATGATTAGATCTAATATTAATATATGAGATATATGATATAGATCTAAAACTATTTTGTAGTATTGCATGTTGTTTTTGATTAAGGCATGTCTCTTGCCGTCCGATCATAAGAATGAGAAGGGTTTTAAAGCCCTCTCTTTCCATTCGATGGGGTGTTCTTATGATGTGTAGGGGTGCTGCGCATTCGTCCTTAATTAGAAACCCAAAACTTATTTTTTGCAAAATCCTAGATCCTGAAACCCTAGGATTTATTGTGCATATTTTATTTATGAACCCTACTTAATTAAAAATTAAGATTATGGAATATTAATTAGATCAAAAATTAAGAATTTTAGATCTAAGACATATTCATAATACTGGGATTGGGCTTGGGTAGCTCAATTATATCTAAGCGGTTGATCAAACCGAATCAAGAGTTGGTTAGAGGGGATCAACAATGCTTAAATTGATCGACCTAATAGGATTAAGTCTGAGTCAAAATTGAGTCACGATTAAGCAAGACCTAATTAGGCTCAGAGGTTAGAGTCTGGATTGTAGGCTAACCCAATTGGTTCTGACTCAATAATTTGGTGTCTAAGGTAATTTGGCATATACGATCGACTGATTTTTAATTGGAAGCTACTCGACCTGAATGCGTTCTTGTATGAGTTAATGGCATATTTCTTCTATCGATCTCATTTACCTGGCCATATCTATTGACACAGTTCTGATATGACGTGGTCAATAATCCGAGCTAACTCATGCCACTAGGTTAGTCATAATTATTATGACTATGATAAGTCTAGTTTAATGAGATCTGAATCAATTCTTCCTAAGAAAAGATTAGGTCTGAGGTCTTCCACCATTGTAGATGTGCGGGCTCTTTCCAGGATTGATTATTCTCAATTGGATACAGTGGCTCAGTTGCACCAAAAAGATGCGACCATATCTATTAGGCATTGGATGCTATGGGCTGGAGGTTGAGTTGGGTTCAATATTTTGGATACGGTGAGAGACTCAATTAGGAACCCAGTCTATGCAAATGGTGGGTCTGACTTTACTAAGGAGTGGATCAATATTCTGGATACGGTGAGATTCATGAATTAGAAACCAAGTTTGGGTGTACCATGATTAGAGAATCATTGAACAAGAGTTGTTCACTCATTAGCTAACCCATCACCAATAACTGTTAGGTGAGGTGATGAGTCAGTTGGTGAGACCGCACCACCCACTAGAAATCACTAATCGTAGAGATTTTCGCATCTCCACAGAGGGAGTGTAGGGATCCGAGAAAATAGTGGGAGCTAATTTATTTAAAAATAAATTCTTAAATAAATTGATCAAGTCATAATTACAGTATCTAACTAGAATCTTTGACTCTCTATAGGAAAATATTTGCATCCAATCCATTAGCACATATCTTGAACACACACAGACTGACCGGACCCAATTATAAAGATTGGCTCAGGAACTACAAAATTATTTTGGGTTCCGAGAAGTTAATCTATGTTTTGGATCAGAACCCTCCCACCTTACCAGCGCATCCATCTATTGAACAGAGAGCATCTCTGGAAAAATGGATAGACGAAGATAATAAGATCAGATATTATATGTTGGGCTCGATGTCTGATGAGCTCCAGTGCCAACATGAAGATATCGGGACTGCTCGCCAAATGTTGGCTCACCTACAAGAGATGTTTGGTGAATAGAGTCGCACAGCCAAATATCAAATCACGAAATGACTTTTTAAGGCTAAGATGCATGATGGGCAGTCAGTCCAAGATCACTATCTGACAATGATTAAGGACATGGAAGAGCTTAAGAAGCGGTGTGGAAGTTAGACTTGGACCTGCAGAACGATATTATTCTGCAATCCTTGACTGATCATATGGGCAATTCATCATGAATTACCACATGCATAAACTTCAAAATTCCTTGGCCGAATTAGTGAAGTATGCTGGTTACCAACTGAGCTTTCTATGAAAGGTTTAAAGGCTC